>VXAA01003753.1:299989-402695 GCA_013399115.1 Anseranas semipalmata | reverse complement strand
TGGGGGAGCCATGTTGGAGCAGTTTGGTCCTGAGGGATGGGCCCCGTGGTATGGACCCATATGGGAGCAGTTCTGGAAGAGCTGCAGCCTGTGGGAAGCCCACGCAGGATCAGTTTGGGAAGGACGGCATCCCGTGGGAGGGACCCCGCACTGGAGCAGGGGAAGAGAGCGAAGATGAAGGAGCAGCAGAGATGAAGCATTATGGACTGACCACAGCCTCCACTCCCCATTCCCCTGCCCTGCTCGGGGGGAGGAGGTAGAAGAGGGTGGATGGAGGAAGGTGTATTTAGTTTGCTTGTAGTTTCTCACTGTTCTAGTCTGCTAGTGATAGGCAATAAATTATGTTAATCTCCTTACACTGAGTCTTTTTTGCCTGTGATGATAACTGGTGAGTGATCTCCCTGTCCTTATCTCAACCCTCAAGCCCTTTCCATCATATTTTCTCCCCATTTTGAGGACGGGGAGTGAGAGCACGGTTATGGTGGAGTTCAGCTGCCCAGCAGGGTAAAACAACCACCCTATACTTCATGTTGTCAGACAAATGCTTCAACTTGCAGTCAGAAGGTGAATAAAGACAGCAAAACAGAGAAGAGAAACAGAATGACAGTTATGTTAGTGGGAAACATCTTAAAATTTAGGCAGGCATGGAAAAAAATATTAAAATAGCAATTTTGGGCTTGACCTAAGAGTTTTCTTTGAAAATTTCAGTAGCTTCCTGCTCCATTTTCTTTCATATCCCTTTTTAAATAGGCAAGTAGGAGGCTTTAGGGTTTCTGTGAAGGTTGTGAGATTTTCTCTTTGCTTCCCCATTTTGTGGAAGCCCAAGGGAAAAATACTGGCAGTTGTAGCATCTTCTATAATTAAAGTAACTCGGTATTTCCTATCTTAAGACCTTTTCTGCTGCTGCTGTTAGCATTTCCACCTAGTTGGCTACCTCATCCTGAATATTTTTGAAGATAATTTCAGCCAAAATACTTCAGCTGTTTACACATTGGTTAGGGAAATATGGGATAGTTTTACACATTTTAAATACACTCCGGAGCAAAAGCTTGAATTTGATGAGGAGTAAGAGCATTGTGTCTGTGATATCTCTTTGGGTATCCTGTGACAATCCACCCATGTTTGATTATGTTCCAAGCCTTTGAAAAATGTAGTTGGCATATGTTCACTTGGCAACTCCAAACAGCTATATCCCCTGAAGATTCACACACAAAAAAAGGTGTGAAAGCATCAGCACATTGACAGGATCAGCTTGTCTGAGTCACATCTGACAGGTATTTGTCTAAGTCCTTCCTGAAAAATTCCAGTAATACTGATTCCACCATATCCTTGTGCTGTTTGTTCTGTGTTTATCTCTACCTTAATGTGTACTGTTAGTAAGTTTTCCTTATGGAAAAAATTAATCTTTCTTGCTCCAGGCCTGTATCTTCTTCCTTCTTTTATGGATATCATTATTTATCCACCTTGAAAGCCTAGCATCTGACTTGGACCGTCTTAGAAAATGGTAGAGCTGGCACTAGGGACCATTGCTCTTCTGTGTGCTCAGTGACCACCCCCAGGCAGAGATGGAAGAACAAGAGACTTGATTCAAATGAAGACAGGACAAGAGCCAGGGAGGATACAGGCGTGGACTGAAACAAGGAATCAACCAGGACTAGAGACTGGTGAGGGATGGAAAGGAGAAGTAGGAGCTTGTCAGAACAGTGAGCCCAAGAGAGGTTGGGAACTGGGAAGGACAGTAAGTGTACAGAACCTGTCTGTGGGCAAGCTGGGACCAGAGGAGCAGCAGGGAGGGGACTGGGCCTGGCTGGGGATATAGGCTGAAATGGAGAACCTGTGGGGCAGGTCCCCCCACTGCTGAGAACATTCTGCTGGCAAATCCCCCATAGCAAAATGTTTAAAATTACTGCAAATCTATATATGCAAAATATGGACAAGATTATTTGAATTAAATCACATAATTCAAATGAAGTGTTTGTACAGTTATAATGTGTTCCTTGTAAATATGTACAACAGACTGTAGTTATGTAGACAACTACATATTTTGTGCAGATGAGGTTCCTTTAGTGTGACCTGTATACTTCTGCACTGTTTTCATAATAGTATTTGACAACATAGATAATATTTTATCATACTTTTTGAATATAATATCTGATATATAATGGGTTTTGGCTTCCTAGAAATTACAGAAAGGAAAGAAAAAATTATTCCAGACCAAATTCCAGAAAAGACATATTTGATTTTAGAGTTTTGTTTTGGTTTTTTTTGGGGTGTGTGTGCACGCATAGTTTTTTAAAGAAAAAGAGAAATTTTAAAGAAATAGTAACTTCGAATTTAGCATTCAGACTCTTCTACTTACAAAATGCCAAACTGAAACAAACTTAGGGACTTTTCTGCTCTCTTTCTCATATGAACAATAGGCTTACAGGTTCCAGCACAGCTGAATTTTCATTATGAGTGAAAAATTTCAGAGGTCTTGCCATTATGATTTCCAACAGGCAAAACTATCAGCTTCACCAGTAGTTTTACTAGACTAGTGACCGACATGGAGATTTTTGGGTACATATAGACAATGATATTTGTACAAGGTAGATATATGAAACCCCTATAATTTGTCATACTTGGCTCTTAATTCTCCACAGTCTCAATTAGTTATTTACAGTGTCGTAAAATGGAAGCATTGCAGAGCCAAGTGCCTTTTCACTTCAAATGTCTAATATTGTTTCTTTACTGCAAAGTAAAAGCTTCAGGTTACTACAGAGAAACAACATTGGATTATCATTTGAACAGATATAATTGCTACTTTCAGCAGCTTGAAGCCACTTTAATTCCTATACTACACTGATTTTATCTCTGATGGGAGGGGATAATTTTCTGAAACTTCTTTAGATTTTCTTTAGCATTATTTACAATTGCAACTTTAATCTAATGTATGATTTAGTAAGAGCATACCACCATACTGAAGGAAAAGGGGGAATGGGTGACTACTACAAACCACTTATGTGGGGCAGGGTGATGCACAAAGGGAAAGGAATAAGTGTCAATAAGGGGGTGTGGAAGAAAAAAAAAAACAGGAGAAAAAGGGAGATGCAAAGTGGAAGGAGAGTATGGCAGCTAAAGAAAATGTGTTTTGCTAAGGCTTAAAAATTCAATTATTTTTTTTAATAGGTTTACTACAGTTATATATAGTGAGCTAACAGTCAGAACTTACAAAAGTTGAAAAATTAGAACTGGGGATAATAGAATACCTTCATGTTACATCCTGTCTCTTCACCTTCACGTGCTCGATATTTATTCAAAATACAAGTTCAGGGACCTGTCCCAACAAGCATCAGCAAAGCACACTTAAGGTAATGGTGCAATATATGGTGTGTAAGCAGGTGTAATCACTCAGAGATAGGTATAAAAACAGGGCTTGAGCCCCCCCCCTTTTTTTTAATCAGCATTTTGCAAAGCTTTTAGTTGTTGCTACTGTTAATGTTAATTGCTTAAGTTCAGTTTTTCTGCTCTAACTGAAGGTAGGTATAGGAGTTATGTAGTGACAAATTAGCACCTATGATGTTTCAGATAAAGGCTACAAAATCAAGAACAAGCCTATAAAGCTATCCTTGAAACTGGCTGACTCCTGAAGTTGTTCTGTTGGCAGAGGTATTGTTGCCTGTGGTAGTCTTCCCCTCCTGATGTGATTTAATGATCTTTCTGAAACTGCTTTTATAAAAGACACTTTAATTTTTGGTCAGTATCCTTCTGCTTTAGGTTGGCTTCTCCTTGGTAAATGTTACCTTGGGTACTCACTGCTTCTGTGGCTGTGTTGAACGCAACACTGAGTAAAGCTAGGAGGATAAATTATATATCTTTGTTCATGTTTTCTTCCAGCAAAGGTCTCCCCTCCAGGCATCAGGAAGAAGAAAAACTTTTATTTGATTGGCTGCCTTAAGTTTTGCTAAAATAATGTGATCTTTCATTTTCAGAAATTAGGTAAATGGATAAGAATGGGTTTTATATGCAAGCTCACTTAGGTATTGCGGGCATGCATTTGTATCACTTAATCTCTTTATGCTGTAGTTCCAGGGCTGTAGCCCTGTGCTCAAGGATAGCTGCTAATGGCATCAGGAACAGTCAATACTAGGTATGGAGACTCAAAGTTTGGTCCTTTAGCTTAAGGGTGGAGAATGTAGGACACGTAGTTGCAATAGTATCATGTAACATAGCAAATTTTCTAGTGTAGGTTATTTTTTTCCTAACACTTCCACTTTTGCAAGCCTGTGCAGTGTTGTCACCTTCTTTACTTCTTATGCTGTAAAATGTTAGGTTCAGGGTTTTATCTGTAGCATTTGCCCTGCAACTTCTTGGTCATACATAAGCTTATTCATATGTATAACCCTTTGAAACTTATATAGAAGATACAAAAAGGTATAGGAGACACAGGCTGGCCTGGTGGATCTTAATTACATAAAGACATTGATTTACGTCAGCTAAAGCAGAGAAGCACCTTTACACAGTGAGGGGTCTGATCTCTGAGGGAGAAGGAGCAGGGCAGGCCCAGGCCTGGCAGCCAAGGCTGGCTGAGCCCAGGCCATCATTGGGGACAGCTGTGAGGAGGAAGGTAAGAAGCTATGCTGGGACATTGGCCCACAGGTGGGCCCAGCCAGGGCAGAGCTCCAGCATTGCTGGAGTAGGGACTGAGCATGCCGGGGTGGGGGGGGGAGTGAACAGGGGCCTGGGGCAGGGTGGTGTGTGCCCCAGCTGAGGCTGGTCAGGGCAATTGAGGCCCCCCAGGGTCTGGCAGAGGAAGCTCCAAGCAGCTGGCTCTGAGACCAGCCTGTAGCTCACAGCCCTGCTCTGAAATGGGGAGGCTGAGCGGACTCAGGTAGGGTTTGTTGTGTGGTACACAGCTTCTGCGTTCTGAACCTTTTAAAACCAAAAACCTGATTCATGTCAAGCCTGGATTTAAGACCAAATTTTGAAGGGGGAGGAAAATCTCCATGGGATGACTGAGGACAGAGTGAGAGAGCAGAGCAGGTGGGTAAATGTCCTGTGTGTGTGAGTGCCCTCAGTAGGGAGTTGATGTGCTGGATGCAGGGTACAGTGCCCTTATTCCTCCCTCTCCTGCCTCTGTCCTTTTGGTGCTGTGTGGTGACTGATACTGGACAGGCAAGGTGATATTGGGGCCCAGATAAGAGGGTGCTGAGGCTGCCATGAACTGTTTGGACCTACTGGCAGAGCAAATGCAGGCTTGGTTTTAATGCTGTGTCTTGAGGGTTATCTGGGCTTCTGCTGCTCCTGGCATTTCCCAGCTCAGGTACACATAAACACAGCTGCAGGACAGGCACTGTTTATGTATTGCTGGGCTAATGCTAATATTGTTTGATTGTGGGGTATCTCCTAGTACACATGAAATGACTAGTAAATGTCCTGTTGATTGTAATTGCGTCAGGATTTGCTGCATAAGTCTGTTTGAAATCTAATGTTAGAATTGTTTAAAAACTGGTTAAAAGCAATAGAAGGGATGCTGTGTTTCAGCCGAGAGTTTCCATATTGTGATAACTGGCCTTGCGTTAAGGCCCGGGTCTTAAAATGGTGTGGGAATAAACTCAGGTAGGTGCAGGAATCCACTTACCTAAAGAGTGTCCTAGGAGCTGACAGGAAGCTATAAATAATCATCTGAAATGAAGGAGAAAATGTATTTAGCTAGGCCTTCCAAAACTTTGTAGTTACATTGTGATGTGCTGTACTCCATTTGGTCTGTTTGCTAATGGCAATGAATGATCAACAAACCCTTTCATTGATCTCAAATATAAGGTAAATTGATTGGCATTCTTTGCAATGTTCCTCAAAGCTGAGAGACAGTGGGAGAGGATTAAGCATGGTTACAGCATCACGGGGTTTTAATTCTGCAGGCAAGGTTCTCTGTACGAGATGCATGGAGAATGCTAGAGGAAATGTGATAGTTAAATTTGTCTGTGTTACATTGAGGGGGAAGCTAATTGCCTGTGGAGTGTATGCAATCTATAAACAGCTGCAGACTCTGTTGTGAACAGTCTTTGGTCAGGAAATATTTGGGCAATCATTGTTAAAAGATTATAATTTCTTTCTGAATGGCTTCCTAAATCGGAAACGGAATACAGATCAGAGATCTGTAATAAATACATAGCCTGTCCTTCAGCATGTAGTGCAAATTTGGGAAAACTGTTTGGTTTGTTTTTCTCTGTTTTGGTAATATCCGACTTTCCAATGGATTATTGTTTAAAGCTTGAGAAAATGGTTTCAAGGCTGGATTTTTTTGATAGGTGGCAATCTTTTCTTTGAAGGGGAAAGATGTACCACACATGAAAAAGTAGAACATTAATAGAGAGCTTTGAAAACTCCTTTTTAAAGGAGGAACAGAGAAATTATTCTACAACTGCATACGAGGTTATGGATTATTTTTTTTGTATTGGGTTCTTTTTCCTGACACCCTGATGAAGGTTTTGACATTTAAACAGCAAAGATGAGAAAGCCAAGGTTTAGAGATGCATTCTCTTACCTCAGCTCTCGTACTACCATTTACAAAATTCCTGCTAGCCTAAACAGAACCACAGTCAAGCAGAAACTGAATAATCTTGAGAATCCATAATTTGCTATCATTCATCAAGTATTTTGCATTATGGTATTGCTAACAAGCTTTCTACTTAACAAAAGGTATGTTGGGCTTCCTACAATTAGCATTCCCTGACTGTTTTTTTTTGCTCCCTACTTGTAGAGGGCTTCTACATCAAAGGGTTTTATTCTTGGATAATATTATATCAGTGTGTCTGCATTTGTCTTAAAGAATCTCTCTTTAGTATACTTGTATATTCCAAAGTGTTTCACAAATGCAACATTCTCCTGCTTCTGAGCCCTTCAGCTACCTGTAAGATGAAAGGGAAAATACATAGTTGAGCCTAGTGACTTTACATGGCAGTGTATGCATGGAAGTAGAGTGTATTACAGGTGGAGTTAAAGAGAAGAGTACACCAATTTCAGTTTAGAGTGTGGCCAGGATATCCACTGCTATAGGCTAGAAGGGGAAAAAAGCAGCTCTGCAGCTGCATGGATGCAGGCTGTTCTTTTACAATGTTCTCTATTAGGTAATAGCTGACATATGTTAACATTGAGGTTAGAAACATAGGGTAGTGTTTGGCCTCTGAAGCACCTGTATTCCTGTGTCTTTACTGGGTGCTCTTTCCAATCTAGGAGATTGTTCTCCCTCAGGTGCTTTCCCCACATTGCAACTACACTTTGGGTAGATAGCAGCATCAGCAGATGGAGCTCAGGTGTACTAGGCTCGCTTCACATCCAATCCTTCCGTGGTTCACAGTAGGCATTAATTCATTTTGTATGTGCTTGTTCCTAGCAAAACCTGATAAAATAGCCCACTCCACTCCCATATCAAACAAGAAGGAGAGAGCTAGATTATAAAATAAGATGCAGATTTATTCCCATTGACTTCTTAATGCAGAACCTTGTCGTGTTCAAATTACATGCTGCACACATGGACATAGTTCTGACACTGTTGCTAAACATGCTGTTATCAGTATTGCTAAACAGACCTTTATCATGAGCACAGGCAGACCAAGTGTAAATACTAATTAGTGCCTAATCCAAAAATCTATTGAAGTTTGTGGCAAGATTCAATGGGGTTGGACGTATCCCAAGGTAAAGAATTAATTGCTATTTTAGCAGAGTTCTGCCTTTTCAGTTGAGAAATTGTCTTGCTAACAGGGGACTATTTTGTTTACCTGAGTCCTCCCATGTTCCAAAGTTCTCCTGTTTTTTACCTTTCCAGAAATAATGTGTAAGCTCTTTAACAAGTATGAACTGACTATAAGGAAGAAGAAGCAGCAGCAAAAACTACTGTACTGCATAAAGAATGTCATAATGGAAACTTACTTGTATAAACAAAACACAAGGCATTTATCCAAATCTACTGTGTTGTCAAGCTACAAACTCTGTTAAGCTTGTTTACAAAAGGCTGTGGGCAAAGGATGAAAATCCTGGCTTCACTGAAGTCAACAGGAATTTAGTCATTAACTGATATCACCCAGAGAATTTATGGTGGTTGTGAGTGCAGAGAGTCAGTGCTGAGGAGAGAAGAATTCCAGATTTGCTGTCATGGATCTTGATGGACTGAGATTATGGAGAACTTTCTACCTTCAAAAAGCTATGTGTTAACTAATATCCAACATGTAGCATGAAGAAAGTTCAAAAATAACCGCTGCAAAACCTGACCATATGTTCATTGTCAGCGATCTAAAGAGCCTTGTCTTCCATGGAAAAATCTTTTTTTTATTGTTCCCTTTTGCTTTGCAGCAATAAGTACACTGTATCCTTTCACTGCTTCAGGAGGGACAAGAATATTCCACACAAGATTCCTGTTAAATAAATATCACATTTAGGACAATATTCAATACAGTAGTTTAATATTAATACAATATTCTAGTATTAATACACACTTTCTTGAAATGAGTACAGAAAGACCCTGTGATAGTTAAAAGTTACTACGGCAGCAGACCTCAAATGATATATTGTTGGGCTAAAGTGGATCTCTTTCATAAAGTTTTTTCTAGTCACAGTATTTTCAAGCCATGCTTGCATGGGAGAAGCCTCACTAAAGACAGTGATGCTCCTCGTATGCTTAACATTTAGGGGATGCTGCAGGCCTTTACTGGAATATGGCCTAACCTCTGAACAGGCGAATGAGGTCATCATGGGAATCTCCACCGCTGACTGCATGCAGTAGTCTTCTCTTTCTGCTCTCTATAGGTACATAATCACTCTTATCAGCTTGAGCACACCTTTGGGATTGATATTGAGCTGTCCAAATGTCATTTGATTAGCATAAACAGAAAATCCCGTGGGAAAAAATGCAAGTGGTGCATTTGTTTCTACAGAACATCTAAGAATTATATGTTTGCCTGTTTTTTATACCATCTCTGCAAACTAAAAGATGTATTCATCTGAGTTGCTGGCTGTATATAAGCCTCCAGACGGACTTCAAGACGCTTACAGTCTTTACCCAAGAAGAAGGTAGTTGAACTTTAATAAGTTGATTCAATTCCTCTGAAGAGAAAGATGCTTCTTTTCAAGATCAGATTTAAATACATCCTGGTATTTTTTCTTTCCCCTCAGAAGTTTGTCGTTTTCATCTGATAAAAAGATTGTTGCTGCATAAATGGGAATTAGCACTTATCCCAATTTTTAGGGATTAGTGTAGAGTTAAGGTTACCTGAAAGGATGTTAAATCATTACAACCATCCCTTTAATGAGAGAATTAATTCTTTTTATTTTATTTCTGAATTTTTAGATTTGGAGATCAATATAAAACTGCAGCATATTTCTGGTAACTGGAAGAATGTTGTACTATTATATTTTAATGGAAGAATTGCCTGGCACACCTCCATCTACATAATATAGGGAAACTTTTAAAGAGTTTTTAGTTTTCCAGATGTACTCGCATGTTTTATGGATCGTAATTTTCAGTCAGTAAGTTTCCTCCTCTAGCCTATAATTACGGATAGACTCTTCTTAATATGTATCTGTATATCTTCTGATGCTTATTTTCTTGTATGGCATTCATCTGCTCTAACTTAGGCATTTTAAAAATTGTACATCAGTCTGAACCCTTCTAAGCTTCGTTTCTATTGACTGTAAAGGAAGACAAGGACAGTAAGCTACACTGGAAAGTCTTATTGAACTGCTGTAAGTAACTTTTAAGTTAGATATGAACTGTGCCTTTCATTATATAGCAGCTGTAAACAGAAATACTTGTTTAAACAACTATTTTTGAAATACTGGATGGCAGGTTAATTCTCGCAAGTGAATTTCCAAAGCCTGTCATACTTTGACTTAATAAAAAGTGTTCTAAGCAGTGTACCAAAGTTGAGGGTTGGAGATGCACCAAGTCTCCATCTAAGGAGGAGAACAGGTGTTTCGTAGCACCGTTTTTATATTGAAATGGAAAAAAAAATCTCACTGGAAATGATTCTCGTGTTTCTTCTTTTTTTTTTTGTCTGAATCATCTGCTATGTGAGGATATAAATTTCCCTCCAAAAAAAAAAGTTTTTAAAAATACCATGAAATTAGTATTCACAGAACAAGTACTGACTGTCATGTAATTCTTACATGAGTTGAATAGGGGGGAAGGGGAAGCATCTTGCAAAAAAGTTCCACTGCTACACAGCTCTTTTTTTTTCCCTCAAGTATTAATTCATACTAATATATAATCACTTCATTGTGATTGCTATGCTTGACAGTGTAAAGAAATTATTAGTGAATGGAGGCCTCTGACTTATCTGGCCTTGTCATCTGAACCTCCTTTTGACCATTATTTTAAGAACATGCCAAGTGCCCTTTGTTCAAAAATCATGTTCCTTTGTGGAACCTGGAACTGGGCTCTCATAGATCGGAATTACTACCCTGTCTTAAAAGTTCTGGTTTTGTGGTTCTTCACAACAAGAAGTTCTTTGGTATATATGCATAGTAATAACTGGACTAGGCTTGTTGGTTAGTTTTTAATGGTTATTAGCAATGGCTTCTGTAATGTGTTTTACTGTTCTTTCTTTAGGCAAAGTTGTGTGAAATCAAAGGGGTTGATTTTCTGATGCTGGGCTTGCTGTAGTGTGTAATGATGTAGTAATAATGAACACCAAAAATTTTTTATAGTCAATAGTTAAAGCTTAAGAATTCTATTTGTAGTTCTCTACATGTTTCCAGATACTGTGCAAGCAAAGATTTACCAGGGAAAAGAAGGCCTGGAAGTGCCAATATGCTTGTTGCTCATAGGTAGCAGCGACCCCTTAAAGGTAGCCTCTGTGCTCTCCTTTGGCTGTCCAGTACCGCAGAAGAAGTTTCTTGAAGCTGTGAGTTTCAAAAGGAACTAAGGTGGTGCTGGTGCTGAGCTGGAGGAGTCAGGGATGGAAGCACTTAGGAGATCCAAGATACCTCCAGCAGAGTCCTACCATTGCCATATGAAGTTGTGCCCCTATAAGTGACCCCAAGTGGAAGCATGCCTCTGAACCATTTCCCAAAGGAGCAGGTCATAATTCTGCCATGTGGAGCAAGATGCTTTGCCATCTTCCCAATGCTTTCATCCCCCTTGCAATGGTGCTACTTCTCGGTGCTGGTGTCTGCTGTCTCCCATCGGGATGTAATGGGAGTTTACAACAACCATCAAAAAATGAGGGGCTTAAATCTGCTGTTTTGCTGTGATGTTTGATTGTGTAGCTGCAAGCAAAAGGTAGGGGCCAGCCTGCATCTGGTAGGAAACAGCTAAATGGCAACTGAAAATTGGTGGTCTTAGTTTTTGAAGATGAAATTCATTTCTGGACAGGATGGCCTCCTAATCAAGTAACACCTGTATGTGTTGTTTTGAGTGGGTAAGTGGGAGACCCCAGTCATTCACATTGAAATGTCACATGAGACTGAGTTAAATTACATGCCTTTTGAAAGGGGGGATGTGTTTTTAGTCTGGTACTTAGCAGGATAGTATTGCACTAAATATGTGCATGCTTATTTATCAAATGACAATGTGATTACATGTTTTCTGAGTAGTTTTTACAGTATCTCCCATGTATATTGGTTCTCAAAGATCTTCAAAAGTCATCAAATTCAGCCAGCCAAGATGTTCAATTCAAGTCTTTTGCATACATGTTGTGTTATAGGTTTCGAAATGGTTGCTGTAAAGATGAACGCGAAAAAAGAGACAGACTCCCTGCCCAACTTCAAGCAACTCAGTGTAATGTAAGGGAGGAAATGCTCTGACGTGTGAAACCTCATTCTCTGAGACAGGCTTAATTGAAACCTCAGATGTCAGTATGACACAATTACCAAACATATTGCCTGATCATGAACAATACTGTCAAGTGACAGACTCGTCTGTAGGGAACACCCTCCCCAAAAGAAAAGCCCTCAGCTTCATGGGGCTGAATAAATATATTTTTTTTGTCTCCTGTCTCATGTCAGGAAACTCTTGAAGTGTGGATGGCAACTTGACAATGGGCCTCTTGCAGCCAGATGATGTTTTTTCTAAATATGAGACAAAGCAAAGCAAACTTTGGGTGTTTTTTCCCCCAACTAATTTTGTGAACTGGCAACCTATGTGACAGGGCTGGCTTTTCTGCCCCAGGCTGCGCTTTGTTTCCCCGTGGTGAGGCCCTGTGGGTCATGGTGGGGGGCCCCAGGGTGACCCCCTGAGCTGGCCCAAGGGGCTGGGGCTGTTGGGGCCCCAGTGAGTGGCAGCAGACCAAGGGGAAGCGGTCAGGAAAGGGGGCATTTGGGTGCATTTTGTCAAGCAAAGCTCTTGGGAAGTGGATCTAACAGGTGCCACTGAGGGAGCGGAAATGAAGTTTGGGTCATTGCAGAAGAAAAGGAGGACAGGAGTGAGTGTCACAACCATGCTGGGTGACTTGAGCACTGCGGGATGGGGCATGGGGAGGTCAGCCAGCCCTTGCTATAGCTGTGTGGCTGTCGTGGGAGGTCCTGTGCCCGCCTGGGGCCATGCCTCCCCATGCTCATGGGCTGCTTGCTGCAGCCCCTCGCTTCGTCTGCTGTCCCTCCTACTGCCATGTTAGCAAAAGGTTACAAAAATATATATAATAAATGCTCGCCCCACCCCAATCTATCCTGTACTGCTGTCAAGGAGAGCAAGGTGTCCAACTTTGGTAGCTCCTCTTAACCTCAGGCTCAAGATAATGGAACCAATCTGAAACATGACAATGCGGATTGGAAGGCTTGTCCTTTATGGTTTGCTAGCTTGTGTTTTCCTCTGGGTCTGAACTGTGTTTTCTACCTGTTTGAGCATGAAGAATTGCACAAAGCCCACACTTCCAGGCACAGCACAAATAACGGTGCTGCAACTGTTTGCAAACAATGTCTGCAGTGGGATTAATTCCATTATCACTATGGAGCGGTGCATACATGAGCCTGTCCAATGGGTCTAAGGAGCCCTGTCCTGGTTGGAGTGATGTACTTAAATAACTATATAAAATTAAATAACTATATAAAATTCATGTCACTAAAAGGGAAAAAAGCTTGATTTTTCTGTTCTCCATTCCATTTCCTATCTCTTATCATTTTAAAATATAAATGTGGATTGATTGAATCCCAGTAATATTCTGGCTGCTGCATGCTATTAATGTCCAAATATGGTTTTCTCCCAGGACTCTTGTGTATGCTTAACTGAAAAGTACAAACCGTGGCCTAAACTGGGCCTTCACCGCTTCTAACTCCCCTTGAAGAACAGTTTCCTTCTACCCCTTCTTGCACTACTGCAGTAGGTTCAAGCTCAGTCACCTATCTATCTCCGTAAACTGTGGGGGGGATAAAGCAGAAGAACAGCATGGTATCTGCAGTAAGGGCCTTAAAATCCCAGTTTCCATCATGAAGACTCTAGCAAGAGCTGCACTGTATTAAAACTGTTAGGGTTACAGTAAAAATTCTGTAATAATGTGGTACCTGAACAACTGAAAGTTGCTAAGAGCTTTATAACATGGCAGTAAAATTGATCTGTGCGGTGGCATATTAATCAGGGCTGGTGTCTGAGGTGCTCTGGCATGATGCACCAGTGCAAAGGGAGGGGGCTTGTTTGAAATATGATGGTCCCTACTGGGTGGGCTGGAGCAGAGATGCCTGCAGATGGCACCAGCTGGGTTGAGGTGAAATGATTAAAGGAGAATGCTCAAGCTTTATTTCGCTGTGAACTTCTTCTCGATGTGCACGCTAATTATACTGATTAATGAAAGAAAAGCTTTCTTTAGCAGTGTCTCCATCCCACCCTGCCAAAGTAAAAGATATCTGCTGGCAGGATCTTCTTTCAAGTTGTATCTGTTAGGCAGAATATTCCTAACTGTGCAGAGTGCTGTCTGGTCACACTATGCAACCTCCTGACCCTACAGGAATCAGGATGATTCTCCATCTTTGTTTGCAGCAGAAAAGACTCAAGGTGAGACAGAAAGAGAACAAATCCTGTAAGGTAATTCTGTCACTCACCTCATCTTCATAATCTTTCCTTAGCTTCCTCTGCCTTCTAACCCTGGTATTGATCGTGTCATAGGCTACAGTAAACCAAGGCGGGGGGCTGAAAACCTTTCCGAACAGCAGTTGCCAGTCTTGCCTGTTGCAGCTTGAAGAAGAAAAGCATGCTGTGAAAACAATCAGTGCATTTGCTTTAGATCTAAGTGATTCCAACTAGGTCGATGCTTCATGCTGATGTGTTGAAAACATTTAAAAAATTTCTCAGAGTTTGATTTCAACTGAAACATTTCAGCATGTGTCTGACTCTCAGAAGTTGTTATTTTTCACTAATGTAGCAGACAACTGTTGTTTTTTTTTTTTCCACCCTAGCACAAAGCTGTAGGGAAAACTGGGCCTTTCGTCTAGATAGATTTGTTTTGAATATTTTTATGGAAGGGAGAGTTTTTTTTCATAAACTGAGGCTCTTGCAAATTGACTTTAGAGGAGTAGTAGTTTATTTCATGAAGGGAAAAAGAGGTAATCGCAGTTTTACTGAGTGTGAAAGAGAGTACAGCTTTACTTACACTGCTTTTGTTCCCTGTGTTTGAATTTTCATTCAGAGGTAGGCTAGATCATTCATAAATACACTAAGAATACTTTATTTTCTAAAGCACATGATTCCTTGTAATGTCTTTACACTCAATATAATTGGCCTGATTCTCTCTCAGCTTGGGATCGTGAAGCAAATGAAGCATTGCAAAAGGAAGCTATCTTCATCCAAATTAGTGTTTATTCTATTTCCAGGAGCGGCAGGAACCCAGGACAACATTTTCCTATGGCAGGTGGTAGCACAATTGGTTTCTGAACTGCTTGGAAAAGACCACAGAGAAACAGAATTTGCTGTAAATTCTCTTACTGTGGTTTTTTTTTTTTTTTTTTCTCCTCTTTCCACATGCTCTGCCATCACTAGCATCTATAGGAAGCTAAACCAGGCAAAAAAGAACCACAGGACTGCTGTCCTAGTTTGGAGCTGGCTGTTCAGTGGTCTCTGTGGGAGCAGATCTGTAGGACCTCACCTCCGATTCCGCTTCATTGCGCTTTGGTGCATACTCCTGTTGTTTCATGTGCCCCTTTCAGAAACAAGTGCCCATCAGTGCCTGTTGTTCTCTTTGGGATGCCTCTTTAATTATACAGCATATAAATGTGTGTTAAATATATATTGGAATTTCTTCTTCCCCAAGGAAGTGAAGTCACCCATGTGTTGTTGCCATCTTTGCTGCTTGCTTCAAATAACACAAAGAACATTCTTGCACTGTTCCAACAGGAAATAGAGAACAAATACTTGCCTTGAGGTATTTCATTGAGTTTCAGGATACTAGCAGATAGAGATGTTCCAAAAAATAGATATTTCGTTGAAAGAAAATAATAATAATAAAAAAACTTTAAAAGCTGTATTTATCTGGGGAGCGGAATTTCCCTCCTCCCTGAACTAAGCCTTTGCAAATGCAATGTATTGGATATGTGGCACTAATGGATTTCATACTTCAGCATTTATTTCACCAAATATCACGCAGTGAACAATAGTTGTCATTTAAGCAGCTGTAGTTTGCAACTGTGTAAGTCCTAGACATTAAAACTAGATAAGCCAGTGTAGGGGTGTGGGTGAGAAATTCTGTAGCCTTACTGGCATTATTTCATTCATTCATTTTTAAAATGAACTCTATGGGGATGCTGTAAAAGTGCAAGTTATAATTTAAGTGTACTGCTAGGAGTCCTGTTTATAAAGAATGTATATACTTAATTTATATACTAAAGCTGACGGTTTACTTAGATACTTGATTCTTTTTTTTTTTCTTTTTTCTTTTTTTTTTCCCCTAGAGCACTGGGTAGAGTCTAGAGAAGAAGAAACCATAAGATTGTTGTAAGAAGCTTATACCCGGTAGGAATTTAGCTAGATCAAACTTTTCTGCCATGATCTAGTATGGCGGCTGAGCAATGATGAAAACCTTTCCAAAGTTAGGCTCTCCTCGTGGGAATTGTCCCACTGGATTCAACAGGACTATATATTTGAGGAAAGGGAAGGGAGGAGGGTTGTTTTAGAACTGAGTTCTCAGTGGTCTGAATGAGTTATTTTCTATTAGTGTGGATTTGTGTTTTTAAGTTACAGTGCTTCATATAGTACTGAAAGTTGTTGGGACTTCACAGCAGCGTCTATCTGCAAATAAGAGGGCTGTTCAAGTACAGGCTATTGCATATGTATTTGGTTCCTCCATTTAATTCGGTGAATGTGAATTAGCATATCCTTGTCTTTTTTTTTGTTGTTGTTGTGGATTACTGAGGAAGTAGTTAAGGGTGACTTTGTTTTCTGTGCTTACTTATCATTAGAATGATGTTAGCTATTCTGCTGTGCCTTTGCCTTTTCCTCTTATAAAGACTTCTTCAAACCACTTTTAGTGTAACCTTTCCACCTTCCATGAATTGTAAACAAAGTAGGTTTGAGGATCATTACCTCAAAAAGAATTCAAGCCAAAATTGCGGTGCTTCCCACATGCATGCTGACCTTCACCCTACTTTTCTTGATGTATTTTTTAAGCCTAGGGTTTACACAGCATTTGCCATAATTGGAATTGACACTGGAAAGCCACAGAAGGCAATTCATTTAATCTGAGTTTGTTGTGAAACTGAAAACAGGGTTCTGCCTGAATTCTCTGTAGATTTCCTGGCTGGAAGTGTCTTGGTGTTTTCAAGTGAAATTTGTTCAGGAGGACCTTAAAGAAAGGGTCTTGCTTTGATCCATCTCTTACAGAAGTCAATGAAAGAGACTTCATTGATTATAATGAACACTGGGAAGCTGCCCCATTCAGAACTGCATGTAACTTCCACTTCTGGACAATTGCTTTTCCTCAATAGCAATCCAAGGAGAGATTGATGTAACCACACAGGGAAGAAAGACAGTGGTGAGTAAGAGGGAGTTTATCCCCAAAAGCAACTGAATGAGGAGGGAGTAGAGCATGAAGACTGCTATGCTTTGTTACTGCTCATGTGCTAAAGTGATGGGTGCAAATAAGTTGGCCATATACCGAATTAGAAGAAAGAAATAAAGGGAGAACATATTTGTTAGATACAGTTGGCTGTAGGGCTTGTCATTCTGTAATATTTTTAAACTGTGTCTTCAAATGCTTTTTGTGCTCAGATGCTTTTACTGCTATAAATAAAGTATATCAATATATCCGGGGGGGAGAGAGAGCCTGCATAATGCTGTCCAACAACTACCTGTACCTCTACCCTGTTGCTCTCTTCAAATTGCCTTCGTGTTATAGAAATACACTTTTAATTGCCTCAAATCTTTTATGTACCAAGGTCAGACTGCTAATGCCATGTATTCTATAAGTTTACATCGTTTCAACAGGCTTGTCTAGCTGAATTGTCAGCCAGACCATATACTTGTGTCAGTTTCTCTAATACAGAAATCCCACAATGTGGCCATGAGTGATAATTGAACCAGATGGATGGTAAATATGGCAATGAGAATGGGACCTAATATTTCAGATTTGGCTCTACTGTCTTTCAATGTATCTAGGTCACTTGCAATTATTGTGAGGTTTAGTATCCTAGACTCAATGACACTCCAGCTGCAGTGGTAGCCACCAAGCCAACAGAAGTCTAGGCTAACAAGTACATGGGTCTTGTGTGATCTATAAACCAAAAACAAAATGAAAAGCACAGTATCGACTGGTGGTCTAGACACTGTTCCTGTTGGGAATGTGGAGGTAGGAGAGCCATAAGGGGGAAGGTGCTAGCAGGGTCCTCTTACGCTTGTCCCCACTTGCAGATGTTTGATAAAGCACTGACTGCATATCTGATGGCAAGCATCTGATGGCAAAATAAACCCACTTTTCCCATGTATTAAAGGTGTATGCTGAGACCTTTAACTCTGGTTACTGCAGGCTATCAAGGAGACCAGCTTTTGCCTGATCAAAAAGTTTTTATGCCTCTAACTCAATAAAGTCAATGCAACACTCCTTTAGCAGGATTAGAAGCTACACTCTACTTCCCACTCCCCCTCAGCCCCCAAACTTGTCTCCATTTCTCTTTTTCCACCCAGTGTGCCAGGCTCAGGGTTTCTTTTTCAGAAACATATATTTCTTCTCTGGAAAAGGTTGATATAAAGGGGGAAAATAATTTTCTTTATCCTTTAATCCTTTATTCTCTTTGCTTTTAAAAGTTTATTTACTTCCTGCAGTTGGCCATCTTGAGCTTCTGCTTCTGTGCTGTGTCAAGACTTGCTTAAGCTTGAAGGTTTTTTTAGGCTTGACCAAGCATTGACAGCACTATCACAGGAGCTAATGCTCAAGTCTGCCAGTTTGATGGATTAAGTAAACTTATTGAAATCTTTTTTCTTTAATACTAAAAGATGCCAAGGGCTGTTTTCTATTCTTATGCTTTGTGTGAAACACCCACTGACATTAATGGGAGTCCCATGTGTGGAATTAGAGTAGAGCATGGCCCTTAATATTTAAAAGACTTGTCAACCTTGTGCATGAAGTAATCTGGAGGCGTGTTGTGATGCTGCTTTGCTCTGCAGAGGCTGTTCTAGTTATACATACCCTGCCTTTTAAAGACATTCCTTGCATGAACTGCATGGTTGCCAGCAACAGCATTACTTAACTTTTTCCCCTTCTAAAAGTTCCCCTTTTGTGCCATCTGCCTGCTTTGCTTGGTTAATAAAATAGACCTGAGCTGTTTCAGTTTGGTGTATAAACAGCCTTGCTTTCTGACTTTTCATGCTGCTACTCTGGGGAGGAAGAGGAAGAGGGAGAAAGCTTAACAGAAGCCATTTCCAGTGGCCTTTACATGCATCTTGGTGTTTGAACAAAATGCTTAATCTTTCACATTCTACCTGCTTTGATGCTCTGTGCGTTCTTAAATTGTGCCACGCTCTAATGCAGCAGTGGTACAATAGGTAGACAAGGAAAGTTAATTACGTTACAAAAAATTCACCGCCAACCCATTGCTATTTCAAATACACACCCTGCTTAGTTTATTGGAACTAGCCCTGTAAGGGCTACCAATTTGTCACTGCTGGCCTTGTTAGGGCAGTAGTACCCACTTAGAGAGCCAGCAACAAGACTCGTGTCTTTGTCTTCCCAGAGAGAGAAACTTTCTCTGTCCAACCTCTTGCTCTTCCTAAGTCATGGCTTTGGAAATTCTTCATCTTTACTTGGGAACAACAGGTTGTGTCCATGAAGGAAATCTTAGGTGGCTTTTCAGAAGGGGTGGTAGAGCTGATGACATAATCGCAAGCATTTCACATGGATTTGGGTTGTAATGCTAGTAGGTTAGGGGAGAAATGAATGGAGACGGGCGGAAAGAAGGGCCAAGGTAACTCTTTCTTTATCTTGAAGCTAATTTTAACGAGACAAAGATGGTTACTTCCAGTCTCAAATGTCTATGAATATGGCATTCATTTAGCATCACCTAAGCCTATCACAAATGTGGCTAGTGAGTTTGTTCATTGTGAAGTATTGTGGATGTTCTAATGGTATTTTAATTAAAATAAGATTGTTGGTGCTTTTGCAAATCCTAAGAATTGCTGCCCAAATCTACATATAGGATACAGTAAGCCTGCTTCTACTGACGTTAGTGATCTGGATGAGGTCCTTAGATGTTCCTCAGAATTAGAGTTCTCAATAGATCTAAGCATGTTCATGCAGAAGTCTAATGAAGTTAATATGAGTAACATGTGTTTTAGTGTTGTGGCCTGCTCTGCAAAAGTGCTTGGCAATCTGTAGCCTCCATGGAGTTTAAAGGTGTTTTCCAGAGGACCTGCCTGTTATGGTGTTTCTTAAATTTCTAAATTACTGTGTTTTTTTTTAAACCAGATCATCTGAGTAAGCAACTGAAAGATAGGTCAAGAGCATCCACCCGAAAGTGGCTGAGATGTATGGTTATGAAAACATATACAGGCTTCAGTATTTAGTACACTTTCCCAGTATGTTTATTGGGTTAGTGTGTTAATGGTTAGACAAATCTGAGGGTGGCTACAGAAGGTGCATGATATAAACAGGTGATAGTAGCAGTGCGGAATTGCAAGAAACTGATGGGAACCTTTAAGTCTTCTTTCCAGACTCTTCACCTTAAGTTTGTGCTTTAAAAACTGACAAAAGCAATTACAGTGTTTCAGGGTGACAGTAGCACTGCACTAGAAACATGCCTGAACTCAACCCCTCTGATGGTAGTTTTAACTTTTTTTTCTTAATGAATGAAAGAATGCCTTCAAGGCCATTCAAAGTAGACTTTGTCCTGCAGGTTCCATTAAGTCCATTTGCAAAATGCATACTATGAGAATGTGGCATTGCCATGCCTCCATTCCCTACTTGGTTTCTCTGTGCATACAGCTGAAATTAGTTCATTTTAAGCCAGGATGTCCTTCTGGGTCCTCTGTTTTCATCTGCTGTTTCTCCTGTGCCTCTCCGTGTGGGGCCTATTCTTTGATGTCGGTCTCTCTCTTTGGTCCCCCATGCAGCTTACCCATGATTCTTCCAAGTCTCTTGAATGCATTTTAATTCCATTTTCTGTTAGATAAGTAAAAGGAAAACCTGAAGCCCAACAAAATAAGAAATTTTCTTTATTAGTCTTTCTATACTTAAAGGTGATTCTTATTGCTATTCTTTCCTTCCCTTGCTTTTGTCCAATGGGGAAGGAAAATGCTGAAAATCTGTCTTCTATAAGGCAGATAAAACAGGTTAGAATACAATACATCAAAACTTTTTTTACTACGATTTTTAAATCAAACTTCTCAGAAAAAGCTCTACTCTTTGAGCTATGGTGCACAAAGTTTTGAATAGGGGTTTTTGAGAAATCAAGTGAATTTTTATGACATTAAGAGGGGAAGTAAGTTTCAGCCCTTGCGACAGGATTGCTCCGTAATTTAATTTGAAAATTCACATTGTCCAGTTGTATTAGCATAAGTGTAACATGCCTTTGAATACAAATGTAATTTTTTATTTTAGAAATATATCCTGGAATATTGCACAGGTGTATACGTGATAGCATATATAACATCCACATAAGGGTTCAGAGAATATAATTCAGTTGATGAATCCCCTTAGCATAACTTATTTGGGACAATGACTTAAAAACATTGCTATAATGTGTAATTGGGAGAAATTCTTAATATTCTGGAAAACACATCCTAAGTTGCCCATTCTAAGGTTAATTTTGCTGCACTGGACCACTGGCATAATTTGTTGTGGGTGTTTTATGACATAAATCAAGAGCCTAGTCCTCAGATGCAATGTTTGCATGGGCCTCCCTTTGAGAAGTGCTCACCTGGATTTCCCGGATGGAGTCTCCCTTCCTTAAAAAGCGATGGGAATTTTGTGTTTTAGTGGGTGCAGGATTTGGTCCTTTGTGCAAAGTTACAAGCACTGACCTTTGAAGGTGTGTGTGTGTGTCCTTTGGTGTTTAGACATTTTAGGAGATGGTATCTCTCACCGGAGATCCATACCATTTAGTATCTGACTTCTTTAGTGCAGATGAGGAATAGATAGGTAATCTCAAAGGGGTGGGTACAGGCAGCCATGATTTGTCTCGATTGTAATCGTGCCAACACTTCCTGCTGGGCAGTGTCCGACACTTGGGATTGGTCTCCACGGCATATTATTCTAGGAGCAGACACAAGGACTCTGAATTTTCAACCTTTTCAGCAGGAACTCTGGACATGGATCTGAGCTGTAACTTTAGGAGGAGGCTGTCCTCAGAAATGTAGTGTGAGGTACATACAGAAAGAATGGGATTTATTCAGTAGGGCACGCAGCCTGAAATACAGCTGTTACACCCGGCCTATGTGCTTTCTCATGAACTACTGCTTAGCAGTAGTAGCTAATTCTTCTTTAAAAAATGAGGCAGGAGAGTGCTTCCTTAAAAATAGTGTTAGGCCCTTTTCAATTTTTGTTTCTGTAATGTTGATTTGTGATGCTCCAGGGAGATTATCTACCTCCATGGTTTGGTTTTAATGAAGATTTTTTTTTTTTTCTCCAGAACCTATAGTAAAAGAAGACAATTTCATATTTCTTTGAGATCTAAAAATTGAGCCCCCCTTTTGATGAGTACCGGCCACAGCCTGTTACTTACTAGCTGCACCTTTCTGGCTTTCAGGTGTGTCTCTGTGCATTTAGAATAAAAGGGAACACATAGCCTGGCCCTTCTTCCCTGTGTGGTTTTGACCCAGTCATCTAGGTCAAAATTTCAGACTAGAGTAGATGAAGCATCCAACTTTGAAACATTGATCCAGCCTCCCTGTGTACCCCATTCTGTGTGTGTAGGGTGTGGGGGACCTTACTTCCAGTCCTCGCTGTACATATATGCCGTACCTGGTGGATGAATCTGCCAGAAGTGTTGTGAAGATTCATGATCTGAAGTGTGTGAAGTGCTTTGAGAAGCCCCAGTGGAAGCGTTCAAAATACACAAGTCTGAGGAGAAGCGGCAGGGGGCTCCTGAAGATCGTCTCCTGTCGTCCTCCATGGTAAAAATGAGATTTGACAGTCCAAGGGAACCTAATTTTAGCCTTTTGCCCCTCATGACAGAGGTGTGCCTTGACCTCAGCAGGTATTGATGTGCTGCTTTTTTACTCTTTATAATCTCCCTCTGTCCACTGCAAGTCCACCTACTCCAGTCTCATTTGTTTTGGTGGACTTGGGAGTGGTAACGATAGTGGGGCCAGGGGGGAGCAGATAATTGACTACAGGCTCTCTCAGCGGTGACACGGTGCTGTTGCCCAGTCTGAGTATATTCAAATACCCTCTGCTAGACTGGGACCTAGGGCAAAATCTGTTCTGGAGTACTCTGTGTATTGCCCTGCTTATAAAAACAAAACAAAAAACCCAAACCAACAAAAAGACAAGCTTAAAGGATTAAAGAAATTGTGTAAGCAGACTTCTTCAACTGTGGAAGTGTACAAGGCACTGGCTCTTCTGAGTATAAATAACGATGGCCTCTACCAGTGGACAATGCCAGAGAAAATCAGATAGAGTTTGGTTTTAGGGATGTTACTAGCTTCACTACAGTTTTGCATCTTAAAACATTCAGAATTGCACCATAGGGTTCAAAACTCATCTGTTTTGTGGGAAGTCCAAGTCAAACATGAAGTAGTATTAGAGTGTTGAACTTGCTTTTTTTTTCCCCTGCCTGTACCTTTCCGTCAGGTTTGGTTTCTCACTTTGTTCTGGGCTTCCTTAGGCTTGATTTTCTGTCTTTATTCCACAACCTTCTTGCCTGGTTTCCAGACTGTAGGCTTCTCCAGGCAGCTAGAGACTGCCTCCTCTCCTGTCTGGTTTCTCAGCATTAGGGAGAGGGGCAAAGCTCTTTTTCCCTTTCCTCAGCACCCACCCCCTGGAAGATTACCACCCGGAATGCTTCTGTGCCAGGAGCACCAGGAGTGGGAATGGAGCCCAGCACGTGAAGTTCACACCGGCACTGGCATTTAGAATTGGACTGGCCATGTCAGTGCCCACACCGTGCGTATTACCACTGCTGCAGAAACAATGCTACAGACGCTTCTGGCAGGCTCCTCTTACTCTCTGCAGCAGGAGAAAGAGATTGTGTAAAAAGGACAAATGAATTCCTCTGGTTGCGTGTGTAGCCCGCTTCTGATTTGGCAATACATTCGGACTGCTCGCTGTAGGCCGTGTTATCGTGCTGTCTTCAGGCAGATGCTGCATTTGCTGGTATGTAAAAATCGCATGTTTAAGTACAAGGTGGCTATCTGATTTGAAAGTGTAAATGCCAGTTGGCGTGTGCTACTTCAGTAACTAGCTGAACACCTTTCAGGTCTGTGAAGCACCTAGTGGAGTTACGGGTGCTGTATATGTTATAATTAACTCTCAGTGCCTGGAAATGTAGCTATTTATGTGCAGAAACAAAAAGTCGTATAAATACACACAGTGTAGTAAATATTTGTAGAGAGAGTACAGAATATTTGTGTGGGTAGGGAGAGTGATATAGTAACAAACATATATGTGTGCATGGGTGTAATGACATTTCTTCGTATCACATCTATCAGGTTACAAGCAGCTAATAATTTTCTTTTTCTACTCACAGCCAAGCATTATAATGGCATATACTCATAAATCAACATCAACATGGAACATTGCTTAGCAAATATAAATGTATGTGCATTGCAGAATGATCTGAGATTACAAAAATATATCAGAAGTCAAAAGTAGCTGGTGGAGAAATGCTATGTCTTTAGTTTATTGAGATTGTTTGGAGGATCCTAATGTACTGTCACTGAAAGAATAATTTTTCCTTTACAATCTACTTAGCAAAGATTTATCGATCCTTTTCCCCTTCATAGAGAATTACTGATCCATTTTAGAAAATCAGATTTTCACACCTTTCATGAGAATGTGCACAGCGCAGTTCCCTAGGGATTGCCGAGGAAGTTGACTTTGACATGAAATCCCTAGGTAGCGGCGCACAACAGCCTATAGTCTCATCACTGATTTGTTGCACAGGGTGGTAAAATACTTTTATACATTTATAGAGAAATGATTGCACTGCGAGGACTTATTTTTTCATGCTAGTGGATGTATTCGGGGTCCTGTTATTTGTGTAAACAGCATTTTTCAGGGGGGGTTTCTTCTCAGCTGTGATGTTATGAACAGTAAGGTAAGATAAAAGTTGTTGAAATTCATGTTGCAAAGCAGTAGGGTACTGTAGAATTTTTCGGTGTGTGTAAATAACTTTCTTCAAGATGTGTCTACTCTCTGTCCTCATTATTGTAGTATCCTAGGTAGCTAAGCATTAGGCATGTTATATTGAAGTATGCATCATAATGAAGGTGATTTATTATAATTAAAACGGCATGGAGAGCAGCTTTTATTAGACATATTGTTTCACAGGAGAGCTTAATAAAGAGCATTATTATTAGTTATAGATCTGTGTGAAGGATGTTGTTTACTGAGAGTTATGTGAGTATTAGTCAAAGTCTGAAGTTGCTCATTTGAGCTGTCCACTGTAGGGGGAAAAAAAGCATTCAGCACAGCAAAGAGAAGAATTTTAAGATTGGAGGGGAGAGAGAGAGAGACGGAGAAAAGGAAATGCCGAGTGCATGAAGTGTTCTCTGCAGGAGCAGTTCTAGAATACTTTATTACATATCTACGGAGACAATGGCATGGACTGTAAGTAGCTCCTGTCTCTCAATATAATAATGCACATAAAGTCGGGGTCAGATTGGGTTCGCTCTGGGCTTTGATGCTGCAGAAGGTCACCAAGGGAATCGATGGACAAAAATGAGACCTGAGTTTCATGCAATCAATGAGATTTTTCTATTTAAAGTGGACACTGCTGGGTGCGAGTCTCAGAGCTTCAAATGTGGTTTTGCTCAGCTTTAGCAGATTGAAAGATGCACTGTAAATGTATTGTTTGTTTTAATAACTCTGCTGGCACAAGGGGTGTATATCTAAACAGCTTAGTCTGGCAAACTCTATTATGAAGTTGCACGAGATGCAAATAAATGGACAAATTAGGAGCTACTTTGAATGTTAATTGCACCGAGTTTTGCTGAGTTGTAATTGCCTGGCATTTAGATAAACCCTTAAAATGTGATTAGGAAACTACTGAATCATTTGATTAAAAATCATGTGGGATTTACTTTTCTATAAAATATGCTTTCTACTGTTAGTCCTCTATACTCATTATAGGCAATTTAATTTCTTTGAAATGGCTCACATTTCCACGGATTAAAACAAATTCTTACATGCCTTTGGTTAAGGAGCTACATTCTTTTGAGTAGCAAGTGGATGCTTGGGACAGAATTGCTTTGATAATTTTCTCCTTAAAGTTTTCAGGCAGCTGGAAGATATCTGTTGTTTTGCCTTTATTGTGTACAATTATCTCTCTAGGATAAGGGAAGCAATCGGGAAGAATGTGATCAGTGAGTCTGACATAGCTGTAACAGTGGCAACAGCAAATAATTGACTGATACGGAGCAGATTTATCTCTGTTGTGAAATGGTTAAGAAATTAAAGCATGTTATAGGCCAATTTCTAATCACTGATATATATGAATTTAACTGCTTTACAGTCGATGGAGTTGTTCCAAATTTGCACCGATCTAACGTAGGTCCTGACACTGTTTTCAATTTCAAAGCAAGTCAGCTGTTGGACTGTACTTTGTGAATGAAAGAGCCACTTAAATCTGGCATTTAAATGATCTGATTGGTTATTTTTAAAAAAGTAAAAAGAAAACAACTAACACAGCCCAATAATACTCTGTCCGTAGACTGCATCCTGCATTTTCTGAGCTTCCATTTCACAAATTTAAATATTGAGTCTGAAGGATTGTTCAGACATCCTACATCACTGCATAAGTAAATGTCCACCAGAGGCTATGAGGGAGGAAAAAGAGAAGCAGCAAACCCAACCCTCTGTATTTTTCAGTCTGTTCCTAAAAATGGCCTTTTTGATGACACTAAATAAAATCAAATTATTCCTTCACCACAGGTACAGAACAATCCCAAAATACGGAAACGAGCCAAGGCCTTGACAGTCTTTTTCACTTAAACATCTTAAAAATAGAGTAATTGAAGATTTGTGGGCAGAGTGCACACAGCAGAATCAGAGCTTTTCTACAACTCAAGTCTAAATTTGTTTGCTAGTCTGAAAAATGCCCCAAAGAAAAGTAGGTGTACAGAAGAGAACTTAAGCTTCTGCCTCAATCTAATTTCTGTTAGCAGGGTCATTTACAATTCAAGCAGAATTTATGCTCACCTGAAATGATTTATTTGTGTTTGCGTCTATGCCCTGAGTAAGAACACTTCAGTTTATATTATTCTCATTAAAAAGAAAAACATTCTCCACCTCAACATCCTCTGTTAATGGTCCTTAGTGTTGCATTCTTAAGATGTGTTAAGCATTTTCCAGCTAAGCCTTTTTGATGAAGGATAGAAGGAAATCTATTACTTGACTTTCACATATAAAGATTTTGGCAATGAAAGCCTACTGCAGTTACCACATTCCATTGTAAAGCAGGTCTCTGGGAGATGATGGAAAGAGTAAGCAATTGCAGGTAGATTATATAAAACTCAAACAATAGAACAACGAGCCACCAGATTTTCTGTGAAACCTAAAATAAATCAGGAGTGGATACAGAAAAGGAGAAAATACCTCAACACCTGTAAATGCTTTTTTCTGCACGCACCTCGGTTATCAGTATTTCTTTCATTACCTTCTGCTGTAGACATAGGAAGGTGATCAACTGAATTTGCACATGCCATAGTATAACAGAAGCATATTCAATTTGTGGCACAATTACTTTTTTTTTTTTTTCCACTGAATGTTGAGGTGTCTGTTGTTTTGGGGCATCAGGCCTGGCATGATTCTCCCTGAAGAGTCAACCAGGAGTTGAGTCAAGTTTTGTGTTTTGCTGTAGGTGCAATGGCTGTTGCCCTTTAATATGCTTTCTTTGAGTTAAGCATATGTGGCCAGTTTTGAACTCCCCAGAGATCTGCTGGCTGTTACGACCAACCCCAATAGGGTCAAGTTCCCAAGTCTCCACTCATGAAAAACTTCTTTGAGATTTATGGTAAGATTTATTCTACTTGCAGAATCCTGAGCAGAGCCAACTGGATGTTCTGTGTGAGGAATGCTGCAGAATTAGGTGCTGGATTAATGCATGCTTCCCTGAGCAGACTTTGCAGATGAGGCTAATAAAATGGTGTTTTTCTAATTCTCTGGTTTAAAAGGTATTGTATATTTTGTTGCACTTCCCCCACCCCCCAACCCCCCGAGTGTTTTAGGAAAGCTGAAAGATGAACTGTGTATATAGTAGCAGCAGAGCATGGGCCATAGGGAACAGATGCACAAATGATCCAAAACTGAGGAAATGGAGAGGAAGTCAAATGAGAAATGTTACATACTGAAAATATTGAATGCAGTTTATACGGACTTCTCAGTATTCATGCTAATATACTTTGCTCTTAATCCTAATTAATGAACCGCCCTGAAAACCTATTTTCTACGGTTTCCTCTCCTACCCATTTAAAATACTGGGAAAATGGACATGTAAATTAAACCTTCCCATAGACCTTTTTAACTTCTGCAACTAGCTATTATTCAACATATCATCTTGGGTTTCACTGATCTTAGCAGCATTACAAGGGTCATATTTTCACAAAGATGAACCATTCATGGCAATTTCTCCAATAGATTTGACACAAACATTCTTTTCTTTGATATTGGAGATATAAGCTTTCTATTTTTGCCCTATTTTTTTCCCCCCCAGCCGACATATTTATTGAGGCTATTGCAAGGAAAATCCCACTTTCCAGTAATATTTGACTTCTGTGTTCTTTCCTCTTGCAGAATTTCAGGCTAATAGAGTGGCAGGGGGAGCTTTGGTCAATGTCAGATTATGTATGTGCATGCATTAATAAAAAAAAAAAACTTCTGAAGTTTATTTAGAATTAATATTTAAATGAACTTGTACACAAACACAGTGGATAATACACATATATGTAGTGTTTTATTTGAGTAGACGCCTTCATGATTCTACTGCTGTAGATCAACAAGTAGCATTTATTGATCTGTTATAAGAGCAGTTCTAGTTCCAGAGAAGATTTTGATTGATTGTCCTCATCCAGAGTGAGTTCTTTCTCCATCTCTCTGGAGTGTTCAGTGACATCAGCAGCGGATAGTATGGAGACAAAAGATTTCTTTCTGAAGAAAGGACTTTACAGTGTATAATTCTGTTTGGATTCCAAGTAGTTATTTCAGTGCCCTTTGCTATTTCTATCCAAGTAATTTGATACACCTCTTATGCTAAGAGTCTATAAATTATTGGTAATATTACAGATATCTCATGTCAAGCCTTTATTCTACTGAATAAGGTGATTACAAATTAATCTACTGAATGGAGCAGGAATGTCTTTGTGACCTGTGCTGTTTGTTTCATCAGACAATTCTTCTTCCTCTATTGCCATTTAAATTAAACCTAAAATCAATATTTCAGTTTTAAGAATTCCAAACATCTAAAGCATGCAGAATTCTTTATTAAGAAGCTAGAAAAATATTTAAATAACTTTGCATTTTTTGGTCTTTAATATTAAACTGTAAGATACCTTACTGCATATTTCAACCCTAAATGTTTTTTGTGATGACTATTTATTGTTGGTCTAGGTCAAGAGGTAAGAATGTTCTTGTATTCACCTAGATAAACAAGCTGCTTAGCCACCCCTCACTTACCAGTGCCAGATGCAGCCACTGAACATATGTTATACACCAGTTTTTTCGGATCATAATCGCCACCTGATAAGCAGCTCACTTCCCTCATCCTGCCATACTCCTGCCTCCTCTTATGGTCTAAATGATCTCTCACACTTTATCTGAGTTCCTTCTACCTGTCGATTGAGGCAAAAAGAGTTTTTCCACCACCGTTTGCTTTCCCTTTATAAACTGAAATGTTCAGTACAGCATCCTGAAAAGGAAACGTGAGTGCCAGTACTACATCCTAGTGAGTTCTCCATCAACCAGTTCTCTTGGTTAGACTCAGTAAGACCTCCAGATTTCTTCAGATTACTGTCTGAAAATAAATCTCAGACTTTCCTCAACATTTTTATAGAAGTCCCCCCCTACCTCCTTCACATACTGTTATTATCTTAAACCAGCAGTAATTCTCTCAACTAAGAGTTGTATGCATGCGTTAAGCTGTTCTGAAAAAATGAGACTGCTGATTACAGTGTTAATAATCTCCTGACAAATTAAACTAGAAAAACCTGCTTGGAGGCTATTCTGCAATAGATCCATGCTTTGCAATGGCATGATCAGTAAAGCCTCAAGCCCTTGCAGAACTAAACTGCCTCACCAGTTGTCCAGCTTTCGGAAAGCTGGAGTCTGCCATGTGGGCTGAAGGGTCTTTGCTCCATGCCAGTGCAAGACTTTGCTTGCTCTGAGCTGCAGCCTACCTCTGGATGGCAGTACGGTCACTGTGAACGGGTAGGAACTCCTCCAGCTTTCTCTTAGGAAGCACATGCCTGGTAAGTTTGGTCTTCACTCACCCCCACTATGGTTTGCTTTTACCTCGATCTTTTAAAATTTGGCACAAGAAACAAAGCCCCAAGGCTGGAGTCTGCATGCACAGATGACGATCTACAGGAAACTTCCTTTTGAGCTGCATTGTTTTCAAGGTTTTGTGTCCCTTCCTCCATCTTAATCCTCTGTTACAACTGTTCAGTGTTTTGAGGGGTGTCATTATGCTACCTGATCTGAATTAGTGCACGATCTCCAGAAATTGTTGAGCAAGTAGGAACTTCTCTCACACAAACTAGCAATACTCAATTATAAAGAGTTTTACTCTCAGCTTATTTTTGGGGGAGACTTAAGCTCTAACTTTTAAAATCTTTTTACAGTATATAAAGATGTTCAGTGTTAGTAATAAGCTTTCTTGAGCTATGAGAAACCTGAGGCACAGTAGCCATAAGTGAAAAACTTCAGAGTATATACTCCCCCCTGCCCCATGAGTTGCAAATAGGAATTGTCTGACAAATTTTCCCCAAGTTTAGTGTAAGTTTTTCTCTTTGGTCTTCAGAGTGTATCTGGCTCTTTTTTTTTTTTTTCTCTTGAAAACAAATGTTGCCAGCCAAAGCAATGGGATTTGAAGCAGTATAGGGAGCCAAGAATAAGACTTCGCAGTGAAATTATATAATCGTCATGCTCATAAAGTGAGATTGCTTTCTTAATAACATCTAGGCACATTATAGTTCTCTTAAAAGTATCATATCAGTGTAAAGATGAATGCAGAGCAGGCATACTAAGCAATGTCAGATTTTACTAGTGTTATATCTGTGACACCAACTGGGAGACTAAAATATACTCTGCTGTGCATGGTCATCAACAATGTTATAAACTATGCTTCACTTTCTAGACTGCCTTTGCAATCTCATTGCCTTCAAATGAACTGCTAAATTACATTTGCAGAACCCTAGTGAAGACAATAGGATTACAATAGGTGTTACTGAGGTCATCATTTATTAATGATGTTAATATGGTATATGAGGCTGGAGGGAACCCACTTCAATAGTGAGATCCTAGGCTGAGTCTGTACAGGCAGCATTTAAAGGGAAGGGAACCCACTGCTTGCTTGCAAACCCAGCAAACTTGAGAAAGACTTCTAGAAAGAAAATAAACATAACTGTATGTTCTCATTTTTACATTCATTGTCAGTGCAGTGCTGTGTTTTAAAATGTTTCACTGGATAGTAGTGCAAAATGTATTCCTTTGACTCGTAGCAAGTTCGAGGTGATAGACCTTTGGTTTTTCTTAGAAGACACTATAACAGTGCATGATTGTGCATTTCTCTGTCCAGTTGAACGTCAAATATCACTAACAGAAGAGCTCTTTCTATGTGCTTTCTCAGGAGAAGGTTGTAATCTAAGCATTTGCTTTTCTTTTTCTCTCCCCCCCCCCCCATTCATAAGGCCCGTTGTATGTGTTGCAATGTCATTTTCATCCCGTTCCTCCTAATTAGCTCTGGGGTTCTTTTCAGCAATTTACCCTCACTGCTGGGCTGCAGTCTCACAAAATCTGATTATATAAGTGGTCCCACTGATTCGGGTATGTATACTTAGTGCTGAGTTACATGCTTGAAGAACCAGTTTATACCCTTCAGGTATAGATAAATGACTGTCGTATCTTAAAGCCATGATTTCACTGCAGCATAAACATGTCTCTGTTTTCATCACAGCAGTTCAGTTCTTCTGTCATAATAAATTTAACAAATCTGTTTGGGTTTCTTGTAGTGCTTTTTCAGTATATTGTCATCTTTGTGTTGAAGACCCTTAAAGATGTGTACAGACACTAGGTCATCCAGGGGAAAGAAATCATATAGATGGTGTGGCTGCACAGGGTGTGTGCGGGGGTAATACAACAACAGCCCTGAAGACTCAAAGTCCAGTGTCAGTGTTGTTCATTCATGTTGTCACTTCTCAGTGTCATGCATCTTCTTTGTTTTAACTTATTTACTTTGCATGTTGGTCTCGATCACTGGAACAACCTCCTCAGGGATGTGGTTTTCAAGATGCAATTGGACAGGGTGCTAGACAATCTCATCTGGAGATTCTTATCTTCCTTTTCTCATGAAAGGATGGACCTGATGATCTTTCGAGGTCCCTTCCAACCTGGGCTGTTCTGTGATTCTATGATCATAGGAACTGTGTCCAGGTACTTTTGAAAGTATTCCATTATTTGTCTGTGTTCGTCGTTAGGGAGAGAGGCGGAATTAAAGAATTTGTTGTCATAATTGTGTATATTCATTCACTTTTTGTTTATTTCCTGATGTCTATAAAAACAGAATGAAAACCGGTGGAAACCTGCAGCTGGAAGTTGTCTTCAAAAAACAAGCCCGTAACTTGATCAACTGTTTGTATTGTTAGATTCTCTATCTAGATGATCTGGCTTAATATTTTATTGTCAGTCTCTTCCTATTATTTCTTATTCTCAGTTGCTGTGCTGGAATCGGGTTGGGGAGCAACAGAGAGTTTGGAATAGTTCTCTGAGTAAGGGGTTGTGCATATAGCCAAGTGAAACTTCTACGATCATAAAGGCTTTAAACCAGTACATAAGGCAGATTTTGATGTGGTAAAGTCCAGGGAATTGCTACTTAAGCATGCAATTCATGCTAATGCACCCTAATCCCTCGTGAGTTGCTGATTAATCTAAGTAGGTTATAGCATAGCCCCTTACTAGCTTTTCTCTAACTGATGCATGGAACACAGTTCAATGCTTCTGTACATTTTATGTATGATCCTAGAAAACTGGAAAGCAGTCCAGCATTTTTTTTGAATCGTGGATTTAGATTTTCTCCTTATTTTATTACCTTCTTTTCTACACACTTGGTTTTAGAATATAATGGAAGCTATATTCTGTGCTTAATCCTCATAGTCCTTTAAAACTAGCATTACTTATTATTATTTTTTGTCTTAAAGTGTATTCCCTTCAAACTTCAAGGCTTGTGAGTTTTTAGACTTCCCACATGAAGAGGTAGTTTAGAGCCAAACAGAAATTCAGTTGGGTATGCTAGGATTTGAAACTGAAAGATAGCCACAAGAGGGGAGATGTGGTAGCAGTGGACAAATAATACTGCTTAGGTAGAAGCTACAGTTCCTGCTTTCTGCTAGTTTTGTATACTTTATAGGGAAGAAGTGTGTGCATATCCCAACACAACACAACTGATCCCATTTCAGTTGCGTTGATCCCAAGCTAAGTGTCTAGTCTGAGGATATTTAATGCTTTTGTTATTTTGACTGCACGGAGGAATCATTGTTTGTATGAGCAATTTGACTATGTGCTGGAGCTGCTGGTCATGTTTTACTAATAATCCCGTATATAGACACGTATATACGTTCTCTTGGAAACTAGCAAACACTTTGTGATAGTCACTTAAGTGGCATTATTGTGCTCCCTACAAATGTGCCCTACTTGTAGCACGTTCTCATGGAAAAAAGAGCTTTCTCCAAAACTATTGTGGCTGCTATTGCAGTAATGGGATATCAAACAGGCAAAATTGTATGTTGTCAATGGCTGCAATATAATTTCATTGACTTACAATGTTTAAAGTGAAGACATGATGGTAAGCTTATATAAGGTGTCATATTGAAGTAATTGCCCACCAACTTGATTTTATGGCCAAAGAGAACATTTTAATATCTCCATGAATTCTGAGGACAATCTAGCCCACATGGAAACAGAGACCAAAGAGTGTGATTAAGTGTTTAGCTATCATAATGCTGAGAAATATTTATATAACCCAGGAAATAAATAGATGAAGTAAATGTGGGTAAAAGTAAATGGAAAGTTGATTTAAATTTATGAATAAAAATTTGGTCTAAAATGCAAACAAGCAAATGAACAAATGGGGGGGTTTAAGTCACTGGTTTTACTCACCCCAAATGGAGCTACTTTTACTTGGTTCTTGCTTAAGTCTCTTTGGTTTTGCTTTCCGTATGCCAAGAGATCAGCATTAGGAAGAGTTCAGCACGCCAGGCTAGTGTGATGGGCTGGGGTCAGGTGATAGAAGTGAGCCAGCATCTGGCTCCAGAGGAAGCACGTGAGCTGGGACATTCAGGCCTGTGAGCAGAACAGAGCTGTCTGGCTGTGAGAAAAGGGAATTCAAGGAAATTTGCGGTTACGTGGATGCTCCACTCAGTTTCCCAACTTTCAGACGTGAATCATTGTAGTGGGTCTGGCTGGTTGGAGTTAACGTTCTTCACGGCAGCCCGTATGGTGCTGTGTTTTGGCTTTGTGACTAAAACAGTGCTGATAATGCACCAGTATTTTGGCAAAGTCCTAGAAAAGCATAGATCAAGAAAGAATTCAGTAGAGGCTCTGTAGGGATAGGGTTTTAAGATTAACATACATATTTTCACAGGGATGCTTACCAGTCTCTGCTCTTTTGCAAAACGATTAAACAGAATAGAGACTGGGTGACCTGGACAGCAATGCATAGGGGCTTAGTGGCAAGACTGTGTCTGAGGTGCTAGCCCTCCTACTCAAACCACCTGGTAGCAAACTTTCTCCCACAAAGAAAAGGCTGTTTTTCACTGAAAGATCGGTAACAGGGAGGTAGAATGTGGTTTGAATGCTGATACACTCTCACAGCTGTACCAGTACACTCAAGCTTGCTGGAGGAAACTCAAGTGGCTCTTTGCTTTTCTGTTTACAAACTGTAAATATACTTACCTTCCTGATTCAAAAACTAATCATATACATGAGCATAGGAATGAGCTATTTCTTAAAAGTAAAAAGCAAAGATGTAACCAAACAATTCTTCAAATGTATATATGCCAAAAACAAAACTAATTTCAATTTAGAATGAGGTATGAAGACAATTTATACTTAAAAAAATAATGTGAGATTGCGATCAAATCTTTATTCTGAATTCTATTGTTTTATTTTTGTAGCTTTTTTTGAACACTCAGAAGCTATTAATGGCTATTTCTATATTTATTTTAGGTATGCTTGTGTTTCCAAACACATTTTCTGATGTTGTTTCTATTTGTACATGTTTAATGCATACTTTGTGTAATCCTATATAATGCAAAAACTCTGCAAATTATGCTATGTCTCCAGTAAGTGTTTCTTTCAAACAATATGTTCAAAAAGTACATTTTTACGTTTAAAAACAACACAAAGTTTGCAGCACGTTGAAGAGCAACTTAAGACCAACAACATTATGAGATTGCTTATGTTGACCTACATTTTTGAAACAACTAAGCTACTTTTAGGACTACTTATTGAAGTTTTGTTATTGATTTCAGTGAGAAGAAGATCAGGGCCCTTGCCTAGATCTCAGTGATTCTTCATGCAGGGAATTGAGTCTGTGCCTGTTGAAGCAGATGGCAACACTCCAAATGGCTTCACTTGGCAAGAGAATCAGGACTATTTATACACACACCTGTACATGTGTATATAAATATATATATGCATAAATGCATGTATGCATATGTTTTGTGTATGTAAAATTGATACCTACCTGTATGTAAGTGCACACATGTATATGTGACAGTAGCATGATCTTCAGAAAGATTTTTCTGCTGTTGAAGCAGAAGGAATCAATGGTATTTTTGACTGTGCTCTCTAAGGAGAGTGGTGATAGTTACTCTTTAAGGGTGAAATCAAGCATCCTAGTGTGCTTGCCAGTTTGCAAACAAGAGCAAGCAACACAAAGTGTTGCTGTAACTGTATGTTGTTGTTTTTTTTTTTAACCACTATCAGGTTTTCTGCCCTAAAATATTGTTTAAAAGGAGTTTCCTTAAAAAGTGAAAGGAAGCCAATGACAAATAATTGCATGGCAACCTTTTTTTAAAATCAAATAAACAAAACAAACAAAAAAGCACACACAAACCCACAGCAAAACAAATTGAGCAGTATTTAAAGAATTGAATTGTCCATGTAGGAAAATACTAGCAGATCTGAGAAATGCTTCATTCATTGTTTATTGATAATCCAGTTACTGTAATTGCTGCTAAAATGATCAGTAAGTGTTATGTTGTTTTCCTATTGTAAAGCGTTAAACAGGAAAAGTGCTGTTATGCTGCTCTGAAGTGATCCTCCTATATGTCTAACACAATACTGCTACTGCATGTGGTGTGTGACATATCCTACCCTAGCATTAATGAATGAAATGTTGGGAGTTTAAGTATACCTGCAGCTTCTAGCAGATTAAAGCCTTTGACAAAAAGCGAGACACCCTTTGGGCTTCAACTTAAAGAAAACGAAGTCCTTATGCAGATTTCTTCAGAACTGTGAGGCTGTGTGACAGTTAAGGGCGTACTGAAGTTGGAATATATTCACTTAGAAATTAATATGTTGAGATCTACAATGTGAAAAGAAAGATGTGGTACCCAGGTGTTGATGAAGACCTGGTATGAAGAAAAGAAACCCAGAAGATCCACTGTAATGACTAAAAAAAAATTGCACTCATTTATCAGTGGGAAAGGCGTAGAAAATATAAAAAGCCTAACATTATTGATCTGCAACATTTGTGGCATTATTAAGTATGTTTAGCAGTTATAACAGCAGGTTTTGTTGTCAGATGAGCTCACTGTAGGAGAACCATAGGATAAATGATTTGGTATTCTTGCTCTTAACCTGATAGCTACACATTCTACTGCAGTGCATCTTCTGGTATCTGGAAAAAGAAGAGGGTGTTTTAGTTTGTGAGGCTGCGTTCTGGTGAAGCTTTCAGTTTCTTCAATATATGAGAATTTTTGCTATTTAGTTCTATGTATAGAGAAGATAAAAGGAAATAGAGGACAGTAAGGGTCCACCCATAGAAGGTACAGTAACAGGAGAAATCACAGAATCATCTCTGTTGGAAAAGACCTTCAAGATTACCAAGCCATTAACCTGACCAGCCGAGTCCTATCACAAAACCATGTCTCTTACAGACACATCCACACATCTCTTAAATAGCCGCAGGGACGGGGACTCCACTTCCCTGGGCAGCCCATTCCAATGCTTTACCACCCTCTGCTTGAAGAAATTCTTCCTAATGTCCAGTCTAAACCTCCCCTGATGCAACACCATTTCCTTGAGTCCTATCACTTGTCACCTGAGAAAAGACTAACACCCACCTTGCTACAACCTCCTTTCAGGTAGTTGTAGAGAGCAATGAGGTTTCCCCTCAGCCTCCTCTTCTCCAGACTAAACAACCCCAGTTCCCTCAGCGGCTCCTCATAACCCTTGTTTTCATGTCCCTTCACCAGCTTCATTGCTGGTCTCTGCACACGCTTGAGCAACTCAATGCCCTTCTTGGAGCAAGGGGCTCAAAACTGAACACAGTATCTGAGGTGCTGTCTCCCAAGTGCTGCATCCAAGGTGACAATCACTTCCCTAGTCCTGCTGGTTACGCTGTTTCTGATGCAGGCCAAGAGAAGTCATTTCCTATGCTTGTCCCTAGAATTCAAGTGTGCCACGTTAAGGCAAGCAGGATGAAGCGCAACAAGGGCTCATCTAACAGCTGACAACCTTATTAATCACATAATATATAAAATGAAGGTTGAGCTGTCCTAGGTTTGGATTCAGATTTCAAAAGCCTTCAGTGTTGTTTAGAAAGAAGAATTCAAGGCAGGCATCCTCCCTTCAAGCTGACAAGACAATTTGATACTCAGATGAAGGTTTTCCAGCAATTTTTGATTGTGATATTCTGGTGAAATCCTGATTTACCTGGTGTGTTTTTTGGTTGTTTATTGTACCCTTGTTTACAAAGGATTTTGAAAGGTTCACAAAAAATATATACCTGATTTTCAAACTGGTTTAGGTTGCGAATGTGTATTGTGTTATAGATTGTAAGTGTTTCTAAAAGTGACGTTCAAACCTAGAGTTGGATGAAACTGGAATTATAACTACTTTAACAATCTTCAGCAAAAAAAGTTTTCACTTGAAAAGTTTGTTTCATTGCACGAAAACCGATACGTCCCTGTTTCAAAAAAAATTCTTTTGAAGGTGTTGGTTTGTGTGTCTTTCATGGAATTCCTGGTGAGAGATGAGACCCATCCCAAAACAGAAAGTGACTTTCTTGACACAGACAGGTCCGCAACCACCTACAGACAAGATTTGACTTGGGTTTTCCTAGATCAAATACAAGTGGTTGAATTAACTGCTGAATTGAGTTACTGTTTAACCCATGCTATGATTTTTTTTTTTTCCAAAATTCAAGTTACTTGTTCTTTTGTTTTACAACTTGTAAATCCTGAAATGTTAGGTAAAACAAAGTTTTCCTTTAACTAGGAAGTCTCTTTCAGTTTCTGTGAGGCCCTTCTAGACTGCCTAGTCAAGTTTCTCTCTCATACGCGATCAATATTCAAAAGTTATCTTACATTTTGGTGTGGTTATGGATATGCTGGTTTCTAAAAGGAAGTGATTTTAACTGGATTCTGGCTCTGATATCGCCCCACCCCCTGAAGCTCTTTCTGGTGTGGACATGGTAGACAAAACCTGCTAAATGAAGTTATAAAGAAACCATAGATAATGTCGTATTTAAATTCTGATTCGGCCAAATTCATGTAATTTGAATGCTTTGTGGTGGCAATCCCGGGGAACAATCTTTTACTAAAATGAAAAAACAAAAACTAACAAACGACCACCACCAACAAAAAACTTTACCAGCATCCCATGAAGTATCTTGCATTTCTTAGTTCCAGAGGCCATATATGGCCTGTTTCTTCCTTCTGGAGAGCAGAAGGATTATTTTGATGAAGGAATGCTGTAGTTGCTAGATGGAGCTTTTAATATAAGTCATAAGATTGTCTGGAGAGAGGATGAGATTCAAAAAAAACATGTATTTAAGGCCCCCCCAAAATAGAAATCAAGTTAATATAAACAACAACAGGTTATCAAATGGGCAGGCTAGTGAACGAGCACTTGCATGAAGATGATTTGTCAAGTACAATTGTGTGTCCTTTATGTGGTCAGTGTGGAGACTAAAACAACCTAATGTGAAATCATTTTTAAGGAAAATGAAAACTTTTTATTTCAATATGAAATCCCTAGACAGCTACAATATGTTTATTACATTAGAGTAGAATGGTATTTTTCTTCTGTAGGAATGATGAATACCTTTGCAGAAATGTTTTAATATTTTGTTATTGTTGTTAATGGAAGACAATGTCTTCTGCTTTGTAATGAAATTTTTTTCAGGTTCTCTGGTAAGTTGGCCCAACAGTTTACAAATTCTAGAAAATCCTAGCTATTCTTACAGACTTTTAGTTTTCTGGATATCTTTTTATTTTTGACACAACTTCCTGCTGAATAGAACCGACAGAGCAGTGGGAACCATCCACTACTCCTATTAACAAACTGTCAAAGTCTTACTCCTGATAGGAACTATCTTCTAATTTCAAATTTAATTACTCCCCTATGCGATCTACTCCTTTTGGAAGATCAAATGGCAGAAGAGTAACAGGGTGGGAAAGTCTCTTGAGGGCTCATTCCTCCATATTGGCACCAGTGGGGAAAAAAAATGTTACTGCCTGTTCCACCTGTGTCCTATCATGATCCATAGGGCTTGTTCTTCTGGTCTCTTAAAAATTGTCTGCTTTTGCATGGCTGCAAGAACCTTGAGCTAGAAGGCTGCTTTCTCTCACCGTTCTCAAGACTTATTTCTCCTGGTGGCTCTGTGCTATTATCTATCATGTGGTTTGACGACCATGGTAGCCTTTCAGAATAGTAGCTTCTCTGGCTTTTGACCTCTGGATGCATACAAACTTTTGCAACGTGTCCATGGATGAACAAACTCCTTTCCAGTAAGCAGTGTGTCCTTTAAAAGGGAAATCACTGTAACCTGGCAAAGGCCGAAATGGATTGTGTTAACCTAGAATTAATAGATGACAGCTATGTAGCTTCACCCTGTGTGTGGTAGAAAACTATAAAGATGAAATGGTTTGCAACAGAAGGAGCAGAATTATTCTTAAATCAGATTAATAATTGGATCAGAAGTGTTAAGGTCACCTCCACGAGTAAAAGTAACATTTAGAGTAAAACTGTGCTGTGTGTACTCTTGCATTAGTGATTCCTAAATGCCATGTGGGTCAGGAAAAATACAGTCTGGATTTATATGAGAGTCTTTTTTTTCCTGGCCAGTTCCAGATGGCCTTTTTGGACCACAGATGCAGATGACACAGTTGCTCCTCACGTTGTGTATTGTAAAACCAACATCCTTTACCTTTCTTGCATGTATGAAGCATACAGCATGACTTGCTGTATGAAGCTGCTAGGGATGCATTTATAGCAATAAACCCAATAGAATAAAATTGTGACTCAGTCATTTATTACTGTGCAGCTCTTGTGTGTATATTTCCATTCTGCAGCCTCCAGTTAGTGTGTTGCAGAGCAATGTGACCAACAACTTGATGAGGACTTGCCTTGTGAACTTTTCAGCTTACTGTCAATAGGTGCAAGAAACATGTGAAACTTTTTCATTAGGGAAAATAGATGGTTCAGTACAGGGAAAAGTATGTCTAGTGAGGTATTTTTGTGTGACTTAAAAGTATATTGAAGTAGGATTCAAATCTCAAGACATAGCAATTCAAGGGACATTGCTGCATAAAAATCTAGTTAAAAAAATAAACTAACTTTTTAAAAAAAGATTCCTAAAACTACAATTAAAACCTTCATGAGTTTCAGAAAAACCCATTTTCTGTCAGAAGCTATATTATATTAAGCAGCACTAACCTTTTCAACTTCCAGAGGACCTAAAATCAAGAAAATAAATGAAGGAGACCACCATAACATCACTGACTAACCTTAAAAAGAACATTTAAATGTAAGAAAGCACTGTGTGCGGTGATAGTCTCCCTAACATTCCAGATTAAACTGTTGTGTAAAGTGCAGTACTAATATGAGTATAATTGCACACTAGTTACTTCTTACAACATTGTTTTTAACTAGAGGATGCTTCTTTTTAACTGCAACCTGGCCATGAGATATGAAGATGAGTATCACTGCAGAAATATGATGTCCAAAGTCAAACTAGCACTGAGAAAAGGGAGAAAAACAGAACTATCTTTTCCACTACAGAGATTTTCATGAGGAGATAAATATAGTTCTAGCTGAAGAAAAGTGGAGACTGTTTCGGGTGATGATATTTATATTGAGTGAGAAGATCTGGGGATATATTAGCTTCTTGCTGTAAGAGGAAGGAGAGGCAATACTGAAGACTGTAGCAAGTGAAATGAGTAATATAGGTAATATAAGTAAATAGGTAACGCAGTAAATAGAAGTACAAGATTAAAGCAGTGAAGGGAGATCAATGATCACATATCAGCAGTCTTGTTTGTTTTGCTTATAGAAACATCCATCTAAGGATGGTGGTACAGGTGGCTGTGAAGAAGATGAGAAGTTTTTCTGTAACTTTTCTGGGGTGATGACAGCCAGCAGGTAGCAATGGTCAGAGGCTAGCAGGGGTCTGACTGAAAGTAGTTTGTATAAACCACACTATGGATTGATCAGGATGGGAATACTGGCCCATTAGTGGCAGCAGATAAAACAATGTTTAAAGAAGGAAGAATCAAAGCTGTCTGTTTAGAAATCTTTATTTATGAAAAAAAAAAAAAATTGAATGTCTCTAGAAGCAATAAGACAAACGAAGAAGGACCATTTCCTAAGAGGACCAAAGGAGAACACATTCCTAAATTTCACTGATATTTGACACAAATAAAACTAATCCCTTCCCAGCAGAGATTTTAAATGTATTCCTCACTCAAAAGCTATAAGCTATGTTCTAAAATAGCTTTATCCAAGGTTATGATGGTGCTTTGTCTAGATTAAAAATAAACTCTAAAATTTGAAAATTTTGGTGTAGTTATTAGAATGTCTGAACAGTGTACTTTTTATTTATCGGTAACATAATTGAAGTGCTTGCTCAAACATACATTCTCTGTATGTCCCTAACAGAATTCTGTGCATGATCAGAATCCTAGAGGAAGGCATGATTTATTTCACATTTTCAGGGAAAAAAAAAATCAAAAAATTACTTTAAACTATGTTTAAGCCAGAGAGATGAAGTAATTTCAAACTAAGGGCAAAATAACAAGAAGCAAAACAAAGGAACTTACTACTTCTCTTTCATTAGAATAAAAAATATAATTCAATTCAGACCAGAGATGTTTATGGTGCAGTGAGTACAAAATTTAGCCCATTGGCTAAACCAGTCCATGAAGCCTTTATAAAGCCCTATCATCACGCAAGTCCTACGTTAAGGATAAAAGTAGTTTGTACTCCCCTTTTTAGATCTCTGCCTAGGGCATGTTTCACACAAAAACTATATAGTTTCCTGTAAAAGCTGTCTTTGATTACTAAATAGTTTTGCTTAGAAACTGCACCTTTACCCTTAAAGTGCAGAGGCAAAGCTTTTAACACAGTGATAAATGTTCTTCTGTATTTCGTACGGGCTGCAGAGGAGAAGAAAGTAAAGGTTTTGGCTTTTAAAAGAGGGTGTGTAACCAGAGCTGTAATTTGCATTTGCAAATCCACTTGATTTTTACTGGCAAATTAAGCCCAGCAGCTTGTTGAAGTCTGGGAGTGGTAGAGCTGAGCAGAGGTGTAGGCAGCTATTGCGAGCTGAATTACAGGAGCTATAAGCCGCCCTTAAGGGAGAGACACAGCAGGGAGGACCACTCGCTGCACAGAACTGTCAGCAAAAGCTCATAGAAAACAGGCAAGTGTGGTAATACCGGTGCTAGCTGGACAAGAAATGGATGACAAGTTGTATGAGTATCTCCAAGAGATGCATGTAAAATTTGTCACTACATGTGTGGTATTTACAGGTATATTTTGAATAAGGGGGTTGTAATTCCTTAGTTCTCCTAGAACTAGAGCTTTGCTCTTACGCTTATAATGCCATCTGAAATACTGTAGCATTATATCCCTTTTATGTACCCTTGCCTTCTACTTAAAGCATATAAACCCTTTTCACAAAGTTAATCTTGCTGTTTTTTTATGCATTCTTAGACTTTTCAATTTTGTATATGAAAAGCTGAAACTTCTGTGTGGCTGTTGATCGGTAGAAGTTCCTGTGTTGCCCTGCAAAGTTTAATCTGATCTTTTTCACCTTCCAAAAAGCAAGCACTGAGCATCAAGCCCGCAGACATCCAGGGGAGGGAGGAGAACAGATCCTGATGGGATTATCTGCAAAAGGTGCACATGCAATTTTTGGCCTTGGCTCATCCTCTCTGACACCCTGGGTCCTTGCTGGGAGGAGGAGGAGGAGGCTGCTGGGCCTGCAGCTGGCCACTGGCAGGTGCATAGCAACTACTGCAGACCCTGGGGGGGGTTGGGGGCCTTTTTTTTTTTTTTTTTCCCCTCTCTCAGAGAAGCCTTTGGGAAAGCATAGGAAAATCCCATCCTGTCCCTGGGAAATTTTACAGAGCAGGCCACTTGCCATGTGCTGGAATTCGAATTACATTGTTTGTAAAAATAAGTTTTTAATCTTGCATAATCCAGTGTAGAAAAGACACGTTCTTAAGTAGTGAAAGCTTGGATAAAACCTGAAGTAAAAAATGTCAATTTTTTAAAAAAGTATGTTTTTGAAGGAAACACTCTCCCAACTCATCATTTCAGTGATTTATTCAGTCTTCATGTAGGCTAGAAATTTAGATGGTACCTAATCTGTCTGCTTATAGAGAAAGTTGTCATTCATTCACCATCTGACACAGAGCTACCCTGGAGGTTAACTACAGGTGCTGGTACAGTCTGAGTGAGAGGGCAGCAATTTACATTTCAGTTTTTACAGTCCTTGGCTCTGTGCTTGTGAAGCTGTTTTAAATTCACTGCTAGGAGGCTGCCAGCCATGCGAGGGTCTATGGGGATGCTTGTGGTGCAGGTCTCATTGATATCCTGCAACACTGAGTTCCACAGGTTTTCACTACTAATTGTTTGGAAAAGCATCTTTATTATTATTTGATATTCTGACTTCTCCATTTCAGTGGAGGCCCTTTTTCTTCTCAGATGAGATAGGGTGAATAGTTCCTGATCTGCATTTTCTCCCTGCTGTTTATTATTTCGTGTATTTTGATCATACTTGTTCTTATTCACTTTTGTTAGGTAAACATTCCCAATCCTTTCAATCTCTTTATCATCCTTACTGCACATCTTTCTGATGTATCTTTCTTAGCTGGGCTAACCAGAAATGAACAAAGCATTCCAGATGAGGCCGAATTATTGATGTACATAACAGGTAAAATCCTGGCCCTGTAGAAGTTGCTGGGAATTCACTAACATCTAAGGGGTGAGGTTTCTCCCAGTGCTGTCACATTTCCTACATTATTCTTCATACCATTTTTCATGTATTCAACTTCAAAATTTGGCAGCTGAGAATTTAATCTAGAATCCTACTGATGCAGCATCCTCCATTAAATTGCTGTTAGTCCTCAGATTAGCAGTGTAGTTTGTGGATGGGATTAGTTCCCTCCCCAAAATACTTTGATGAAATGGGTCAAATTTTGTCCTGATTCACGTTTGCTGTGGAACCACTCTTGCTATTCGTTTTGAGTGGCTGAAACTGAGGGCATCAGCCCAGACTTAGAAACAATATTGTGTTCACAGTGACCTTTAGCTGGAAAATCTGCTAAAGTGCGTTATATAGTATATGAAAACAAAACAACAAAAAAATCCTGCCTCGTTAAATGACTTTGTCAATAATGCACTATGAATATGAGGCAAAACAAGTCAGAGGGGTTTTTATAGCATTTGCAAAAGAAATCTGTTAATTCTCTTTCCTCCCCAGAATCATCTAAGAAATGTTCAGGTTGTTCCTGGCTAATAAATACAGTAAATGAAATGTTAATAAATCACCAGCAATTTAGCCTGACAATAACATGGATTGACCACATTGATTAAATTGATTATGTTTCATATATTTACAATATGTAGACACAAGCCCAATTTATTTTCTGAAGAGTTCAAGGTAGGTATCATTGGTTTAAAAAAAAAAAAGCAAAACAAAACAATGGAGTAATGTTTGTGGTTGCTATCTGCAATAATCTAATGCTGACAGAGAGCAGTATTTTATTTAGTAATTAACAGTGTAAAGGGGAGAGAAGCTGTCATGTTGGTTCTTAAGCTGGGGAATGTGATGAAAGATGATATCTGCGATCTCATCCTTTCCACTTGTTTAGGATTGTCAGGATGAGAAATGTCAGCATTATGAAAGCTCAGCTCTGCTCTTGATATGATAAAACCCTTCAAAAGCCAGTCTTTCTCTCCCTCTCCCCCCTCCTTTCTCCCTCTCCCTGCACTTGCTTTTTTATTTATCCTGTTTTGTTAGATGGCAGAAATATAATTCTTTTCTTTCTTCCTATTATAAGCCACCATTTTTGTTTTATTATATGTTTCACAACCCCTAATGCCCCACTGAAAATTACCTTGTTAAATGACAGTGTTTCAAAGCCATGAATCCTTTCCACCATTCCCTCAGAGGTTTGAAACAGTCAACAGACTGTAAAGAATAAATAATAAAAAAGTATTGATTATTTTGATGACTGTGAGATTCAATTAAGTATTAATTTTGCCCTCCAGTGGACCTATCAAGGTATTCAAAAGGGAGGATTCGGCTCAGCTAAATGCGTGCTGAGTGCTTCAGCCTTAAATAGGGAGAAAATGTGTTTACCTACAGTATTTGAAGAGGAGTGCATCGATGCACAGAGTCCAATATTTAAGTGCTGTGCAAATTAAGCCCTGGTGACAGTGACATTGTTTTCAGCGATATGAGTATTGACTAAAGAAGTGCATTTGATGACAGCTTAAACTATTTGTATTGATTAACATTTTCATAGATTATCATGTGTCATATCAAATTCACTTTTCAGACATGAATACATTAAAAAACCCATAGGCAAACATCGACCAATGTGATGACGGGACAGAGGGAACATGCTAACCAACCTACTTGCTCGCTGGTCACCTGTTCTCTGCATAAGAACCATTTAGGCATGAACTTTGCAATAAATAGCTGCCAGAGAGCGCAACAAGGTCACTTGTTCCTTTCTTTTTTTTATTTTTTTTGACTCTGGTTTCCCTGCTGTCATGATATTATACCTGTTAGTTTGCAAACAGGAGAATAGAGAGTGCTCGGAAATAATGCTTGACCCCCAAATGTCCTCAGTGAGCAGAAGATAAAACAGATGCAATTCGTCGAGAAACAATCTAAATATATTTATGTAAGGTTTTGTGGGGATATAATGTCCCAAACACGAGAATAATTGCAAACTGTTTGTGTAAGTATCTTCCCTAATTTTATCTTTAACAAAAAATGGTTTGTGTTCTTTTTTTTTATTTTATTTTAAAAACAAAAATATGTGTTTGTGTGTGTTTATGGACTTTTGGAGCATAGCATCCCCAAGACAAGAATAGTTAGAAGAAATCCGTGTCTCTGTTAAATGTATGTAATGAAATGACTATTTGTTGCTGTGTATTTTAGTAGAAACACTCGAAAGATAGAAATTGTGTATTTGGTTTTGTTAGTGTTGTACAGTGCAGGATGCCTCTTTAAATCACTGCGGAGTGCTCACAGGGCGCTCCTCTTCTGTGGCGTTGGAGCATACAGGAATTTTGTTTCTTACTATGTTAAGGACAGAGCGAGGTGTAAAAACGTACACACAAAAAAGCACATCCCACAATTAAAGCTGTGTTGGTTATGTTGCTTTCATAGAAGTTTTTCTCCAAAGCATCCTGAATCTCTCACATGCTAGTTGAGCTTTAATAGGGTGGGGAGTAATGGAAAACTCATTGGATCTGTAATAGCTCTTCACTTGACTGCAGCCAGCAATAACAGCAGGAGCAGCCAGAGATAAGAGAGAGAGAGAGAGTGTGTGTATGTGTGTGTGTGAGGGAGAGGGAGTGGAAGAGAGAGTATACGCACACCAAAGCTGCCACTTTTTTTTCCTTCACTCTTTTTTTTCCCCCATCCTAGGATCCAATGATAGCTGGACAAGTCAGTAAGCCCTTGCTGTCACTGCGGAGTGAAATGAATGCAGAGTTGAGAGGTGAGGACAAGGCAGCTACTTCAGACAACGAGCTGAATGAGCCCCTGCTTGCGCCTGTGGAATCAAATGACAGCGAGGACACTCCCAGCAAGCTCTTCGGTAAGTCTGTCTAGGTATTTCATTTCACTGCTACCATGTTGTCCGGAAGAGCAATCTCCCCCCCGTTCCTTTTTTTTTTTTTTTTTTTGTTCACTCAATTTTCTTTAAGTACCAAGGAGTAGCTTGGAGCGTGCAGGCATACAGCCCTGTGTTCCCATTGCAACTGGCTGCTGGAATGACATGTCACATTCTGAAAACTTTTGTCAACAATGAACTTATTTTATGCAAGTTGCAGACATTTTATGTTTTCTTTTGATCCATGGTCTCTAATGTAAAAAATGGAGGGGGAATCTTTTTTTTTTTTTTTTTNTTTTTTTTTTTTTTGGAGTAGTTCATTAACATTTACTGCATTAAGTGTTGATGTGAGTGTCTGATGTGTGATCAGCCTTTTCTAAGGCTGGACTAAACTGAGGAGTTACCATTTTAAATGGTAAAGATAAAGCTGGGTGAAGAGAGCTGAAACATTCCCATGGAAAACACTCTGTACTGAGTAAACAAAGGCTACCAAGGGTAGTGCACGTGGAGCTAATGTTTTTAAAATTTAAATTAGAAATAAAATATTTCTTCTAAAGCATGTGCCAAAAAGAAATTACCTGTTTAATTTTTAAATAGCCTAAATTATTCCAGATGAAAGCGTAACCTTTCGCAATCAAAACAAAGCAGTAAGAGTGGCACTCCAACACAGACATCTGTCATTCAAATGGATGACACCCTGTAAGCCAACTCAAGCAACTCTGATCTCTAATCAGAAAAGGGAGCAGAGTTGTTGAGGCGCGTGCTTGAGTGATAGATGTTGATAGATGTCTGAGCTGGAGCAGTACTGTATGGTACATAGTGACATTTTGGGTTTAGAGCGACTGCTCTACTGAAGGAGTTCCTTTTAATTATTTCCGTTTGTGACTTAAGACAAACCTTAATAGAAACAGAGCGTTTCCTTATTTTTTCCATAATTCTATAGGTGGAAGTTGAAGGGAGAAAGATCTTGTTTAATGAAAATGCAGCTTTAAGGCACAGAGAGAGCCCATTTTCTGAGATTCAAGTTTCGATTTCATAATCTGTAAGGAAATCTGTAGTAGTGTTCAGATTTCAGTTTTCCAGCTACACTAAGAGCTGCAAGATTTTTAAAACAAAAGAATACATGCAATTTTCTTTTAAAAATGTTCCTTACCCCTTACTAGAAGAAATAGCACAAAATGTTGTACTAAGTAACTTTGCTACAGATAAGGGAAAATAATAATAATAATAAACCTAAAATTTAATTTCTGAATTACAGTAATAACCATTACTAAATATCGCACCCATTTTTAAGCACCCCCTTAGTAATCTTTGTTTCCATGGGAAACATAATTTCCATTATCAGTTTGTGTCTTCAAACACCACATAACAATTGTTTTAGTCCATTTCATCTGGAAAAGAATTCTAATGTCTAAAATTCAGAAAGCTATTAATTGTATATACTGGTATAAATATCTTTAGCTGTGTTTATGTATTTTATTTGATCAAATGTGTAAGGTGCATCTATTAAATATAGCAAGGTATATACAAAACAAAAATGGACTTTTAATTTGAGGGTACTGAAATGTCTGTTTTTAGATCAGGCAAGTATTGTAATAAAAGGCAGGGTATTTTTTGAGCCATTGTTATTTGGATGCTCAACAGTGATATTGAAATGTACACAGATACTTTCATTAGAGTTGCTGTGTGGGATATAGAAATGATGTGCAACAATATCTTATCTCCTTCTGAATTGTAAATGTAGTTTGTGTACCTAAAAGCACTAATGAGAAAAATACAAATGAGTATATTGTGCTGATTGTATTGGCGAGTGTAAGATGTTTGCTAACTTGATTTTTATACTGTTTGAAAGATGTTCCCAAGTAAACAAAAGTAGGTGAAATAGTTCGACTGACTTAGTATGAACTTATGTACTGTTTATTTAGGTTCTATTACAATTATGACAGATGTTACAGATGTTTTAGCAGCAGCCCTTATCAGTTAATTTTAGTAGCTTTGAGAACATAAAGGAAAGGACGATGAGGCTATTTTGATACATTTTGAGGATTAAATGAAGCAAATTTATTTAAAATAGATACTTAGCCTTTATGTCATGGATGTGTCCCTTTAAGATATATTTGCAGTAAACATTTTAAGTGTAGTTTTGTTTAAAGCTTGGGTGCATAAATATGGAGGATTATTCTATAGCTGTTTCTCTTTGTTTAATGTTATGAATAGCATGTTAGGAATGCGTACTTACGGGCTTTCTTTGCAGTCTCTGAAATTACATTATTTTGGGACTTTTTTGGCATATGGTGGCATAGAAGTTGACATTTTTCTCCTCTTTCTTTTATGTAATGAGAGATAAGAGTTTTCTTTATGTAATATAGCATGTAACACATGCTGTGTGAAAAATTTCCCCCAATTTATTAAGCAAGAGAGGGAGGAGCATTTTAGAAAGTCCAGGGGAGGAGACAGGTCCATAAAAAACAAAGTTTTCCTAAACTGTTGCTTTCACACTTATTGAAAAATTTGTGAATATTATGTACTGATTTAGTTGGAATGAATGACCAGCATTTGAGTGTCTTATGTTTTGTTGATGTTAGCAGTATTTCACAAGTCTTATTTTCATATAGATGAACAGAATTGAATGATTAGATGCAAAGAGCTTTCTTCTTTCTCATCGGACACATTCTGCTTAGCCTTCTTTTGACAGATGGGTTTATTTCTGCAAAGACCTGCATTGCTCACCTGTACCTTTTCCTAAAATCCACCTCCTTTTTCTTAAGCTTTGTTGTTTCAGTATTTCACTGCATACAATAGAAACAGTGGGTGTTTATTTTTTGTTTTGGTAGCAGATAGCACAATTAATTGAAGAAATGGCACCTCTTCAACAACAGTCCCTGCTGCAGGTGAGGAAAGGGCAGGGCTACAATTAATTATCCTTATTTTTGACTCAGGAGGATATGCAGTAAACTTTTGTTTCTCTTACGAGTGCTCTGCTACCAATGACAAAGAAGGTGGATGCAGCAGCTCCTTGGGTCTCAAATACCAGCACCAGCTGGGATAAGTTTCTGACAATATGAAGTAGCTCCCACCTGAAACTGGTGTACAGGTGTCTGGAATAAGGCACTTTGTCACTTTGGTGCTGTATTACCTGCGAGTGATGACAGGAGCAGCTGTGATTAGAGCGGTCACATTTGCTTGTTGTTNTTTTTTTTGTTTGGTTTGGTTTGGATTTATTTTTTGCTCCAAAAGAAATGGCTATCCTGTAGTCGGGGGTGGGGGTGTGCATCTGTAATGCTCATCTTGTGCTTATTTTACCAGTGCAATTTTTTGGCATCTGAGTACCCACATGCAAAATATTTCTGATACTGAAATAATGTGAAACAAGAAAAGAGTACTTTTTTTGCACTTTCTGAGGTGCAAAATATTGGGAAAGGACTCTATTCTGAGACATACGAGCCTTTTGAAGTGTGGAGTTTACGCAGCTATGGAGTTCCAGTTAAAGAAATCCCAATTTTGCTGAGGAGCATGAGGCAACATTGCTTTACAAGAGCTCTTGTGGTGTGTTATTTATTGTTTAAAATATTTGTGAAGCAATATCTCCCATTTTAGTCATATTAAGTAATTAAGAAACACAGAAAATGAGGCTAGCTGGGTGACATTCCTGGCAGCATCATTTTCAGATCAACTTGTCTTACTGTGCACTATGCTTTAAAATAGTAACACAGGCCAAATTCCCCAGTTGTTATGAGGAAAAGCTTTTGTTAATGTTAAGTGGTAGCTTTGCTTGAATAAGCACATTAGCATTTGATACTAAATTAGGTGGCTTTTCACACAATATCTTTAAAGAAGTTTAGAATAAGTTACCAACTATTTGTCTGAAAAAATATCAAGAAAAAAACCTAATGTTTAGGTGCGTTAATATTATAACTGTTGAGATGCAAAATTTGGTATAGCCACTGGGCATATGTTTTGCATAAAATTCTCTGTACAGTAAAAATCCCAGGAAAAGTGCCTAGTCCAAACATGAAAAGCACCTGTGGACTGAGGTTGGCTTTTATGCGGTTGGATCAAATCCTTAATGAATCCTTAATCAAAGGTAATTTGTGACAGAATTAGATGATGGCAAAAATAAAGCTAAGATGTTAAGATAATTTTGCAAAACAAGAAGTTTCTCTTTGAGATTGAGCCTGTAGTTCTATGCATCAAACTTACCCAAATAAAAAAAGCTGTAGGTATTATACAGAGTGCAAGACCAAGCCTATAATTGTGGAGCAGAAACGTTTTCTTTTTAAGGACTGCAGGACAGCAAAAATAAATAAATAAATAAAAATGACTGCTAACCTTTTTTTTTTTTTTTTTTCTGGCAAGGTTTTGTTCCACTGAAATAAAATCTTAGGTTTCCTGCGCTGGTACAGAAGACTGTGGTTTTATTTGGTTGCCTACCAGATTTCTGCTCTTTTATAATGCTGTGTATGTTTGAAATAGTGAGTGGGGCGATGCGGGTTAAATGAATCTGCACACATTTCTGTAAACAAGGGTTTGTTTTAAAAACTCTGATTGGTTTTGGTATTTTGTTTTCCTTTTCAGGATTGTTACGTGTGTCTCAGAACTGCATGCATCTTTCTATAGAAGCATACACGCACATGCTGTAGCAGAACAGGGTAGAAGTTGTTTCTAGCTAATCGTGTATTGCTAGTAGATGCCTTGTATCGCTCTTTACGGAAACATACACTCTCCAGTTTTATTTTTTTAAATGGGAGTTGCCTTGATTAGAATTTATGGCGCTGGCATCATTTCGGTTACAAAGGATAAAGGACTAAATTGTCTTTTACCTCTGGAGACAGTGGTCCCTGCAGGTCAGAGCAGAGGTCACCGCCAGGTTGCTGCGAGGAAGCTCACATTATAGTCATTAACAGCACATCTAGCCTGTGGGGGGAAAAAGGCCCTCAGACGAAGAGCTTTCCTTTCATCACTGTATTTAAGGATGATTCTCAGTGTTTTGGCTATACCCTCAAATTTTGAAGGCCTATAAGGTCTTGGCCCATCGAAACATTTTGATAAGGTTTAGTAATTTCAGTGAAAGCAAGCGGCGTGTGTTTGTTACTCTTGCTGCATTTTAAGGATCTAGTGAGTATTTCTGTTGTTCTTGGGAAGTTCACAGCCCAGGTTGTCTCAATATTAAAATCAAGCCTTCTTTTAGGCACAGCAAACATTTGGAATACGTCTAGTTTACATACAAAGACTCCTGTCTCTTTACATAATTTTATTCAGTAAATCCACAGTAATTTCCACATTGTGGATGTTTTGTTCTGAGACGTTCTCAGTTACCCACACAATCGGTAAGGGCCATAGGACCAATCCTGCTAGTTCTTGAATCGGTGATACCTTTATTAAAGCATGTAATCGGTGGTTTAGGAGTGCTGTTTCGTTACAAAGAGTGTTATCAATGAGGAATGGTAATGGATGGCATGTTTACAGAATCAAGTCACAATACAGGCTTACTAACAAATAAGTTTTCAAAGAATCTGAAAATCTGATGATGTGATAGATTATGTTTCTCAATAGAAGTTTGCCAACAGTTAGGGACTTGAATAACCACACTGACTAATGTTATTGTCTGATTCCTTAGTGGGGTTCTTGCCGAAGTCAGTGGGGGATGCGCTTGCGAATGGCGAGTAAATGCCCATTAGAACCTAAGAAGATGTTATGACTGTTTAAACACAACGAAGGATGTGATGGTAAGATAGAAAATCCACCCGTAGCTCAGCATCCCTGCTGTGTCTAGCTACTGCAGGTAGCTCGGGCACGGATGGTGCTGCTGGTGGTGCTAGCACAGATATGCTGGCTCAGAGGAGAGACTGGGCTCTTATGAAGAGCAAATATTACAGCCTTACTTGTAAATTCCCTTGCTTTTATGGAAATAAATCAGCCTTATCGCTGTGCCTTAACAGTGGCAAAGAAAGCCTATTTAAAAACAAGAAAAGTGAAGAAAGCCAAAAAAAAAAAAAAAACCACCAAAAATACAACTATTTTGAGTGTGGAGAAAGTTCATGGTGTATTTTAAAGACAATTCTGTTTGTTCTCATGAATTTCTAATTACTTCTTTGCTAAATTTTTTTGAGCTAAGTGTATGTTATGTGTTTCTTAAATGAGGCTTGAAGCCTTATTATCCGCATTTATATACAGAATAACTAACATTAGAGAGGGCAGGAGAAAAAATGAAATCCAACTATGTAATTTGTATGACTGAATGACAAATAGTTCATTTTTAATTAGTTAATCTTTATTCTCCATCTTTGAAGCTATAAAAATAACATCAACAAACAAACCTGTTTAAAAGCAGCATAAATGGCTGGCTGTTTCAAAGGGGAGCTTGCTGGCTACTAGGCAGTAAACAGGTAATTTGTGAAAGAACTGTTACCTTCTTTGATTGAGATCCTTGCAGGTTTGTGTTTTGAGATTAATAATAGATCAGACAGTTGCACATTAAAAAGGAAGCAAACGCAAAAAAGAGAAGGCAGGAGAATTGGATGTTTCTATTGGACTTCATACGATTAAGGAAGTTCTCCATGGAAATATGCGTGAGAGGCGGATGAGGAGAAATTATATTTGCCCAAATGGGCACATGGCACCACTTAACACTTCTCTTGATTTCCTTATGCTAAACAAAGAGATAGCAAGTGCTTATACCAAGCTGGCACCCTGTCAGGGGGCAAGCTGTATAAAGTTTCCAGCTGTCAGGTTAATAAATGTTTTAAAAATATCCAAAGGCAGAGGTAGCTGTAGGAAGCTCATAGTAACAGTTGCCATTCTCCTGTGGATCATTTTTCTCTTTAATATCCTATGTAGCACTTGGTTTTCCTTGTTGTGTTGTCTTCCTAGGTTTTGTTCTTTCTGACACTTCTGGGTTCTTCTTTGTTTTAATTCTTTTTCCTTGCAAAGCTGTTTCTTCTGTTACATCCATCACCTGTGGTCCCTTTTTTTTTTTCTTGGAGAGAGATGGTCAGAGGATGGGAAGATCAGCATGATGGCTTCTTATGCTTTGATATAATTGCGTATTCAGTATATTCATGTTTTTTCCATTAAAGGTTTATTTTCTGACTTGTCATACAACTACCATTAGCACTAGTTCTACCATTAGTACTATCAAAATAACATTTTTCTAGTTACAAAAATTGTTTCTGATGAGCTCAGTGACAGAAGTTATATTAAAATGACAACTAAATCAAAAATTAATGATGAAGAGGGGCAAAAGCAGAATAAAATTAAATGTGTCATAATTCGTGGATTTCAACAAGAATAATGTTTTGTAATGGAAATGGTTTGATGTTTGTTCACGTAAAGTCTCTCTTTTTTTTTTTTTTTTCCCTGTATAAGAATCAAAATCAATATCAGTATGAAACAAAGGGAGATTTGTATTGTGACATGTCCTGCTTTATGTTGTGATACTGCTTTGATGCTCTCGAAAGCAGGTCTGAGCCCTTTTACTTTGAAAGCAGAGGTCACCTAGAGAAGAATAGTACCTCATCCCATCTGGCTAAATAAAATCTACTGCTTTCAGAGAGACTGAAATTGGGTTCGTTTTGTGGATATTCCAGGGATATCTACATCTACCAAGTCAATGCACAACCCATACCTCTGCCACTCTTTAAAACATGTTTGTTTATCACTAAGCTGCTGCTTGGCTATTCCTAATGGTAGTTTGGATTTCTCTATTTTTATTTTAGAATATACAAAAACAGTTGTTAGAAGAATAGGAGTTGTTTTTACCACATGTCCTTTCTGAAAAGAAAGGTAAATCATCATTTTTATTCCTGAATAGTTTGAAGTTGTCTTAAGGAAAATGCTACATTTCAGAAGGAAAAAAAAAGGCAAAAAAAAAAAAAAAAGGCAATCACACTACCTGAAAGTAGCGACAAAGGTTTAAAAAAAATTATTAAATATTAAAATTTTCAGTGTGACTGGAAAAGGATGTAAATTATTTTATTGGAATAAAGTCAGTCCTAAAACAATCTTGTGTTACTCTGAAGATTTGAATGTTACACAAATGAGAAATAAAGAAGATTTTCCCATAAGAACAGTGTTCACTACAGTGATCTATAATTAGATTAGTTCTTTGAAAACTACTGTGGAGTTTTTAGAAGTGTTTTAATACTGGCTTTTAAAAGTATTTGTGTATGTTTCCATTCAGATGGTGGTTGAATGGTTTGACCATTAGTGATTCTGTCAAGTCTTTTTTCATTTTCTAGCTCATTTTCCTATCTGGTATAGTCCCACTTGTTAAAATCTCGTTGTTGAGTAATGAATTATTAGCAGTCAGTTTTCTTCCAGCAGAAGATAAAAGAAGTCCTCCTGGAGATTGCACTGGAAACAGAATCTCACCACAAATGCCAAGACTTGTAAAGTAGAGGTTCAGCAAAAACAAAGCTGCCTTCCTTCCTTTCAGCTTCTTTCCTTTCTTACCCCCATTTTGCAACTATTCCCCTTTCCCCTTCCACTTGCTTGCGTGTGCGTGCATATACACAGCGCGTGCATATACACAGCTGTGCCAGGCAGGTGTTACCCGTGTCTACTCCTGTGTTTTGCCTCTGTGCCGTCGAGGTGTGCTTTAGATTTCCGTGCTTTTTTGAAGCTTATTGTTTGGGGCGGGGGGTTGTTATTTGAAGAGTATGATCTAAAACCCACGTATAATCAAGAAGCCAGAATTGCTTCTCAGTAAATATACCTTAAGGCATACTTTAATATATTGTAATATTAAGTATGTGTAATTATTTCTTGAGGTAGCATGGTATTAACTGGAGAGGAAAAAAGATCATTTGAATTCAGTCTAATCTCTTGAGCAAATACAATATGGAGCAGTTTTTATATTTTCTTTTGCATATAATTAGGATTTACTCGCATGGTGACCAGATGTCATGTTTGCTTGGTGATTTGATTAAACACAAGGTCAGATTCTGAGAGGTCTCAGCTGAGCATCCATTGGCACATACGCAGGAAGAGCATGGGTTTCAGTGGGGTATTTGTTATATTAATACTTGCGTGCCAGTCCGTAGCATGCACCGATCTAACCCGGTCAGTGCTCTGCATCGTCCCATGTTCCAAACTCAGCATCAGCTAAACAAGCATGCTGACAGAAAGGAATAACCTCTTTATCATTATGATGCCTTCATCTTTAACAAAAGATGAATTATTTAGTCCCATGTTACCGTGGGTTTCTCTTCCATCATGCGGGTAGATGTACATATTGTGAAGGCTCTGTGATTCCATGTCCGCTGGTTTGGCATTGTGAAACAGGTGGTAGCCGCGACAGGGCTAGCATCCGACCTGCTCTGGGGCAGTCACGGTTTGCCAGTGTTGAAAACCGTGTTGAAATCTTTCATAAAAGTGGAGGAATTTTTTTAGAGAAATGTTAATGGGACTGGTAAGGCAAATTGTCATAAGTAGGCTTTCAAAAATAATGAAGGACCGAAAATGGGAATTATTACTGAAATGAAAACATGACTAGAAAAATCAGCAATCATTAGGAAAGGAAAAAAAAATGGACAGATATATACGAGCTCAAAGGTGATTGTAAATGTACAGGCTTGATATTTCTCCTCCTTTCTTATGCTTCCTTGCCTCATACCATAAATATTTGGGACTGCAAGCCACAAATCTCTCCAAAGGAAAAATGAAATTTATAACTGGAGGGGAAAAAAAAAAAGAAAATGAATTTCCTTTTACTTCTATTTGCTAATTGAGTATACTTTACTCTCATAAGCACAGTAAATTTAATGATAATATCCAGCAAGAAAAGTATCTGCATGTCATCTGATTTTTTTTTTTTTTTTATGAAGAGCGTGAAAGAAACTCTTGCGTGGCTCTGTGGCTGTGATTTGATGCATTGCTTTCAGAGTCGTCTTATTTTAACTGCGTGGATACAGCACAGTGAACCTTCTCATAACAGTTGCTGACAAAAAAAAATATATATATATATCTTTCAATCAGCTGGTACTGCTCACTCTGCCCCAGCCCCCACATCTCTTTGCTTTTATGAGGCAATGAATAAAAGAGGGACTAGATGATGCGAAGGTTTACTCGGATGAGATGTCCTGCTCGATGAGCAAATTTGGGTTTGCGGGACTCTGGCTTATGACTCTGGACCTCTAAGGAATTGAGTCTGGGGGCTGAGCCTTTCCGACATCGCAGTTGTCTCATTTGTGTAAAACGACGGCTGGTCTCTCTCAAATAGCATGTTACATTTTTTTAGCAGATTGCACAGGGCGGCAGACCCCATCGGGCGTGAAGGCTTGGGTGCTTTCGGCAGGGCAAAAAGCACACTGCGTCCTCCCAGCAGCCGCAGAGGGGCTGGCCGGGGCGGTGGGTTCTGAAGGGAGACGGGGTGGAGGCAGTGACTTGTCTGAAAAGTCAGGGGCAAAACGTTCCTGCTTTTCAGGAGGAGCAGAATCAGGCCCTTTCTTCCAATGATTAAAAAAAAAAAATAATGATAAATCTCTAGACTGGTCAGTTTTTTAGCTATTTATTTTTAATAATCTGTTCTTCTGCTTTTGTATTTTCTGTGGCTTCATACAACTGCTGTATTTTGAAACAGTTTAAGACAGTTTAAAAAAAAACCACACACATATATGTGTGTGTGTGTGTATATATATATATAAAATCAGGTTCCCTAAAAGACTGCTTACTGCTGACTGTTTTATTTTGTTTATATCTGATATTTCTTATGGTATTCAGATGGTTGTAATAGACTAGCACAAGAGCTGCATGTCTTGTCATCTGTAGTGTATCAATACGTTTTTATAATGATACAATAACCTGAACCCTGTAACAGTTTATGATCCATTTGAGAATTCTTATGGATTCTCAGAGTGACGGAGACCTGAAAAAAGAACTTGACTGCTTTCGCAAAACTGGTGCTGTGACAGGAAAAACTAGTGCGCCTGTGATTTAGTTGCTAAGGAATCATATTGATCTGATTCGTCATTAAACTTTTAAGTTTAAAAAAAAAAAAAAAAAGTCGAGCTGGTTGAAGGTGGAAAAAATGATGATGTGATTGTAAGGGTCTGCAATACAGGTAAGCTGTGCCATACCACTACTGATATTGATTTGTTATGATTAATAAATATGATTTTATGCATTACCCATGTACTGTATTCATAATTGTGCTTTTTTTTAGAGCAGAAGAAAATTGCTTCTTGCTCTTTATTTTTCATTGACTATTTTTAGTCAATGATAAATAAAGAACTTTAACAGCAGTCTGAATGCAGGAAAGACAAGACTTTAAAACAGAACCTGCAAAACATAGCAGTAATGAATAACCACTCAGCAAAGTGTACGCATGCAGCCATCTTAACATTTGTAATGGTACTAATTTCCTACTGCTTTTTAAAATATGCTTCCACATGAGCTCTCAAAAACCATAAAAGCCTGGCATGTAAAGTAAATTGTTTGTCACTTGCTGACGACCTGCCATATTTATTGTCAGGAGAAATGGACATTAGTTGGAAAAGCAGTTGTTAAAGGCCAAACAATTTTTAAAGATGGCAAAGATGTGCAAGGGCTTTCCTTTTTCTAACAATGAGCCACCCCTTCAGACATCAAAAGACAAGATAATAAGACACTTCAAGCACAATTCAAGATTATATTCAACATCTAAAGGCTCATCTCTTGTCAGTTTGCATTTACTCTCCCAGGGATGTGATGCTTCTATCATCATTCTGTCAAGAGGAGTCTGGCAGAAGCGATGAGGGCCCCTCATTTCACACACTTAGTGTTTTTTATCAAATAGCCCACGCTCATTCTGATTCAGCCAAAATGGAGGGATAATTTGAAGAAGGTCATGCACAAGTACAAAAATCTTGTGCTGATTTGTGTGATTAGAAGGCATTAAAATTGCACGTTTACGTTAGTTCCGAGATGTTTTGTCAGTTTATTTAGTAATACACTGCTGAAGCATTAAAAATCCTTTCTTTAAAGAAAAAAAGGAAGCTTGCTTAAAACAACGCATGCTCTATTATTTAGCAAATATTTTGACCAGTGAGCTATTTTAAGTGGCATTGTTTTAATGCAACCGCAAAATGTATTCCCAGCCCCTCGCCCCTTTGAGAGTGGGATGTTCAAGAGCTCCAGAGGTGAAATCTTGGCCCACTCGGACTCATGAGGATTTCAATTTTTCACTGGTGATTTCATCCTCAGAAGTTTTGTTTGAGTAAGGATTTAGGAGGCTGAATTCAGCATAACATCAATATAAAAGTAATAATTTTAACAGCATATGTAGGCAGAGCTGAGTACAAATTAAAACAGTACAGCACCAATATGGTTACTTAGAAATGATATTATTTAAAATGCATGAGATCTTTCATTTAGTGCACAGACCTTTTATTTGAACCTATTTAAATCCCATTTGTGGGGGCAGTTGTTGTGGACCGTATTCTTCTGGAAGCCAAAGCTGTGAGAGCGTGAGTGTACACTACCTGAGGACTCATCTCCAGTCTCTTCCTTCCTCTTTTCATTCGGCAAACTTGTGGTACAGCACTGTGTGTGCTATTCATAGGAACTTTTTCAGTCACTGGGAGGCAGTTCTGTGTTTTGGAGAGTTGCAAAGGGAGGGGAACATGACTGTGAAAGCAATTCTTCTGGTTGCTGTTTTCATAGGACTTAAGTTAATGGTGGAAATACTAATTACTAGAGACAGCATTTGAAAACCAATTTCATTAATCTTATCAAAATAATTTGGTGTGACAGTGTTCTCAAATAAAACCTAATAAAACCTGTAGAGCAGTGGTCTCCAAACCTTTTTTGATTGTGCACCCCATCAGTAAAAAGTTTAACAAACACTCACAGTGTATATTGATTTATAAATTATATGCATGTGCCATAATAATACATACACTATAAAACATACACAAAAATAGAAAATAATAAAAAAAAAGGATGAAATAGAGATGAAAAAAACTACTTGTAGTTTTTAAATTTTTTTTTTGAGGTACAAAAAAATATTTTCTTCCCCCACTCCCAGTGGAATGCCTTGTGCACCCCACTTTGGAGACCACTGCTGTAGAGGACCAAGACCTGAAATGACAACAAGCAAAATGTCTGTCTGTCTAGGCATGCTGTACTTGATATCCTTAACAAAATGGATGGACTGAAAGCTGTATTTATTTTCACATTTTCTGTCTTACTAAATGCAATGCAGGCCTCCTAAAGATGAGTGAAGGCAGAATTTAGCCCTTTGCAATTTTGACTGGCTAAGTCCTGAAAAGAATATTCCATCTGTTTAAAATGTGCAGTCACTTTGCTTGTACAAGCTCCTAGCTTTTCAGGAAAGAAAATAACACTGGTGCTTCAGCAAGCTTTTTTTGGCATCTATATTGGATGTCATGAATGAAACTTTTCTGAGGATTTTTTTGTGGTACGTATTATATTCATGTCATCTGGATCTTGCCACCTCTTGTTTTGGCATTACACAGCTCTTTTTTCTAACAAGGAATACGAAGAACTGTCAGGGAGAGGAACACGCAGGTGGGATGGAGTAAAATTGTTTTCTTCATTTTTGACTTTGATTTAAGCAAGAAAAATAAAAAGACTGGTTTGTGCTATCAGTATATCTTATGCCTGAAATAGGCTCCGCTATACAAACTGTAGATGGACCATGTAACCCGGTGGGCCAGACATCTTCATCTCCTGTTGAAACCAATGGGATATGAGGCTGTTTAACCCCTCTTAAAGGGGAGCCACTGCTGAGGGAATTGGTTGGAGCTGCTCTGAATTTTGAATCAGGAATTTATCAGCTTTGATAGGAAGAACTGTGAAAGAACGTGCGTTTGGCCTCATGGAAAAACTCTGCTCTGTGGCTTGCCTTTATACGACGCTGAAGAAAAGGTAACCTGCAATCACGGAGCGTTCCAAGGGTTTTCACTGAACAAGAAACCGCAAGGGAATTAGGAAGCTGTGAACAAATTGTCAAAAAGACAGATGGAATCGCTGACTGACCTACTGGTAAGATACGCTAACAACTTCCACCTCAGTGGTACAGTATTTATGCTGCAGTGCAGAGTGACTTCTCAAAGGAATTTGCTCTCCTACACATGTAAATGCCTTTGTGTATATAATATATCAATATACTATGCAGTATTTCTAGGAAACTTATAAGGAGAAGTGAGTGTGCATTTAAGCAGCTGCAGATGTTTTAACTGCCAGGCTGTTATGTCCAGAATAAACAGCATTTTTTGCTCACACTGGAAACACTTTCCTGCTTTATTCAAAAGGCCTATCTATATTTAGAAATTTGGCTCCTTTCTGCTGAATTATTCTGGAAGGGAATATTTATGGCCGTCTCCACATCAGTACAATAGTCTGTGCATCCACTCCCGCTCTGTTCCACATTGTCCACTGGAAAACCAGCATCCTCTGAGATCGAGTGGGGAGGCAGGGAGGTGCTTCCTTTGCAGGATGCTCATTGTTAAAACACTAAGGAGTGGCAAAAATTGAAGGGCAAGTGTGACCCCAAGGCCGCATGAACATAATTGTGCAAGATCCATAGTGCCATTGGAGAGTGCAGGTGGTCGCTATAAAAGGCTTGGATTCTGATCAGAATTTGTTTTCTACTAGGGCAGGATTTATTTGATACATACTTACCAGGTCTGTGAGCCAGCTTGGGCATGTTTTGTTACGTATTCTTTCATCGGAAGCATACAGGCTTGCACTGACTCTGGTCATTATGTGCATATCTGTATTTTAGTGAAGTTACTCTCCCCAGTACTTATGTTCATTAAAGATCAGATTCTAAAATGCTGTAGTGTGTGGGGAGGGGAGAGGAGAGTCACTGCTGAGTTACAGTACCCTTGGTATAAATTCAGCCCTACTTGAATCTATCCTAGTTTGCTTGTGTATCCTTCTTACTCGGTCCCTTCCTTGCTGCCCTAGGAGGCTTCTTTCCCTGTGCCTAAGGCTGGTGTCCTGGCAGCTCTCCCCTCAAGCATGAATGTGCAGAAGACAAACACTAATAACAAGTACTGTTAAAGGTCTGTAAATTGTTTTCCATTTGCTCTCAGGCCCCAAACTGTGGGAGCTGTCAGGATACATGCAGGGAAGCTAATACAGATGCTCAGTGCCAGAGAACAAACCAAACACCTCTACATTGAGCAACCACTCTCTGTTTAAAAAGTATTTAACTGGTAGCTGTTGTGCAGTCCATTGGAAGCATTCACAGCAAGATCCAGGAAATGAAAATGAATTCCCATAAATGAAGATAGAAAAGGCACTATGATTAACACATTATGGATGCCTTATGTTTCTACCTATCCTCATACAAGTAACAGGAATGGGTAGTAGCTTTTGCTGAAGTAATTACATTGATTCACTCTGTGCTGCACCCCCAGCTGCTCTCTGAACCACTTTAAACTGTTCTGGTAAGAATTACCTGCTACTTTTGAAAAGGCGTCTTGTGTTAAACAGAAAGTTCACATAGGAAGTTGTGAGAAGGAGCACTTTCCAGTTGGTGTGCAGTAGAAACACTGCAGTACAGTGTTTCTAAGGTATAAATATTAAAACAAACAACAACAACAACAAAAAAAACAGTTTTGTGAATTTGAAAATCAAACCGGAATAGGTGGAATGGTAAATGAAGACATTAGTTGTGCATTTTCAACGTGCACAAAGGAGTCTTCCCTTAAAGCCTTCACTAATCTGCAAGGAGACTAGGAGGAACATGCACTTATGTAAAGTAAGTGCCTATTTACGCTCCTGCACAATGACACTGGGTAATTCTGTATGCTTCTGGGTTAGTATTTACATGAGTTGACTGTGCATTGTTTTCATGGGTAAGTGGAAATGAATAAGCATGCATAAATGTGTTTCTGAAGATACAATTCAACCTTTTTGTGTTACCATTCAACTGTTTTTCTTTTTAATCTGTCTCTGACTATGGCATCTCCTCTTAGAAAATTCTTGCCCAACAAACAGCTTATTAAATCATTGATAAGATTCTGCTAAACAAGCACTGGATAACACAGGATATCAGTCGCTGACAAGCAGATACACGTGTGCACACACATGCACAAAAAGTTACATTTATCCAATTTCATAAATGCTTTTGTGGGTTTTCTTTTGAAGTGGAGCTATTGTTCAGGCCTAGTAGAATTATTGAAATTATTGAACTAGCTACTAAATAAATAATGAAACCTATGGCTATGAAATAAAACTTTGTGGTTTTTAAATCATTGCCATATTTCTTAAGCATCTTTCATTCTCTCCCCTGAAAAGTTTTCCACCAGCTCTTCACTGAAACAGGAAGAACACTGTAACAAACTGTTAAAAAAAAAAAAAAAAAAAAAGGCAACATAAGCTAGTTTTGCATATCCCTCTGTCTTTGCGTACCTTGGTCCTTAAAAACGAGTTTCACTTAAGGAAGTAACATCTCTGAACACAGTAATAACCATGTACTGATATTTAGTCAGGTACAAAAGCAGGAGTTGAAGCAGGTTGTTCTCTCACTTTGCAAATTGTGAATGACTTCCACGAATACTGGACTTAGTTGGCAGTATTATATTTCTACTATACTTTTTTTTTTTCTGTAGGAAGTCGTGCCACATTTTTTAGAAGATGGGAAAAGATGCATTTTTGGAGGTGGCTAGCCCATGTTAAGTTCATGTTCAGTTTGATATAGCCCACAGGTTGCAAGTGTGTAATCCAAGCCAGGAGTGACTTCAGGAAGCCTACCCTCCTTAAATTATTCAGAATATGTTATAATAGAGCCTGTTAAAATTCAGTAAAAACAAGTGGCACTGGGTACAGCTGTAAAAAGTCAGTCTGTAGGAGACAAAGGTTTAAGAGATAGCAGCTAGAACTGATCAATCAAAATGCAGCCTGTTCAAGTAATACAGTTAGAACTATTTCTCTCATTGTTTTTTGATTAGAGGGTCTTTTTGGTTTTAACATGAATTAAAGGGGACAAATGAATGCCCAGAGACTGGCTCTCTCAGGCTCACTTGCTGTGAAGCTCAGGTACCAATATAAAATAATGAGATAATGAAATTTGTGGCATTTTGAATGTAGGTATCTCTCTAGTCAGCTGTAAGGAGGAGAGGGGGGTTTAGTACTGTTCTGTTTTATTCCTTTAATTGAAAAGGACTATGTATAGAGGCAGAAGCAGCAAAGTCTAGCTATTTGTCAGTCTTCCAGAAAGACAATTTTGTTTAAGTACCTAGTGCATCATAAAAATAATAGAATGTATTAGTGGAGCTGTTGCAATGCTGGGAACATGTTCAGTGGCCTTTCTTATTCACATGCTGTGATACTGGTTCTGAAATAACTCTCCAATCTTTCCAGTCCAACCTGCCTTTTCTTAAAGAGAATTGTCATGTAAGTGCAGGTAAGAGCCAAATCTGCTTGTTTAATGACAGGTGACAAATGACAATGGATTCAGATAGAACATATCTAAATGTGTCTTCCTGGTGGAAAATACAACTTATAAAAGTAGTGTTTCTAAAACAATCGGTAGTCATTTAGGAATGATTTTTGTAGGTCATTTTGTTGGACTGTTACCGTCCAAAGAGAGGATTTCTGTGATGCACATTAGGTGCTGCCAATGATGCATATTTTAGCGACAAGAATCATGGAAGTTTACATGAATCCATACCAGTTTACTACACTATGTTTTTTTCTATGAGATAATTTTAGTTAAGAATTGTAGACAAAGCAGAGATCAAAAAGCGCTGCCAAAATACTTCAAGTTAATCTTTATAGCAATGCCATGCTATATTTCTTAAAAAATTTAAGTAAAATCTTCAGCAATAAATTCAAACTCAGTAACATGAAATGATAAAAAGCTCACCTCTCAACTTGCTTAGTTGCAGTTCGGGAAAACTCCTACTCCAGGCCATGTGATGGGGACACATGGCCTGTAAGATGACAGGGAGGAGTTTTGCTGTAAGGATATGATGAACGGTCAAGGGAAGTTAAGTGAGGCTTGCCTAGGGAGGTGGCAATAAGTAGTAACTCCAGGAGATGCACTGTGATCTTCCTAGCAGGCCCTGGGATATGGAGGGAGCCACTGATCTGGACACCAAGCAATGCCTTCAGATGCTAGGATGAGAGTGCAAGAGGTGCAAGGGAGCTGAGTGAAACCCGCACAAGGATTTAGTGGGTCTGGAGATTGTCTACAACAGCTATACAACTGAAGTACTTAAAACCTTAAAAGCCATCCCATTCTGCACATTTTGCATCAGTATGAACTGGGGAGGATTCCAATGCAAACTTGTGGGGTGATAGTCCTCTTTCCTGGTCCTTCACCTACTTATATAGGATAGCATTAGGTCCTATTGCTAGAAGGAGTTTTTATTTATATTAATTTAGTAAATATTGTGTGTATTTGGCCTATATTCCTATGATACAAGAGCTAATTTCTACCTAACCTTATTAAGGTCATTTACACCCAAACTCAGTGTGTGTAAAATGCTCTCTTGGCAGGATGGGAATGTGTTATGACTACTTAACACAGATCTACCTGTGGTGCAATGCAGGAAAGGCTTTTCTACTTTGGGATTATGTTTTTTTTTATCTCAAATACAGCACAGCAATATAAAACCCATAAAACCATTTATTTTTTATAATCATGTATTGCTGTAAGTCACAGTTTTAGCTGACATTCCCCACTCTTTATTGACCTGCTTTGTGAGATTTTGTAAACTAGCTAATAAACCTTTGCTCTTGTTACAGTTAAGTTTCATACAATATATTACGTTCACAGCTGAAATAGAAACTATGGTTTAGATAATTAAAATTGTTCTAAATGTCTTAACAATAAACACTTTGGTATTTGTGAACAAATACACTTTTATGTTGCATCCTATTCAGTATAGGACATTTTCCCTGATTCATTCTCAGTGTCCCCTTTTAATGCATATATTTTTGTGAGTTTGGATTTAACTTGTTTGCCTCAGGCAGCGCAAACTGCACTTTTCTGTAACTAAGAGGTAAAGATCTTATGTTGCTGCAGTAGCTTGGTCTTTAGGAGAGCTGTTAGAGTCCATGGTAGTGGAGGCTGCTTGGGGATGTAATGAGTGCAGTAGATGCAGTTGTCCTACTTGTTTGTTCTCTTTGGAGGTGGCAATTTGGACCCTAGACATTGGACTTTGTGGGCTTTATGAGCCTCTGTTAGCCCAGGCAATGGTGATGACTCATCTGGTGATGTTCAGTCCAGTGTAGATATCTATGAGAGATTCTCTCCACTACCTCATTGGATGTCCGTTGGATGAGTAGAGTCTCTGCTATGGATGAATGGTCTTGTGCTTGGAACCATGTTGCGGAAGGGAAATATTTGTAAAGGAATAATTGCATGTGATGACCAGGATGGTGGGAAGGTGGAATGCTATTTTCACAAGCTGTGTCGCCCAGATTTGGAAAAACACTCTGTGAACTTCTCCATACCAGTCAATTCTATAAAGTTTGCATGGAGGGCCTTCTTCAACTTCCCCCCCAGCCTTAACAGTGAGGAAAGCTTTCTTCTCAGATCTTCCTTTCTTAGCCTTATGAGCCTGTGAAGACTGATGGGCACTGTCTGTTAGGACAAATAGGTCTTATAGGGGTAAGTGAAGAGTTCCTAGCTTCTGTAATTAACAGGCTTTTACCCTGGCAAAAAATAAAAATAAAAAATAAAAAAAAATCCAATGTTTATTTTTCAATTAAATAAAGAACAAACTGTGGTTGCTATGGATAGAGAAAACACTTTCATTTCCAAAATTTACTGATGATCTTCATACTCTTTGAGTTCTCCTGGTGTTTGGAGTTTTTGTGGAAGGTCTTTCAAGTTTATCTCAGAAGAAAATCTTCAATGTATTGCTTTCAAATGCAGGACCAGCTGGTGATGGTTGTTGTGGAACACCATGCTGCTACTTCTGATTATTTCTTCTTCTGTGCATTAAAGCCAAGTCGTCTTTTACAGTTATTGTCCTTTTAACTAAAGTAGTTGGGAAAACATGTTCCATTTGTAGTACGTACAGTTTGATACTGCTCTGGTGATAACTGGCTATGGTGAGTTAGTAGTGACTGTCAAAGGAATGAATTTTATGCCTGAGAAATATTAATGTGAGGTGCTCATGCATAAAAAAGAAGTTAGTTGGAATTTACATAACACTTCCTGCACCTGCTTGAATGAACTGTTAGATTATTGTACGAGTCTGCCTCAGTTCAAATTCTTCAGCTCTTGCCATTCTCCATGGATTAGTAAAAATAATTGTGTAGTTTGACAGAGGAATTTATATTGTGTTTGAGAGTCTTTGAGCAAACACTAGAGACTGAAAAATACATTATAGACCTGGTGAGCCGTGCTGTGGGAAATGTAAACTAAAGCAGTGATACATCCTTAGGAGTTCTTTCCCTTTTACTACATGTGAAACACCTCCCATTTTAATCAATTGTGAATAAATAAGATCTGTGGTATAAACCGATGAGTGAAATTTATTAAACCATAACTGTCATGCAATATTTACCGAAGAAGAAATAAAATCATTAGATTTGCCAAGGATAAGGTTAAATTTGATCTCTGAGGACATGCCAAAATTCAGCTTCAAACTCAAATGGTTGCTTTAAAGAAGAGTATACGGTTTTCCTTGCGCGTACATTTACACGACTCCTCAGACTTTGATAAGAAGGAAAAGTTGCTTTTATTTATTATGATGGAGACAGTTAAGTGTTCTTTTCTCCTTAACTGCTTACCTCTTTTGGCTTGTTCCTCCTGATTAAGAATGCAGTAGTTACTGATATGGTAGATGTTGACTGTTAGATTCCCACAGCTGCACTAACTGTAACAGGAGTTGAAACAGAGTTGTTATAACCTGTACACCCAAGGGTCATATGGAAGAAAGAACAAAATGAGATGGTAAGGGTAAAGCACTTAGTGTTCTCTAGGTTTCCCATGTTTAAAAAGAAAAAAAAAAAAGTGTTACACAGCTCAGAGATCAAATCCAAGTACTCTGAAGACTATAACAGGGAAAACAGACTAGTGGTTGAAAGTGCAGTCATAAACTTACTAGCTGTGGTTATACTATGAAATGTAGGATTTTATAATGATCTTATCATTTATACTACGCTATTTTAAAACAATTTATTTTTCTTGAATTTGATTTGGATTTGCTTTGTTCTACATTCATTCCAAGTCATTCTGAACTTTCACCAGTATTTTAGATTTTAATAATGTGATCCTTTTAACTTTTATAGCACGTTTTATTTCTAAATTCTGAAGCTTTCTTAAAAACATTAAATGAAATTAAGCTTCAGATCATCATTGAGTATCATTTTACTTTCTAGGTAGTTAGACAGGTAGGCCCTGAAGACCAGGAAAATCAGGAAAAATTTCCACCTGTTGCTTCTCTATGTTAATTTAACATCAGATTTGATCACTCTTCTTATTATCTGTATCATACTTAAATAACTCCCCTGGTATTAGTTACATCTAAACTAGAGTTAAACCACTTTGGGCAACTCTGGGAAATACTGCAAGCATTCTGGAGAGCAGGCAGGACTTGAGAAGTGATGTCTGGGAGCTGCCTGCTCTGACTCACTAGATTATGATCGCTTGTTTCTTTATGCAGCTAATGAAGTTGGTCCTTTGGGACACATACCAGGAGTAGTTGTGGGTGGATCAAGCAGCCATGGTTTTAATTCTGGTTCTAGCACTTAGGATCGCATAAGCTCATCATTTAAAGGCAATTCTCTAGCATTAAAGTAGTTGATAGTTTTTTTACTTACTGCAGTAGAAATGTGATTGGACCTATATTTCTAATAAGATATCAAATTGTAATTCTGAGGCCAAAGTACTGTATCTGTATGGTTTAAATCTGGCTCAAAGCCTTTTAAAATAAACCAGATTCTTCAGGTGGCAAGATACCTCACTAAGCAAATATGGTAACAGCATCAGGAGAGCCTCTTGAAGCAGTGGTAACTAGAATTTGAAATTTGTGTTTGTGAACTTCTGAAAGCCACCTAGTATTCAAGGCAGCAAGAAGGGGGAGAACTGTACAAAGAGCCATGTCATTCCACAGTACCAATCCTACTGAAATGACAGGCTTGGACCAGCTTCAGGACTGAGAAAAGGTTTTGTGTAGATGTGTGAGATACTTCTTGCATGCCTGAGGAAGATCCTTTTTACCTAGTTTTGCTGCTGGTCTGGGGAACATCTGCAGTTCTCAGCCATGAAGACTGAAGGCAGTGAGTGGCCATACCAGCACAAAACTCATGGACTGTAACCCATGAACCGTGGTAAAAATCCATCAAGTAGGTCTGCACTATTCTGAGCTTCTTACATGGCAGTGGCAGTGGTGGGAAGGTGGTGGGTTTCTTCATTCTTTTATTTTTTTAGAGAAGAAGGAGATCATGCTGATATGTGGTTCTTGGTTCCAGCCAACTTCAGCGCTAACATCTAGCATCTGTCTGGAGTTTGGGTGGTAGAGGGAGACAGAGGCTATCTCTTAATTTGACCCAAGATCTTGCCCCTGTGAGAGGCAGTAGCTTCTGGCTCTCATCTTTGCACTCAGCATGAACGCAGTAAAACTTGGACTCTGTGGTTCACCATTCTGACTGGTTCTGTATACTATACATCAATGACCCCTATGGCAAAGTTGCGATGCACACTGAGGTTTAGTCTCTGAATTCCTTCAGGCTCAGATGAAGTCCCCAGTGTTTTAAGGACTCCTAGTTTATGGGGTGCAAGTCACGGGACCAGATGCTGGGGCCAGAATTCGTGCCAGGCTTCTCTGATATGTGCCTGTATTCAGCCATGTGCTGCCAGGGCCAAGCCCCAACACCATAAGCTACAGACCTGTGGACACTGACTCAGCTTAAGGAAACCCACTGAATTTAGCCTTCAGTGGATCTTCAAAAACCCGCACGCTGCAAGGCATGCATGGTTGCTGTTTTAATAAATTCTTTCCTGATTTAAGATTAAAGGTTTTGCAGTGTGTAAATTAATTATTAGCTTATGTTGCTTTCTAAAACAGCAGATGGTTTAATAAAAGTCTACTCTCTAGCTGCCTTCGCAACATCTGAAATTTACCTTCTCATGAGAGTGGCGTTATAAATACATACAGCAAGAGAGAGACTATGAGATACTATAGCAGTTTCATGGCTATGTAAACAAACCTCCTTTGTCAGAATTCAGTCATCTTTAACAGCTGGGAGGTGATGGTTCTGGTGATGGTGATCACCTTCCAGATGATAGTACCTACTTATCCATCTCACAGTAATTTAAAGAGGAGCCACAGCTCATCCATCTTTTTCAAGGAGTTGCAATGAATATTTGACTGTAAGAATTTAGCATTTACCCTTCATGGGTCAGTGGATGGGTTAGTCTTAAAGCATCTTTAGGGAGAGATTATTCTAATAAAGCCTCTTTACACACAACATACACTGTACTAGTATTTCATGTTTCTTAAAAAAAAAAAACACAACATCTGACTAGCAGGCTACAATTCCTAATAAGCCATGTATTTCAGACAGAACATCCCCACAAACAGAGGATGATGTGGGCTTTTGTAGAGAGTAGATTAACGGAATTATTTCATTTAAACCCTTTTGGGGGGAGGTAGATATCCATAACAGGCTAACAGGAAGGCACTTTGTTTCTTGTTTTGAGCCAGCGTTTTAGGTGCATGCATCTTAAAGGAAATCTTTTTTATATTCCTTTTGTTGTTGCTTCCTCATTTAATCCCAATCTCTATAAATTCATGATTTCTGTATAGAGTGGTTTATCTAAAAATTTGCAAGCCATACAAGCATAAAGTGAGATCTTAATTTAACATTTCTTATGAAAATGCTACACTTATATTTTACAGGCATAGAATTTTTTACTACAAAGTGACAAATGTCATAAATTTTTATGTTGGCTGCGCACTTGTCTTGCCTGATTTGCATCCACAACACTCGCTATGCTCAGTAGCTCATAGTAATTTTAGAAGGCAGTTCAGGACAGGGACTGAAGAACATCATAGTTAGTTAAATTGGAAGGGGATTTGGACTGACAATGTAAACAGGGGGCGGGGGTGACCTTTGCATATCCCGTTTCCTTGCTCTGTCATTAGAGAGAAAAGTTATCTTTTCTTCCCTTTGTTAAGTAACTAATGTAAATGCTACATGGTAAGCACATAGAATGGTAAAAGCATGTAAAAAAGGCAGGCCTTTGCTTTTGCATTTGAAAATACTGTGGTAAACACTGAGGAAGAGCTTAGGATTTTTTTGTTGCCTGTTAACAACTATTACAACTGTCATGTCTTTAGGAGTATTTGGCCTCCTATTAGTGTTTTTCTATCAGCGAATACCAGGTTTGAGCTTCTGTAAAATAATAAGTGAAAGATTCTAACCTCTTATAGTCATAAAGCAAAACTGAACAGTGTAAAGTGATGTACTGATATCTACCTAAGGTCTGTGAGTCTGCTTAGTCTCTGCTAAGGGATGTGGGAATTGTCTCACTTTGAGATGACTCTTTAAATCTTGGTGATGATACTAGAAATTACTTTTTTTTTTTTCTATTACCAATTGTTTCAACAGAAGCAGCAAGTGTTTTTTTTTTTTTTTTCTCCCACACTCTGAAGGTACTTTCTTGCTCACCAAATGTGTTCCTCTTGTTCTATGTCCTATGGTTAAAACCTCAACCTTGCTCTCTCCAAACTTGTGACACTAATCGATGTCTGACCAAAAAAAAATAAATGTAGTATGCCACTTAAAATTTGGCGGAAGGTTAAAATGAATTAAATGAGGAAAAATTATATCATGTATGTTCATATTTCATTCAGCTATTTTTAAAATGGAGTTGAACTGCTGGAAGGTTTCTAGCACTTCCTTGGGAGTATGGCAGAGTTCAGCCTCCTGCTGCAGAACTTGGACCAGGAGGGCTCAATCAGGGAGGAAGACAGGTTACCTAAAGTAAAACTGGAAGCTCTTTATATAGGCAAGATAGAAACTAGTATTTAGCATGCATCTTCTAATTCTGAATGTGTCAAATGATATTATTTCACTTGAACTCAAAGGAAAGTTTCAGAGGCAGTAAGTAGCAGTAGGCTAGCCAGAAATTAGTGTAAAGAAGGCTTTTGGGAGAGGAACTGAATGAATGAGCTCCCAGATTTGGGAAGTTTCTTCAGTGAACAGAATTAGAGTACAAAAATATGCCAGGCAATTTATGACAGGTAACAGACAGAAAAGAAGGTCTTCCCAAAGGACTCAAGAATCCAGGGTTCAGGTCACAGCTTCTTCACAATTTTCATGCTTCTTACAACTCCAGTGGGTGCAGCCCAGATTTTACAGGTATGGCAAGATCTGGGCTATTTTTTCAGGAGAGACTTAGGGACATGTTATTTAAACATGGGAACTAGGTATTTAAACACATTTAAAAATCTGTTCCATAAGATTTTATGAGGTTAACTTCCATTGATTTTTTTTCCACTGAGTTTTAGTACCATATGTGGTAGTCACTTTTGAAAATGGCTATGGAATGGGGGACCCTCAAAATAGCTGAGGAAGATCAAATAAAAGAATGAAGTTAAGGGACATAAATTAAGACAGTTTTGTATGTCTGTGTGCACTTTCTCTTAAGAGTTTCCAAGCACTTTGGCTTAATGCTAGAGTCTAAGCACTTCAAAAATGCTTGCTCTACCTAGGTTCCCTGCCTATAAAGCAGGGATAATAGTTTCTTCCTGTCTCACAGTGATAAAAACATTAAAAGATTGTGAGATTTTCCAGTACTACATTAATGGGGGCTATATAAACACCTTAGATAGTGAAAAGGTAAGTTGAGCTGGCAAACCAGAGGTCATGAGCAACTGGAGATGAGATGTAGAAAGGGGCAAAGTTGTGCAAGGCCTGGAAGGCCTGGTAATAACTTTATATACTGTATTATGTCTAGGAGGGAGAATTTTGGCTTTCACTGACCTTTATTCTGAGCTTTTTTCTCCTCTATTTTATTTACAGTTACATGTGCTGACATTTGTACAATTTCACATTTCTCAGAGAGAAATCCTGCAATTTTCTCTTTCAGATTTTGTTTAAAATTGTGTATGTTTGTGAATGAACGTGATTACCTTTCTATTAACTACTATGGCAGATAATTAAAGCTTGCAGCGAGGGTACAAGGCTCACTCTTGTAATAGTAATGGGTATACAGATATACATGTGCTTGATCTGAGAAAGAATTTTAGCCAGGAATGGTTCTGAAACTTTTTGTAAATTGTAAGAACTAGAAGGAACTCATATAGCAAGGGTTGCCTAATATTTTCCACTGTTGAGAGCATGTTTTCAGAATGTTATGACTTTATTAAGCTCCAGTCTGAGTTTTTAAACTCCAAACTAAAATTTCCCATGTCATGTGATTGCCTGAGGGTAACTTTTGCCTGTAACAACAACAATTTGACCATTTCCTGAACAGCGTGGAAATAAGTATTGTCCAGTATTGTTGATTTATTTTAGCTGGTCTGTCTCTCATACACTGGAACACACAAATTTGGCCGGCTGATGTCCTCTCAATGGCTCTTTTAGAATCTGCCCAAATTTGGCTCTGTTGTTATTATTGAGAAATCACCTTTTTCACGCTCTGTCTTGTTAGTGGCTGGCAGCTAAGCTACCGGCAGAGTCTAGCTTGCATCCACCAGCGTGGTTCAGCTCAGGGGTAGAGCCTGAGCAAAACTTCCCCCGTTGCTCATCTGCGATCCTGTGGCCATGCTGGCCTGAAGTGCCAAGTCCAGAGCACAGGTTTGGTGAGGGATAGGTTGGGGAGAGAGAAAAAGAGCGCTAACAGGTACAGAAGGGGCAGGCCTGTAGTAACTGAAGAAAATTACTTCTTCCTGTAGTCCAGAAATTACTCTGTTGGGGAATAAATTTCAGATTTCAAAATCCCCTAGAAAAATGCATCTTGCCCACATGGTACTCACTGGGCTGCACAGAGGACCCCACCACCCACTCACCTGAGCTGCATGGGGAATCAAGAAGTCCAAGTCCCACTGACGGTCCCATTCGGAGCGGTGCTGTGCCGCACAGTCTCAGCTCCACTGCCTCAGATCGCTTTTCTGTCAGGACATTAAAATTCCATGGCTGATTGCTTTAAGGTTACAAGGTGACAACCTATGACAACCCCTATCGCCCAGATAAACCTAATATTAGTATTTCCCAGTTTTTAGATGCTTGATGACAATCTGAATTTTCTTTTGGCCTAGTGATCTGAGTGGGGATGTGGCTCTTGACTTATCTTGAGCATGTGAAATACTAAGCATATTTTCATGAAATGTATGAAGGAGGAAAATCACCTTACCCCCAGGATTGCCCATAAATTTTGTCTCCTACAGTCAGTGGCCATACTTAGGAAAGCTTATACTTTAGGTAAACAGATGGCCTGATTCTGTTCCTGCTGGAATGGTGAGATTTTCCATTATAGCAGCAGATACAGGGGTCAGGCCTAGAAGCTTCTGAACCAAGAGTCTGGAGAAAATTATCTTTCAGACCCTTTCATAATTTTAAAGGTGCTCACTGAGTGATTCTCTTCTTGCTTGCCTCATTTTGACACTGAGTTATCTGGCTAAAAACCAATCTTGCAAAAGACCCTTTCGAAGCTGATCCTGCCAGAGGGCGACTGCTTCTTTAGCAGTGCAGAGCCCTCTCACCACAAGGGAGAAGGGTTGTGTATTGAAGATATTTGCCTCTCAGCACCTTGCATCCTTTCACCTAATATGCCTGATCTTGCAAGTATGTCAGATCTGTAACTGTCATATGACAGGTTTGCAGGATTAGCCTCACCAACTGCACTTTAAAAACAGTTCTCTAATAACAACAGAAAAATAACATACTTATATGTAGGTGTGTATCAGTAATTGCACATATACACACACATACATGTATGTTTAGACTTATTGTCATCTACTGTACATTAGAAAACATGACAATTTACTGTTTTCTGCTTAGCATGGAACTTTTAAAGAATGTATATGGACGATAAATATGTGTATATATATATATATATACACACATTCATACAAATATTCCTGTCATCTACAGTGCATTAAAAAGCAAGACATTCTAGTTTGTTGTTCTTATTGTGGATCAACTTAAAGATGTGTGGCTAGCATGTGTGTTAGCGTATCAGTTCCTGTATTTCAGAAGAGTGTAGCCCACAGACATGCAATCCAAAGTTGCTTGGTATTTTTAAGCTGAAATTAGATTCATTGCTTTGATTATTCCATTGTGGGCCCCAAGTTATATTTTAGTGTCCTTCACCCTTTTCTCCTTTATTATTTATAACCCACACTCTTTGAGCAATGACCAGGACTAATCTGTAACCTTCTGTCCTTCTGCCTGATTCGTTCTCTTTTGAAACACAAAGATTGAAGCAAATATTCCCAGACTCTCTGTTAAAATATAGATAGATAGATAGATATTTCTCCCATATGTCTCATACTGAAATGATACTTAATGGAGGTTTTGCTTTTCTAATTCAGTCTCAGTGGACCTACTTCAAAGGAAAAAAGCAAAGGACCGGGAAGTATATATTTGATATTCATTGTATAATAATGTATCTACCGCACATGCATCCATGTAGGTATTTTATAGGCATTCACCAAATGACTTGTGTGGCCATCTTGTTAGATTAATGCATCTGTGTTTTGTGTGTGTGTGTTTTTTTTTTTCCCCAATGTTTTTTGTTTGCCCTGCAATGTTAGCTGCACCTAAATAAATAAATTAAATAGCAATTCATTTGTGCTCACTCTGCATCACAAAGAAGTGGGGCATAAAACAGCATTAGCAGTGAATCCCCTGAGGACCAAAGAACCTCACAGGGGGCTGGTCCTCTGAATGGTCTCTGTCACTCCCTAGCAGCTAATGACTGAAACAGGATCCATTGCCACTGGGAGCTTTTAATTTCCTTACATTGTACAGATTGCTCTGATCCAATGCAAAGTGACAGCTACCATTTCAGTACAGCTCATTAACAGTTTTTGCAAAAGCCAAGCATGCACCATGTCTTCATGTATGCTATATTCCCATGATCTGTGTTCATGCAAGCTAGAATTCAGCCTCTGGAGAAGTTATAAAATAACATAGTTGCAGGCATAGTAAATGCAGAGTCTTAGATACCTGGATAGAACGAGCAGTTTGTAAACTTAGTATTTAACCTTATTTAAACTTATTATTTAAACTTATTATTTAAACTTATTCTGGAGCAAAACATGTCCATACTTCAGAATAACTTGGGAAAACTCAGGGATTTGTTTGGTGAAAGACCAGTGATAATGTATTGGAGGGGAGGGAGCACAAAACAAAGAAAGTTTTCCAGGAAATTTAGGAAATGTCAGGATAGTTGATAGGGGAAGAGAAATTGAGAAAATACTTGGAAAATTAAGAGACAGTTCTCAACTTCTCTAAGGCACCTGGAAGCTAGTGGGACATAGTTATGTCTGTCAAGTACAGATGACAAAAACTAGAATAACTTCTGTGTGTTAGGTTGGTTTTGTGTTTGTGTATTTTTGTAAGCACTAGGAAACTGCAGCCAGATCTGATCTCTTCACAATCAAGGGAAATGTCTTGGTTTAATTTATACAAGAGTATTTATTTTTCCAGCATGTGTATATAGGCAAATTGCATTGGCTGAGTTAGCAGTCCTGGCACCAACTTTCTTTTTTTTTTTTTTTTTTCATTTTTTTGAAATAATTTTTGTTAGAAAAACAAATCCACTGAAAGCAAGGAAAGAAGAGCCTGGATTTTCATTTTTCAGAGGGACCATTTGTGTTGAATAGGAGAATAGCAGAATAAATCTATGAGATTACCAAGGTGCTCCTCATCCTTCAGCCCTTTGAGAGGGGCAAGAACTACTCAGCTGTGGCCTAGTAATCCCCAGAAAATTGATTAATACTGGAAGGATATCCCAAATCAGAAGCAACATTGATGTTTGCCTTATGATGAGTTTATGGGAACATAGCCATGGTGCTTCCATACTAGCATCATGGATCAAAGCATATCAGAGATGGGCCAAAGTTTGGAACAAAAGTACATAGTTACAGTAGACTCAGCAGACTTTGCTAAAAAATTTATAATGATACAGGTTTTATCAACCCTTTTTCAGCTCAGTGAAACTGAAGGTATTCAATGTCTTCAATGGTCATAGGGAAGCGGCTATTTCAGAGCTGAGACTGTAAAACATTCTGTGGGCATTTGCTGAAGGTGGCATTTACAGTTGAGGAATGAGATGTTTGGAAAGTCCAATAAGAAACAGGTCACCTCTAAGTATAGAGCCCTGATTCTGAAAGATGTAAAATCCGTTGGCACAGCTTGGGGTGTGCCTTGCTGAATAAAGGCAGTCAAGCTGCAAAAAGTGGTCATTTAAGTTCTTTCCCTAGGCTCATTTCTGACTGTTTGTGAAACTGATTGGAGTCTAATTGCCATGAGTTTGGATTAGTGCATGAAATAAATAGCATCAGGTATGGGTACAATTGTTAGAAAAACTGTGATGTAGTTATATTTAGGGTTTACAGTCTAAATACATGGGTTAATGAAAAACTGTAAGATATGGCACAATTATTTCAAGCTGGAAGCTTCCATTTTGATGAATCTTCATCTTTTTCTTTCTTTTTTTTTTTTTTTTAATATATGTGAAAGATGAGAGAAGCGCAGATCTTGGGCATGTTGGGTAGATGAATTGAAACGATGTCATTGGCGTATTAGCTGTATCAAGCAAGGTGACTTGTAGTGACGCTTTCTAATATCCTACAGGACTTGTAGCAGGTAGAGAGACAAACCCAGAATCTCGTGTTTTTAGGGCAGTACACAATGGAATCACTGAGGAAGTAGTGAACTGTGGGTGGTCACCCACTCAGGATGGTGAATGTATGTTTTAGTGTCCAAAAAAAAGAGCTGGCTTATTGTCATATCAACAGTTCATTTTTACATTTTTACAAGTAAAACTACATTAAAAAAAAAAAAAAAGTAAAATGTAAAATGTCTTGCTACAGCTCATATCCTGTTATTTCTATCTGCAATTTTCCAGATTCCTCACTCATTTTTCTATCAGTATGGAACCTGTCATCATGTAAAAAGAATACATACAAGTTTAATAAATAATGGAAGTGCAGCTCAATTTCTGAAACAAAATTAGGTCCATATCAATAAGATAACGTATAATTATAACTATGTCCACGTGATGCACAAAGAAAGATGACTGTTGGCTGTATGTAAATTAGAGTATCATGAAAAGTGATTTTTTAAAATATTGTGCCATGTTATACTGTGTGAAGATGGAAGAGTGGTAAGTAAATATTGCTGCATCCAGTAGACAGAAGGTCATGGTGGATCTACTTTGAGTGTCTGTGTCTTAGTAAAAGCCTGTGTTCCTGAAAGTGGTAAGCTTGTAGTACAAGTACATAGACTTGGATTAAGTTTTGCCACAAAGAATTAATATTTTGGACTCATAAAAATGATTACACTAAACATAAAGTTCTCTCTGAGAACAGTGACAAGAGGAGTAGCAGAGTGGCTCAACATTAGCCGAGGTGGCTGAATTACTGAGCTCCAGAGTAGCAAGTGTCCTCCCTAGATAACAACTTGACACTGAGGACTTGGCAGGGCTCCCTGCTTTGAGAGAATCTCCTTATTGCTGGCTCTAACCTCTTGCCAGGGAGCTGCTGCCTCCTAATCGCAGGGTGCCTCGGGGCTTGTCTGCGTGTGGGGTTGCACACACTCTACTTCCAGTACAGCTTTCACAAGTCTCTGTAGTTAAAATACTGCAAAGGGCCAAATTAACCATTTGCATGGAGATTATTCGGCCTTATTCATCCATCAATAAAGGTGAAAAATTTAAAGTAAATTCAAACAAGCAAGTTAAATGAGTTATAATTAGAATTAAATTTGTATGCAGAAAGACTTTTTAAAAACAGTTACTATCTCATATAGTCCCAAACCATCACATTGGTTCAATCAGGCATATTTCTATTGTACCTCAAGTGGTTCTTTTTCTCTAATTGGAAAAATTCTGTTTTATACGACTGCACTGTGTTTACTGCAGGAAGGTTACAGTCCATTGTGCTCAAGAAAGCACCCAGCCACGTGTCTTACTTCTCTGTCTGAAAGCATAAGCAACCAAAATACTGAAGGTCTAAACAGCATGTTATGTTGTCTGTGACACTCAGAAGAAGTCTATAAAACAGATGTCTCAAATTAATTAAAATTATGGGTTAATAGTACTTAATGGTGCTTAAAAAACGTTATTTTCACCTCTGACTTCTCTGTAATGGGGAAAAAAAAATCACCAACTACTAAGGACCTATTGAAGATCCTATCCTGTGGCCTTTTTTTGCACATTGTTGCACCCAAAATGCAGCGGTAGTTTTTCAAGTGGAAAGGTTGCAGATGTAAGTTAAATTGCAGGGTCAGATGCTGCTCTTGGATGTGCATGAAGAATCCAATTGATGATGATAGATGAATTGGGCCTTAGATGCTGAAATTGGGGTGTTTTACTCTCTTACTTGAGGGATAACATGTGGCCACATTTTCAGAAATAGATAGTGGCTGTGTACCCTTAAGAAAATGTTCCTAAAATAAACACTCTATTGGTTCTCATGAGCAGGATGTGTTAACAGATGAATAACTTTGGGAACATCAACTCCCCAAACCATGAATATAAAATTATAGTTTTTTTCTTTTGAATAGTAATTTCTTGCTGCTTGGGTTTTGGGGCTCCATAGTTCTTATATTCACATTTCTATTCTCTAAAACCATGAAACACTGTTTATTTATTTATTTATTTGTAAGGGAGAGAGAGAAAACACATCTTCTATATTCACTTAACTCCTACTACAGGACCTTTAGAAAAGCGTCAGGTACCATAAGTGTTAGTGAAGCAAGGTGACTGTCAAGGCTACATGGGGTCCCTAGACTGAGGCCACTGTGAAAAATCAGCAGGTGTATCAATTCCTTCTTTGTTATTGGGAATATAGCTTCTAGGGTTAATAAAGAAGCAGGCAGACTTTGTGACTCTTCAAAAAGCACAAGTCTTGTGATGAACGATGTAGCCCAAGATGGGACACGCAGATGCCTTTCCATTTAGAGTTCAGTTCTCTGCTGGTCCACGTCAAGAGGCTGGCATTACAGGGAAAACGCGAGCTTTGGGGAGGAACTGCAGCAGGATGGCTGCCGCCAGCCCGTGTCGTGCCTCTGCTTCTGCCGGGCTCGGTGCTCCCAGACAGTAGTAGGTGGTGATGACTTGGCCTTCTGCAAAGCAAGGAGGTGCTGTTGTGTGTGGCTGTCCCACTTGCATTCCCCTTTCAAGTAGCACACAGGGAAAAAAAAATAAGGGGGGGCAGCTAACCTTTTTGATGAATGAAAATGAAACAGGGAGACTTTTAATTTTCTTTCTTTTTTTTTCTGCATTCTTTTCCTGCAAATTAATTTTCTTTTTTTTTTTTATGCAAAAATAAAATTTCTTTAATATGGTGTAAGAAAGGCATATTAAGACTAATATTTAGCTTGCTTTTTTGTGCTTGTTTTTCGCAGAGCAAAACCTGTAGGTTGGTCTTTCTTACAGGTCTAAATGTTTCCTTAAGCCTCCCCCCTCCCTGTTGAAAGACTAGGGGGAGGCAAAGGAGTGCGTCTGAGGCTGGGTTATTCTAGCTGCAAGAAAGAGGAAATGGTATTTAAAAAAAAAAAAAAAACATTTAATTAAATGACAACACTTGGGATTTCATTTAGTTCACATTACAGGAGGAATTTAGACTTCCACTGCTACCACCTGCTGCCAGGCTGAGCTGTGAGCATTGTTACTGCCTCTCACCGATGCAGGTGAACTTACTGCTGAACCACTTTCACAGTCCAGAAAGCATGACATTCCTTGTTACCAGTGGGAGGAAAGGCTAATTGAGAAGTGTGTATAAAAGCTGTAATGAGTAGCATTTACATGTATTGATTAGAAGTAGGGCCACCGTCTCTCATTTATCACCACCAGCAGCTGTGAAATTTTCCCCACGTCGATTGGCACGGCTCATATTCCCGCTCCTCTGGTTCTTTATTGCTTTTTCCCCCCCCCACCCGCCCCGGACCAGAGTGCTGATCCACCAGCTGGAATGGGCTGGTAATTACTGCAGCTTCTCCACCAGCTGCCACAATTGCCAAACCGCTGGAGTGAAAAATTCCATCCCGCATTTCCGATTTTTTACATTACCACTGCATAATCATATTTGACGAATAATTAACCTGGGTTAATACTTCAGGGAGCCATTTGCAAGTAAATTGATAAGCTGAGTGCTGTAAAGGCGCACAAGGGCTAAAGGCTTTAGGAAACAGCACACTGCCTGTGCTGTTTTAATACGTGTGCACCTCCTGACCATCTTAATTAAGGGTGGCCCGTAGGTGCTGTCCTCCATCCTTCTCAAACGGAGTGAGGCTCAGGAGGAAGCAGAGGATGGGAAATAAACTCAAATTAAACTCTCCACTGTATTTCACTTACGGCAGCAGTGTAATGGACATGGATAAGTGTGCTTTTCCTCCCTTTTAGATTTGGAAACAAATGCTGTTAGATCACAAGCTCGTTTAGGGGTGAAATCAATGGAAATTTTCCCTGCCTACTTAATGGAGCTGGATTCAGGTCAGGTTGGAGAGCCGATTTCCCCACCTTTAGTAATGACATGCAGGTCAATGAGAGAGCAGAGTTGAGTCCTTTTGGGAACATATATATTTGTATATTTTTTTTCAATTAAGGCAGCTGCACTGTTTCAAATGCATGCCTTCGCTTTGGGGTTGATCCTGGACTTCTGAGATAAGTGCAGAACCTCCCCGAGAGGCTTCAGAGGTTTATAAATCCACTCTTTCTTCAACTTTAGCTTTTAGAGTGTTTGGCATGTATCTTATTCAGAGCAGGATTGCACCAAATAGTTATCTGTAGCTTTCATCAGTGTTTTGTGGATTTTCTCGAAAAACATTTTCAGTTTGTCCTTTGCTTTTAAATCAGCTAGCAGGACTTGTTTATTTTCTACTTTTTTGTTGTTGTTTTTTTTTTGTGAATATTTTATAGCGATATAATTTAAAGAATAAGCTTATCACAGATGAATCAACAACAATGTGCTTATAAGAATCCTGTAAGAGTAAACCAAAATAGCTTTTTTTCTCAAAATATGAGATTGTTCAAATGACAAGTCCCACTGAAGCTTTCCCTGATGCCAAATGTTATGGATATATTTCCAACATAGGCTCTTTGGTAGATCCTTGCTTGGCAATCCAGCATGAGCAAGTAAACAAGCATTCTTCCTTTAGGAAGACAGGTAAAATTCGTTGTTTTTCACCATCTTAGTAGCTTTCTGTAGTGTTTTTCTAACTCAAAAAGTCAGGCACTGTGGCCACATAAAAGGTGTGGATAAAAGGTCCAGAGAACTTCTGTTGTGTTTGCTTTTCTGGTCTAATGTTAATGTCATCCAGGCAATACTTGTTCCTCAAGGTGGATGGTAAATGCTATAGAAATCTTATGCAGTATGGTTTTGGGCAGAGCAGGAAGCAAGAATTAGAGTTAAATAAGACATGTATTATTATAAATCTTATTATTGCCTGGACTTGTTTTGTTTTATTTTTTTGCTATGTAGAAGCATTTCTTAGATTAACAGAAGAATCTCATAAGGAATATTAAAAAATATTTCTATTTCTGGGGAGAAATGCCAGAAGATGTTATCTAAATGATCTGAAAGGGCAAAGAATTGGTCACTGAGTACTTCCGTAAAAATCATTTGTTATCTCCTCAAGCCTTCCAGCCTAACTCCTAATTTTTGGGAATGTGTGGTTTGACAGTTCCAGTGGTAGCCATGTAAATCAGGAGAACAGTAAATGGATTTGTGTATTATGTTCTTGCACTTGCCAACATGCCCCAGCTGGTGGCACGCAGAATGTCCCCAAGACAGCGTTAGCAGTGGAGTTGCGTAGTGGCTACCCACCCAGGCAAGGGGAAGTGGTCCCCAGCCCAGGGTGCTGCTGGCTGGCTTTTAGATCCCTGTGCAAAAGTCTGTAAGCAACCCACAGGGCCTCGGGACATCTCATCTCTCATTCCCTAGGCATTCCTCTGGAGATGATGAATGGGCATGAGGAAGGTGCAAGAGTCATTCACATTATTTCACATCTAAATGACAAGAAAATCTAACAGAAGATGGTTAAATAAAAAAGTATGTGTTGAGGTTTGAGAGATGAAGGTGGTTTTATTCACTGAGATGGCTCAGGAGAGGGATGTAGATGGGATTATTTCAAGTTAGGCATTGTTACTAAGGTACTGCAAAGAGCCAGGCTTTCTGTAACATGGCTCCCTTTTACAGATGTGCTGACTGTGGAGCAAATTTGGGTAGGTTGCCATGAAATGTTAAGCCTGGTACCTGGAAGCAACATCATGTTTCTTGAAAGTGACAATATTTCTTTAAGAAGTATAGCTCCCAGTCACATCAAATATTATCTTTTTATTATGTCATTTACTTTAAATAAGAGGGGTTTACCAAAAGAGGCTCGAGTTAAATTTTGCCTTGTCTTATGTATAGTGGTTTACCCTGTTCCTAGTGAGAACCTGAGGATTTCTGGGCTCTGTTTGTCATATGAAACCTCTCTGGTTTTGGAGAATTCCAGGAGGAAGAATACCACTTAAAATATGGTATTTATATGATTTTCAGTGGTTTTGCTATTTTTTGTAAATAGTCTAATAGGTATTTTTGTAAAATATCTTCATTGTGCAGGAACAGAACAATTCAAATCCTAATTTCTTCTGTAAGCCTCAGGCTGAGAGCTACATGTATTGTGGCAGACATATGAGCCTTCTGTAAATCCCAGTTAAGAACTTGGTGCAGGGGGTTTCCATAGCAAATGAGATACAACAAGGACCACCACCATTAAGTCATCTCTGGTCAAAACTCTCATTGCACACCAGTCGAGTTTGTCTGAGCAAGTGGTGCTACAAACTGAAGCAGGAGCTTCAGGATGTGGCCCATATTCGCAGTAAATATGAAAGGAATTAGCCTTTTCAGTTTGTTTTCCTCTATCGTGCAGCTTCCCAGGTCCACCTTATTATTTTCACACGGCCAAATTGCTGTTCATCTTATTGTCTGCTCAGCTGTTTCTGTGATCGTTCTCTTTAAAACCTAAATAGGATTGCATGGGATGGCCTGGCGGTTCAGGAAATAAATAAATAATATTACAAATATTGCTATCATGCTGTATTTCTCCAGCATGGAAGCAGTCTGGCTTTTATTTTTATTTCTTATTCTTTTTTAAGAAAGACTTCCGTGCGTGCTAGACAGAAAGTCGGCGCTAGGCATTTGTCACTGTGTGAGGTAATGCAGGGGAAGCAGTTCCTTTCAAAGCTCAACTGTAGCACTAAGTGAAATCAATGGCCAAACAATCTAACACAATTGGTCACATATTGATAGAATTAAACACCGCTGTTAACGTGACTTGTCATTGATCTGACAAAAACAGAGTCCGGGGTAAAAGTCGCCTGAAGCCTTTAGACTCTGTGTTTATGTAGCAAAGGTTGGGAAATTATTCGCTCCATCTGCTTCTAACATAATTTTTTTTATTTTTGCTGACAATACTCCTCACTCCAGAAACCACTGGCACAGCTTTAACCTCTTCATTGTCAGAAATGTGTGAGCGAGCAGCAGTCCCCCCCGCAGTGCGAATCCTGGTTCTGTTTGGGGCATCAGGTCTCTTGCATTGTGCCCATGCTGGGATCTCATATAAAAAAAAGTTTTTCCGGTGTTGGGAGCCTGGTCAGCACAGGGACATGCTGGTCCACATCAGCTGTGGGCAGTTTTTTGCTAGCAAGCAAACCCAAACGGCAGAATATGGAATGTTAATGACTTTCAAGCAAGGGAACATATCAGGAAAGCAGAATTAGGGCCGTAACGTATTTGGCATATGTAGGGTATTGCCTGTTGTCATGTGGTGGCTGCGGTTCAGAGGGGAAAAATACCAATAAAGGCAGCAATTAAGAGGTTTTCTGCTAATATCCCTTGAAAATAGTCTGCATTTCAGGAATCATTTTTATTGAGTTCTAGCTTTCCATCTGTAGTTTAGCTGTTGGCCTTTCATTGGTATGTCAGAATCCCAAAGATTTTACATTATGAAATCCTCAGCTAGCTGGAATAATTGCCATGCATGCTGGAAACAAACACCTAACAAGTTCCTGAAGTATCTGAGCAAATTGCTCCAGAATATTTGCAGAGGAGACTTGTTCCTAATGCTGCCGAGCTCTCCAATCTGACCTATGAGCTGGGCTTTGCTTTTAGGCTTATTGCAAACCTGATAATGTTTTCTAAAGTACTGTAAGAGGAAGGAGCCTGGGTTTGCAAAAAGTGTAGCTTACCGGTAGCTCTCAGTCACAACACGCCAGCCCCGCGTTTCTGCAGCGTTCGCGGTGTCAGGAAAGGCGTTCACACCTCTCCGCGCCTGCAGTCGCTTCTCCCCCTCGCTCCTACAGCTCTTCGTCCCCTAGATGTCTATTTTGTTTGCTGTAATCTTTATGTTGCGTTAGAGGTTATAGCTATTTGACAGTTTGATGGTGGGTGTTGCTGCTTGGTTTACCTGCTGACTGCCGAGGGCTGGCGTTGCAGGTGATCGCGCAGGCCGGCTGGGATCCTGCAGGTGCTGCCGGTGCGAGAGGCGTTCGTGGGCAGCCAGAGCACAGCGTTGTGATCGGCAGCAAAAGGCTTCCGCATGCCTCGTTGCTGGGGGAGAGCAAGGAGGAGCTGTGTTTTCTGTTTGTTTACTTTTTTGCGATGTTACAGTTGTATAATAAAAGCTTTCCACCCAAGTTTGGTGTAGATATTGCTGGTGGATTGTTGTTGCCTGTGGCAGCCGCAATGGCAAGATTTACTGTGCTGTATGCAGCCTGGGGACTCTGAGGCAAGTTATCGCACCTCCACGGCGCCTTCCTTTAATTCACAAGCCTTGAGAAGATGTAAGGAGGGAAGGAGGGAGAAAAAATTTCAATGTACACAGTAAACTAGTTGCAGGGGGGAGAGAGTCAGAAAAGACTTAAGCTGCTTACTTGCACTTCTGGCAACATTACAGAAGCAGACAGGTTTCTTCTGAGTGGAATATGAGTTTTTCCAAGATTATTAGAAGAAAGACATTCCCCCAGTAGGGAAGGAGCAGAGGTACCTGTGCACAGTAATTGCACTCTCGCAGTCTGAAGCTCTGTGGGATGCGGTGATGGTGCTGATCCACCTTCTCCACACCCTTGTCATGAAACACCAGTTCGTCGATGGTGTACACATCTGAACTGGAAATGCAAAATGCATGGAAAATACTACCCTATTCTGAAGCCTAAAGCTAATTGCCCATCATGACAATTCCCGGTAGACTCATATGTCTGAAGTCTCAGTGTGAACACTAAAAGCTCATTTCAGGGGGTTAAAGAACCCTACCGACAGCTGGGATGTCAGGAGGGAGATGTAATCGCATAACATAACTGGCAACCCGTATGGCTTGGGAAAAGAGCAGGACACAGCTGCTGCATCTTCAAAGAAATAGCAGTGGCCAGGCCTCTGAACTCTATCAGGAAAGATCACCCCACCGAGAAGCAATGCAACATGGCCTTCTCATACAGGTGCTTTTTTCACCACTCCCATCTCAGGTGTACTCTTTCTCTCTTACTAAAGCGATCTAAAAGTCCTACAGCTGGCCGATGGTTTCATGCAATTCCCTGATGCAGAATGTAAAGCGTGTGAATGCCAAACATCATACTGCAGCATTTACCTGTGATACCAACAGAAAGTGTGCCCGCGAATGCTTTCTCTCATCTTTCTGCACACTGGTCGGAGTAACTTTCATGAAAGTTCTTCAGCAGTTGCACTTGGGTGATTTGGATGCTTATAGCACCTGCAAAATCTGTTAAAGCAAGAATAAGTTATGTGAGATGAATTTCAGATGTTTCAAAGTGAATCCACATCTGAATAGTGCCTGTAGTTTTAGAGAGTCTGCTTTCACTTGTAGTAAGGAATTCAAGACCTTTTTGTGAGATGCAAGGTTGGAGGTTTTTTTGGTAAGACACCTTACCTGTAATGGCATTTTCTCACCAAGAAAAAGTAAGGCAGATCAATTTAAGGTGAGTAGACTGTGTAGATATTTCCTAGTATCAATTTCTTGCTGCATTATTAGAGAAAACTCAGTCATTGCAAGTAAAATGGCTTAAAAAAAAAATAAAAAGCTCTTCTTGTTTACTTGATACACCTTTACCTTTTGGAAAGTATAAATTAAGGATTTTAGTTACTTTTTAACTTCTAGGTTCCAAAGCACCAGATTTATTTATCTCTTATTTATTTTTTATTTTTTACAAAATCCCCAAATCTATTCCTTAGAAATACAAGCCTACATTTGCAGTATTTCCCTTTGAATTTTTTAATGATCAGCAAACAGCATTTCTGTCCAAAAACTGCTCAAAATTTTTGTCAATTAACTTTTTCTAAACTTCACAGGATGCAGGAACAATGGCAAACTTTGCCCTGAATTTGTGCTTATTTCCTAGAATAATGCTACTTAATTTTAAATAAGGATCTAGTTTAAAAACTACATTTAACCTTCACATTAATATGATTTGATCACTTTTGTTACTGTGTAACCCACTAACAGAGAATTTGAACTAAATGTCTTAGTTACACTTACAGTGATGTATTGTGGTCACTGGAGACATTTTAAATAGTGCAGCCAGCTGAGTGAGGTTTCTGTGCTGTCTTTATCTCTTCGTGTCCATGAAGTGTTTAGTTCTTATTATAGCTTACTTATGCAGTCTAGGATTGAGTTTTTCTCCCTTAACTTAGACAATTGGCTGATCAAGGACAGCTCTTTAAGCAGGGTTGAGAGATCTATAATAAATTATCAAAGGCCTGTGAAGCTGGCTTCATAATAAATTATCCCAAGTCCCATCTAGTCCCTAGCATTGCAATTGGAATTCATAGGAGCCTGGCCTGACACGTCTCAGGAGAAAGTCTTAATCCTTCAAGTGAAAGCCTGAAAAACTTGGGATGACAGAGTGTGTAAGATAAAGCCATGACGATCTGCCAAGACTATTTTAGAAATTTTGTGCTTAATGGCCTCAGCTATATTTCTCACTTGTATTGTTCCTCCTCCAATGGATCTTTAAGTCTATTGACATGGTGAAATATAGATGGGCTAATAGGACAGGTGAACTTTTAATTATCTGTGTGCAATAATTCTCTCGCAGTGAATACTGTGGGTTCTTGATTTCAGGAATATTTTTGTGTGTCCATACCTTACTGACATGAGTAATTTCACTGACCAGAGCAGAAACTACAATGTCCATGGCAGGGCAGGTTCTGTATTGGCAGGAAAGAGAGAAACTGCAGCTGCCTGTGTCACGTGAGGTGGGAGCAATACTAATGGGGGCCCTGCCCCTTGCCACCCTACAACTTCCCTATCAGCTGTGTCAGTTCCAGGATAAAAGAAAGCCTGTGCAAAAGTGCCTGCAGAGTCAGAGCCGGTAGCTACAGTTTTACCGCAGTTGTTTTTTTGATTCTCAGGTGTATTTGGATCGAGCTGAATTGAACAAGGCTCAGAGGGATCCATAAAATCNAAAATATTTTTTCTCTACATAAAATTGTAGTGACATTGAAGTGTTTTCAATTGAGACTTTCTAGTGTAGAAAATGTGTTGGTTCAGGAAGCCAGGACCCTCCCTTTTAGGATAACGCTCTTTAATTTTTTTCTATAAAAGTGTCATGAAAGGTTTTCACTTTAGACCTACCATTAGAGCAAGGTACTCTATTCCTATCTCCTGAGTTAATTTAACTTTTAGTAGAAGTTTCATGTTTTTGGAGAGTGACAAAGGAGGACATGTTGCTGTGGCAGAGAGACTGGAAAAAAATAGTTACCATTGAATCAGTTAGCTAATCAGGGGAATAAAGGTTACAGAAAATCCAAGTAAGATGCATTAATGAAATGCTTGTGTGCAACACGGCAAGATCTGAATGATAAATATGTCATGTCTTGCAATATCACCTATATTTTATAATTCTATATTATTTGTATTAGTGTTTTCTAAAAAAACTGAGAAGAATTGCATATTATTTTACAGTCTGCTTATAAATCCAAAGCATTGGAAAACTGGTCAGGAAAGTGAAGAAAATATGCATCGTGATGACTAGAATAAACGCAAGGAAGAGCAATGGAAGCAAACGGAGAGAAACGTCTGTTAGCAGATGATGTGTATTGTACGATGCGTCTGTGAGACACGTATGGCACTTCGTATAGGAATGACAACAGCTGTGTCTGCACACACAGCATAAAGAGTGAATTCATGTCCTGCATAAAGATATTTTGGTATATGCCCAGGAGCCAGCCTGCCCTGTGATTAATATTAGTGGTATTCTCCCCTTTTGATGGAAACCCCTCTGGAGGGGAAGGCTACCAGTGGCTTCAGCATCAGATTATTAATGTTGCTGACATACAGAGTTGCAGTTGCTAAAGTTGAAGGGTTTAACCAAATGGGTAACCACAGTATGCTGTTCCTCCAAAAAGACGTTCACAGCCCTGCACAACAGTGTCCCCTGGCTGTGATCCAGAAAGGCACTTAAGTCCAGTTTTAAGAACACAGACAATGCCACTGATTTCATTGGATCAGCACAAGAGGCGTCCATCATCCCATACGATCAGTTAGCCCTGCAGGGACCCCATGCTGTTGGCTCTGCAGGGCTTGTGAGGCACCGGAGAAGAAATTCAGTTTCCTGTCTCTGGAGGTGTTGGATAAATGTTTCATGGGCATAGGTAACTGATGATGAAATAAATTCCATTATGTAAATTTAATATTTCTTTAAATTACATATATAACTGTTCATATTTATTTTTATTCATGGAGTGAGATTGGTAGTTTTTGAAGGGCTAGCTTGTAGTTGTTTGGCTGTAGTTGTTTTTGAGTAGAAGTAGTATGGGGGGATGATCCTGGTCCTCCCGTTTTGTCTGTATGGGAACCATATCCGGCCTTGCATGACACCAGGACTATTGCAAGTGGCTTCTTTCTGCTGTTTCTGGTAGCTAGCAACGCCACCAGAGCTGCAAACTTCTCCCCTGCTTACTGCTGACTGCCAGCCATACCTGGGAGCAAACACACTGTAGGGCACTCCTCAAGGGGTGCCCAGCTGGAAGGCACCTTTTTTCTCTGTTGAAGTCTTGTGCTTAGCCCCACACTTGTCATGACATGACAGGGATGTGACAAGGTTTGCAAAGGAGAAGGTACCCAAGACATCTGTTGATTGCTAGCAGAGATAAGTTGTTTTGGTTAAATGAAAGAAATGGAAAAAATAAACCTGTGTGGTTGGTCCGATAGGATGGCTGTTACAACTGAAAACATGCCCTTACTATAGGGCATGAGTCCTGTACTGACACTGAATTCAAGACCTTGAAGTGGGGAGAACAATTCTGTATATGCTGGTGCTGGGCTCCAGGAGGGCTGAAGGGTGCTGGAAGTGACCTGGACCCAGGAATCCCATGTCACTAAAATGTCAAGGCTTTGCGTCTAGCTGTCCTCCCATTGTGGAAAAGAAATGGAGCTATTTCGGTAAAAGAAGATGGAGAGGAACATGCACCTTAAAGGAAGTGGGGGTACAGTGTCACGGGGCTTTAACATGGGAAACGGGAGACTCATTTGTGTCCTGGGATCTTAATGCTCCCAGCCTCAGCCAAGTGCAGAAGCTGTTGGGGTGCTGGCTGCTCTTAGGAAGCCTGGTGTGTTATTTTCCCCTCTGTTTCTGGTTTTGATCTGGAATTTCATTTTGGATGTTAGAAATCAATGTTCTATTATACATTGAGTGTACCCTTTCTCTTCTGAAAATGGAATTTTGATGAAATTCATCTGGTTGTAGCTACTTTTGGCATTTTCCAATAAAAATAAAACAGCATAGAATCAGAAGTTTTCTACTTGCGTCTGTAGGTGAAACTAATCCCATGTCAGAGAGACAGAACGTAAGTTTTATGACAGTCCTTATCACAAGTCAAATGAATCACTATCACTATTCAAATGAAATTTGCAAAATTGTAGTGTCTATTTTGTAAAAAATTTGAAAAGTTTTTTTATTTACTTTATAGAGGTTTAGGAAATTAAGTGACATAAGAGGAGGACTTTTTTTTTCCCCCCTTTTTTATTAGGTAGATCGTAGATTTATATCATAGAATCACAGAATGGTTTGGAAGAGACCTTGAAGATCATCTAATTCCAACCACCCTGCCGTGGGCAGGGACACCTCCCACTAGATCAGGTTGCTCAAAGCCCCATCCCACCTGGCCTTGAACACTTCTAGGAATGGGGCATCCACAGCTTCTCTGGGCAACCTGTTCCACTTTGTCACCACCCTCACAGTAAAGAGTTTCTTCCTGCTCTCTGATCTAAACCTAAATTGACCCCCTTTCAGTTTAAAGCCATTATCCCTTGTCCTATCACTACACTCCCTGATAAAGAGTCCCTCTCCAGCTTTCTTGTAGGTCCCCTTTAGGGGGGGCAAATGATTGCATATTTTTAGCCCACGCATTTTGTTCAGCTTCAGGAAGGTTGGCTATTGTATTAGCTATTTGTAAGCCCAGTCTTGACACAATGGATTTCATGACACTAAGCGCTGTATAAATACAGAACAAAAAGATAGAGCTATCCCCAGAAGTGGCAGCATTTTTGAAAAATAAAGAAAACTTAATGTTGGGAATGTTAAATTAGGTCATGGAAATGAAAAGGAAAAGTGTCTTGGGTGCTGTTCCTGCCAGGTACTAATTAATTCCAAGATGCATCAAAATGTTCCGAATTTTATCAACCGCAGGGGGACTCAGCCTGGCAGGACTGAATCCTACCTTCTGAAGCAACCATGCTACTGATGAGCAGGCGTTTTGTTGTTAAAGTCTTTTCTTCATTTTATTTGTTATTACAGGATGGAAATGAGCAGCATATACAGCTAGAAGCACAGCGTGTGTTTTGCATACATAGAAAAGCAAACAAAACAGAAATAGCAAGACATTGATATACATGAGAAAAATTGCATTAATGCTTTAGCCATACATCAGCTTATGAATACTGTATTGATCTGTTTTTCTTCTAGCACCAAGATAAGATTAGTGTTACATGCATGGAGCTTCCTTAGCTATTGGATGCAAGGTTTAGTGATGGGAGCATGGGGACTGATAGTCAAGAAATCCTGAATCCTAAGTCTAGCTCTGCTTTGGACAAAGCACTTCTGACTTTCTTTTCTTACCTTCCCTACCTGTTAACGTGATGAGAGATACTTCATACCTGCCTGTCTTACAGGTCTGATGTCAAGTGTCTACTGAACAATTTAAGCGATTTTAAAAGGCTGTATGTGCAGAAAAACTGCTGCCTATTATTCTGGTCCATGAGTGTCCCTCTCATACTGTTGCATTTTATTGCTCTGTAGCATTTGTATTTTCATGTCAGCCAGATGCCTAAGCCAAGTGTTATGTCAGACACCACATAAGCATGTCGCAGGAGATGGTCCCTGGGTTTCTGGAGTCACCCTCTGCAGATCAGGACTAGGGGCAATTGCTTGTGGGATGCTCCCTGCAGCATCCTTAAGCCTCCTCCTGGCAGAGGCAGCCCTGCATCCTCCAGCTCCCTGCCAAATAATGTGCCTTTCCCTCCAGAGTCTGCAGTGTGTCTCTGCATCTCAGGGATATCAGAGTGTCCTCTGGTGAGCTATCTTACTGGAGACAGGAAAGGAAATAATAATAATAAGAGGAATCAACTCCATAGGAAAATGGAATTTCCTCAGGTATCAAGTCTTGGTCTGCATTTTCTCCCTCTTCCCCTGTGTTTTTTTGTAGGAGAGAGGGAAAGTAGGAAAACCAAGTCACGTAGCTGCACATCATGACAATAGATAATAGTAAGCAGCTTTAGTGGCCTTTCCTGTCGAAGGGCTGCCACTCTCCCTGACAATATGGGCATGGTGACTAAGAAGGATAGAAAGGAAAACTGAGCTGGTACAAAGGAAATATAGAGTGTACCATACTTAAAGAAATTTAGATCACTGTCTTCCCAAAGAAAACATTTTTATTAACCAGCTTTGCTTTGCAGCTTTAAAAAGGCATAGTTTTCCTTGTCATCTCCTGACTACATTTATGTCAAGAAAGTGCTTCTGAAGTAAAGTATGCTTCCAAGTTTATAAGATGTGGGGTTTGACATGGTTCCTACCAACGTCTGTTGGAGCTTTTCTCACTAGCCTTGTTAGAAATGAGTTCAAGCATGGGAGTAATAAGAAAAGCCCTTTTTGTTTTTATATTCTCATTTAAAATATGTTCAGGGTCTTATGAACACCCATGTACACTCTAATAACAACCTGATTTCTTCCCCTAGTTGCCATTTTCAGAGACAAATCCATCACTAAAGACCCAGTTCTGTGCTAGTATGAGGCTAGGCAAACCCTGTTAGAAAGTTATCGTGTTGCAGTCCAAAGAAGTAGCCACTGAACTCCCGCATGTTTTATGAGCTTTTGGAGTCTAGAAGAGTCCCAGGATTGCTTTCTACCTTAAAATCTACTTTTGTTTATTTAGAAAAAAAAAAAGAGAGAGGGAAAGAAACATGAAGAAATCAGACAGGTAAAGAGGCTTTGCACTGAGGTTTTTAGCACACCACTGGTTTTATTTAAAGCATGCTGTTGTTTCTATTTAGCAGCTCTACTGCTAAGCTCCAAACCCAATTTAGTTCAACCTTCCCTTGGGAGTCCCGTTTACTGAATTTGTGGTGAGTCACAAAGTATTTCTACTTGCCTTGTGCTCCTGGGACAAGAATTTATCTGTGGGCCGAAGAGAAGTGCTTTTGCCTTTCAGTATCAGGTACCAATCTGATTTGCTCCTATCAGGCAATCAGATGCTCCTTCAGGGGTGACTTACCCTTGCAGCTGTCTCCACGGCAAGCTGGCATTCCTCAACAGGAGTTATCTTCCAGTCTGGGCTGATTACCTGTTGGTTTCATAGCAAATAGGTCAAAGACCTTCCATTCCAGGCTTAGGTTTGTGCACTTGCAGCCTGCAGCCGAATACACAATTCATCATGCCCCTAATCCAGTGCTAGCTGTCTCCTGGCTGGCCCTTTCTCCCAGCTTGGTGAGTCCGTGTTTGCTAGGAGGGTGTATTGGTTACGTGCAGAGAGACCTTGCAGATGCTCTCCCCAAAGCTGCACATAATACTAAATGCTAATTTTTCATTGACAAAAGTTCAGTGGAGAATGCAGTGCTCTTTGATAGGAATTTCATTTCTTTACAGGCTTTCCATGCCATGGCAGGATTAACCCAAGTGGATTTCACCTCTTTATGCCAGTGATAGATGTGATCCTCCTGTATGTGGTCAAAATACCCTTTCTCTGCATCTCATCCATCCAGCGCACGTATGTTGAAAATGCGTTGATTTGTGGTGCAATTCTGAAAATATTTTCTCTTCATATCTTAGCTACAGCTATATTTTAACATTAGATTTTAAGAGACTGGGGGAAAATGCTGAATATACCAAAAGAAAAGGAGAGAGCATTGCAGCTCAGACTTATTTCTCAGATAACAGACTTAGAAAAAAAAGTCAGTCATAAAACTGCAACTCCCCCTTCAATTAATTTCTCAAATCTGCTTTCACCCTGAAAATGCTTCCCATTTTTGAAGTGAATGATTTAAAGAATGTAAATATGTGTTTAAAAACAAGCAGTTGAAATAGTTTGAGTACTTTTACTCACCTTTACAACTAGGTACACATGACTGTGGTAAACTGCAAATGCAAAATTTTGCTTCAAGATTCAACAGTGGGGAGCACTGACTTAGGGATATATTTCTATTGCCATTTCTATTGCCATTCTTTATCCTTCAGAATGATGCTGAAGTATAAACTAACTCCAAGGGGGGAAGGAGGGAAATTGATTTCCACTTGTGTAGGAGTCAATCTACTTTCATTTCCGTATATGAGGTGATATGAGGATAGTTTTACTTAAAGAGGGAGAGGGAGAAGAGGAGGTGTGGGGGAGATATATGCACACATATTTATTAAGACAGGTAGATTATTTCCAAAGCATAATGTTTATTGAATAAAATAAGACTTGTTAAAATCACCCAGCCTAATTCCAATGGTTTGTGCCATATTCAGAAAAGCCAGCATAAGCAACAAAATAAGTGCATTCCTTTTGCATTAAGCTTCCATTAATGCTGTTGTTTTGCTTGCATTATTTTGATTGTCACGTTCATTTTGTTTTGCTTCTTAGATTCTTTTCAGTGGGCTTTTAACTGGTGCAAATGTACAGTACTTCCCCACTGTTTGTTGTTTTATCCAAGAATGGACCAATTGGGGAGGAAGTGTAATTCAATTCAGTTGACTGCATTTTCCCCTTCTCTTTCTGTTTCTAGTTCTTCTCTTTTAGCACAATAATGTTTTAAAGGCGACAGGCAAATCTTTCTTTTATAAACCAGTACTTCACATATAGCCAAATGGTCCTTGTCCAACAACCATCTTTCAAATCAATGGGGAGTCTTTCCGCTGGCCTTGCCAAGCCTGTCTGTCGTTGGGAGGCTTATGTGTTTCAAGTGCTTTGCCAGACCGAGGTTTAAGCAATCAAAGTGGCACACCATGGGCAGGACTTTGTGTTGTCTCACTCCCTCTGCAGTCATTTACACTGCTCTCAAGTCTGCAGAAGAATGTTTCCTCCCAGAACGACATTGCTGTGTCTCACGGCTTTCTGCCGGCACCACAATGTGATACTAGATTGGATCCTCTATGTTTAAAATCGTCTCCCATTTATTTTGTCATTGCAGTTCGTAGGACACTCACCAGCCATCTTCTTTGCCTTTAATGAGATGCCAGGTGCATGCCCAGCCCTGTGGTAGGAGCGAGTCTGTTGTGAGGCTTTGCCGAGCACAGGGCTGGCTCCAAATGCTATGCTTGGTGTCTTGCACAGCTCTGCAAAACTCTTCCTTATGTTCTCAAAAAGTATCAAATGATGTTGCAAAATGCTGTGCTCAACTTTGGAATCCCTTGTCGAGAAGCAGAGCTGGTACCTCAACTGGCTAACTCAGGTTGTGAAGTCCTGTGCTGGTTGTGAGGACACAGTGTTATGCACCTTTAGTGTTGAATATAGGGGAGGGCCACAAGAGAACTGAACAAATCCAAATTAGATCTTAATATCCCTAACTTTAAATATTTTTTTCACTGCTTTATAAAACTTTATAAAGATGAGGTGGCCGAGACTGACATTTTAAGAGGCCCACATGCCATTGCTGTCACAGGAAAGAAGCACTATTGAGAAGAAAAAACAAATAACTTTTTCTATTCCTTTAATGATGTTAAAAATTATTTTAGGTCTTTTTTTTTTTTTAACTGTTGGGAATATCAGTGGAATCACCCAGTCTTCTTTAGCTGAAGTATTGAACTCTGGGTTGGAAAGATTTTTTAAGTATCATGTTTGAAGTATCTGAAAATTTTTATCAAAACCCATCAATCAAAGTTTTTCCCCCAAAAAACTTCCTGGTCTTTAAAATACAAAGAACTGTGTAGTAGGAATAGTAATAATAATAATAATAATAATAATAATAATATGTCAGATTTTCTTTATTTGTTATAGAAAATCAAAGCAGATGAAGGTATAAATTTCTTCTTCTTTTTTTTGAGAGCTTTGTGTTGACTTAATGTTGACCTGGGAATGCACAGGTGAATGTTTCCTAGTCCTATCAATACTTACCACCATGTTAACTCCTGGAAGCAAAAATATTAACCTCTTTCTTTAGAGAGTAATCCTATTGATATCTGAGTATACATTTGAGTAAAAGTACTTGCTTATATGAGAGCACATGAGCAAAGTCCCCTTGCTAAGTAGAAGTAAGTTGGATGCAAACTGTGCAGTATCAGCCCTAGTTATTTGCAGGGACACAGTGGGAAACAGAAGCAATTTCTTTCATATTGTGCGTCAAAATCCATTCAGATTTCCTAGAAGAGTCTCCTTTATTTCCACTTTATTAAATGTAGTCTTGCTTATCCTCATACCAGTTGTGTGTGTGTGTTTTCTGAATGTATCTTTCTTTATTTATTGTAATATGGGAATATTGTATTTTGCAGCCTGTAAATTAGATATTTGATTCAATGCAGTGGCAGAACACAAGAGTGTTAAAAAATGTCCAATTCCAGCAGGGGAAGCCAAGGGATGTTTAAAGCCTGATGCATATAATGTTTATATTACATTAAGTACTGTGTTATTGCACAGGATGCTTATTGTTAATGTCTGTGGGGAGAGTCAGTTCCAAAGATTTCAATTTCTATAAACTGGTTATGTAGTCCCACCACATACAATTAGGAAGGTAGTAATGAAATGGTTATGAAGTCCCTTGGCATTCTGTAGTTTTTTGTTTGTTTGTTTTTTGTTTTAATTTTGTAAATAACATCAGCAGCATTCTGGGGGGAAGTGTTTATGTATTTATTTATTATTGATTTAAAAAATAAATTTAACATTACTAGTTATTACAAATCCAGTCTCAGCAACAGGAAGGAGATAAGCTGTTTCCACATTATTAAATGCAGGATACCTAGGGAATTGAGGAGATTTATCCTTTATATAAATATATTAAATATTAATGAATAGTGATTACAGAAATTAATTTATAGCTGCATTTAATTTTCTAATAAGTTCTCATAGCTTTATTCCTTTGTTGCAAACAATGCATATTTAAATATAGCCCCTTGACAAATACTTTGGATGTCTACAGAATGATCTTGTCCACTGATCAGAGAGCTGCATGTACTTCACAGGATAAGAGTGAGGGGGTAAAGTGGTAAGTTTAAATCCAGTCTGTGTTCTAACTATGGCTTAAGAGGAGAGGCATCTCACATCTTCTGAGGGGAAAAACAAGGGCAACACAGGGAGGAACCAGAAATTTAGCAAAGGTTTCTGTATCTTACTACAGGCTACACTTGGCCCTTTTGAGAGACAGTATCTATTATGAACCATTCTGAAAAACCTAAAAGTGTCTGGTTTACTGTTTCTCATCAATTTCTAAGAAAGTTTTGTGTTTCTAAAGTTGGATTTTTTTTTTGAAGAATTGCTTGCATTTATCTCATGTGCAACTTTTTATCCTCATTAGTTGTTTTTCTACTTTTCCAGCTGCCAATAGTATTTATTGTTTTATGGTTTATTTTTGCTTTTGTTTGAGGTCAGGTCTAGGCAAAAAACAGCTCCAGAGGAAGGGTCAGTTCCAATTCTGACATGGATTTGTTGCATCATCTTGGACAGGTCAGTTTTGGGCATGCCCATGGCCAATCTGTGCCTAAGTTTCCCCATTGACGAAATATGTGGAGGACATGATATTTCTTCTCCTTTTTTACTGATCTAAACAGATAGGTGCAGGAGAGAACTGAACTTTTCTGTTGTGTCAGGTTTCTGAGGGCTTAACGTTAGCAAGTAGGCTTGGTGTGAACCTTACCTTACTGTGTCTGACTGTAGAGCTTCTAGATCCTCCAAAATTTTTATGAACTCCTTTTTTTTTTCTTTTTGTTAATTTGTGTTTTTGCTATGTAGATTTCAGGTGGGAGAAACATAGGAATGAGATAGTTAAAATACTTCTGACATGTGTGCTTATTTTTTTTCCTGTTCAAATTTTGCCTGGGTTGTCTTGGGAATAAGGCAAATGGATAAGTCTTAATCTGAGGGCCACCAGAGAATTATGGGGAATTTCCACAGATCTTGAATAGCTGAGGAGAAATAAGCTTTTCTGCCTAGGCTGACACACACTCTTCTTTCCTTCAGCATGGTTAGAAGTTGGTCATAACTATCCAACAGTAGGAATTTTGACATTCAAGAAATAGGCTTCAAGTGATTAACTAGATCTGTGTGATTAAGTGTCTCCTGAAAACTTCAGCTAACAATAAATTCATCCTCCTGTCAGCCAGACAGGGTGATAGTTGAGGGAGACCTAAGGAAGAAGACATAGAAGAAGAGGGAAGAAGAGGGGAACAAGGCAGATGTAGACTGTAGATGTCAGCTTCAGAAAACCCGGGGACCAATTCCCACCAGTTCAGCTGTGGAACAGAAATAGCAAAACATTTCCGCACAGAAAAGTGCACAACAGCATTGCACATATGACAGGGTGGCAAAGGAATCTGTACACAGTAATTGCCAGTGTCATGAGTCACTTTGCTGAGTAATTCTCACTGTGGCTAACAGTGATGGGGAAGCATGTTATCTTCATGTTAGTGGTGGTTTCTCTGTCTCGTTTGAATTGTCTGCTAGTATCTGCTACCAATCTGAAAACCAGTGCACTTTAAAGTACATGACAAATTTATGATAAGAGGGAATTGCCACATTGCCAGATCAAGGGATGATGAGAGAAAGTCTGAAGAAAATATTTGTCAGAATTGGAAGGAACGCAGATCCATTCGCTAGGGCACAAAAGGAGTGGTTCAGCACTCAGTAGGCTTGCCAGGACCTCTGCAGACAGCGCTGTTTGCCTGTGCTCCTGGTCTTTATTAGAATATGGCTTGATGCTGATGTCCCGACACAAACCTATGAAAGTCGATGAATTTCTGTCTTACTGAAACCAGTTATCTTTGTATCATGTCCCGCAAAAGTAAGGTCATTGCCTGTGTAGAGAGTTCCTGGCCACCAGGATGCAGCAAATCTCTCAGAGAGCACTGGTTCCCCTTGCAGAGCAGAGGTATTTAATTTCAGAGCAAAACTGAAATTTGACCTAAGAGGCATGTGTTAAATAATCCTTGATTTATTTTATTATTTTTATTTTTGGAAAATCACCAGTGGAGTTTGAAAAGTCTGAAAACTGTTGAGCGCTCAGAACCAGGACAAGCTCCCTGGGAGCCCATCCCTGGAAGCAGTGTATGTGTTGACCAATGTGGAGTTGAGCGACATGTCAACAAACAGAGTTTCAGAGAAGACTGCAGACCCGTCAGGAGTCTATTGGTTTGAGCATTGATTCAGACGTGTATACGAATACACAGAGCTACTCTGGATCTTATCTCCTGGCTTGCTGCCAGGTTCATTTCCAAGCTCAATGTTTCATGCTGGCAGCCTGAGTAATCTATGCCTTTGCACGTCTGGACATACCAACTTTGCTGGCTGTTGGTGAAATGCATACTGTCGTCTTTGTGAGAAGGCAGACAACCCCTCTGTACTGCTCTGCTGTGCTATTTAGAGGCAAGTGATGTTCCATGAAAAGAGGAGCTTTTGAATAACTTGGATTGTCAAGCTTTCCTACCCTCTGGGGTGAACATATGAGAATCCCAATTAGACAGAATAACATGCAAAGGTGTTTCCACAGTATTATGATGTGCCTGTCTAAAAAACTGAATGCAGGGTCTTCAGTCTGGTTTGCTGTTTGAAGGCATTTCCAATTCCACCAGACCAAAATCTCCCAGGTTCATAAAAATGCCCAGTCCAACACATTGTCAGTAGAAGTCCCTATACTTGTTTGAACCATTCCCATCCCGTAGATACCTAGAGATGAATCCTTTCTGCAGAAGTAGCTATTAACACCTTCAGTAGTACCGCTGCTTAAGCTTCCTCACTCCACCTTGACCCTGCTCTACCATCTGCGCTGAATGCATGTGATGAACCAGACTGAGGAGCCCATCCTGCTGAAAAGAACATTCTTTTGTGTTCTCCCTGATCCAGCCAATATATCATTTCTCTCAGGTGGGTCACCACACAGGTGCATGAAAACTGATGCCAGCACATCATGTTGTAGCAGATGTGAGGTAGCATAAGCACATGGACTAAGTGCAGAAATATATGCCATTGCACCTTCACATTCTTTGCAAAGGGCATGATGTTTAAGCATAAAAATATGCACACAGCAGGGGTTTTGTTTAGCTGTCACTTAATCCCCCATACCTGTAAGTGTCAGCATGTGACTAATTATGCTGAAATTAATCAGAGATGTGTAGGCTCAAAATTGAACAGTAAAAGATGTTGATGGATGCCTGCCTAATCTAATATGTGTCGGGACCAAAGCTATAAGCTCCCAACAAAGCTGGAGAATGAGGTTCCCTTTTTGCATGATTAATTGGAGCTCTCCTGTATTCAGCTGAACTGTGTGCGTGTGGGAGTGCAGAATCTGGCCAAATGGATGTAAATTTGGGAAGAAGTTCATCACCCCTGGACTTGGCTTTTTCAGGAAAAACAAATATTTGACCAGAATTCTTATGGGAGGAAAAACAGTTGCAGAGTTTTTTGTCTGTTCTGAAATGTAGATTAGCATAGTGTGGTAATAATTGTAGACTGATAACAAATGAAGCCCTACCTGAAATCCTTGGAAGAATCTAAACCATAGTAAGTAAATGACTGGAAGGACCCCATGGAGTATCACCATTGCTACTGAACTGACTGGCAGGGATAAAAATAAATACCTTACTAATCATCCTAGTTCTGATAGAGGTTCTTGTCATTTTTATTCACAGTTTGCTGAGTAGAAAGTCATTCAGACCACCGTCTCTGAAGGTAGCAAGGCAATGTGTTCCCATGCAGACTGTCTTGGGTCTTTTGTGCAAATGGGCCCTAACAGCTTGAGAGAGTGATGAGCTTTTTGGGGAAAGTAGAGGGTTACCTGGTGACATTGAAATGGCCATGAGTGTGTATAAGTGGTAGGGAATACCAAAGACATGGAACTGGGGCAAATTGGCTGCAAAATAGTTGCAAATACTGTTGAGTCTGGGAGTCGGTTGTAAGGCCTAGGCATTTTGCACTACTGAAGTGCATATAGTATTCTGATGATGGGACCCAAGAAACTCTTTAAAGAAACTCCAACATCCACCTGGGAGTGTTGCTGCAATCCTGCTGGATGAGGGGCAGACTATGGTAAATCCTCGTCATAGGAGCTGCTTCAGTGTGTTCCCTTGTTCAGTGCTGTTGTCCAGTCTGCAGAGGATGGGAGTTTGATACAAAACTAACTATGGAGTTGGGCTGTTTGAAACAGTCCTTGTTAATTGGAAAGATGGGGACTGTCACTTTCAATGCATTGCCATGTGTCAGCCTTTGCAGTAATGTGTGGAGTGCAGAAGACTGTACAGGTCTGTCAGATTTTTCAAAACTTCTGACTGGTGGTCACATTTGACTGCTCAGTTTGGGATGTGAGCTCACTTCTCCTGGCCTCTGTTAGCTCAGGGAAATTGGCCCCCAGGGTAAACTGAGCAGCAAGATTTTGTGCTAATAATACAATCAACTGCCATTATCACATCATTAGTATTTCTTGTAATTTATTAAAGGTAAGTAATAATTCCTTGATATTCACTGGTGTTAGAGTGGAAATGCTCTGTAATTTTGTATTGCAAAATTGGTAAAAGCTATCAAATGAGTTCCAGAAAATGAATGGACCCCAAACCTATGAATTTCCCAGAGGGTGTAGGAAAGAGTGTTTAGTCTCTGGTTTTTGGACTTGGAGATTGGTGAAAAACAAGCTATTTTACTTGTTTGAATGACTCCACAACTGCTCTGGAAAAGGTTTGAGAGTTTACAGACTGAAAAAATGTTGGAAACAACCCTGCTTGGTGCTTTCCTATGCTTGTTACAGTGTGATCAGTAGCAAAAATCCAGCTTGCATGCATTTCTGGTATTGTGAAAAATCCTTTTTTTTTTTTTTTTTTAACAAGCA
>VXAA01003753.1:202674-299972 GCA_013399115.1 Anseranas semipalmata | reverse complement strand
TTTTTTTTTTAACAAGCAAACAAACAAAAAGTCAGCTCCTAAATTCAGTGAAACTGTGAGTACTGCTCTGGCTTCTTTGATTTTCCTCAATGGTACAAGAGGACTGACAGCTGACTAAGCATGGCTTTAGCATTTGTCTTGGTATTTGGCACTCCTGTCATGACCTTTTACAACTTTCAAGCATACCCCTTGAGAACAACCGTAAAGTGATGCACGTTAAAGAAGATCAGGGTTATTTAAATTCAATTATTGGTTTGGAATCAAGTTGTCTGTCAAAATGTAGAGTAGAAATAAAGTGGAAAACTCCGGTTCTTTGTGGAACACAGTTCAGTGAGATCCAAGGATCTGACATCCAAATATGGATGTCAAATATTGGAACGGGTCCAGAGGAGGGCCACTAAGATGATCAGAGGGCTGGAGCACCTCTCCTATGAAGAAAGGTTGAGGGAACTGGACTTGTTTAGCTTGGAGAAGAGAAGGCTCCGGGGAGACCTCGTTGCGGCCTTCTAGTACTTGAAGGGAGCTTATAAACAGGAGGGGGAACGCCTGTTTACACATGTTGATAGTGATAGGACAAGGGGGAATGGTTTCAAACTAAGACAGGGGAGATTTAGGTTGGATATTAGGAGGAAGTTTTTCACTCAGAGGGTGGTGAGGCACTGGAACAGGTTGCCCAGAGAGGTTGTGGATGCCCCATCCCTGGAGGCATTCAAGGCCAGGCTGGATGTGGCGCTGGGCAGCCTGCTCTAGTAGTTGGCAACCCTGCCCAGAGCAGGGGGGTTGAAAGTAGATGATCTTTAAGGTCCTTTTCAACCCAGGCCATTCTATGATTCTATGATTCTATGATTCTATGATTCTATGATATGAAAACTCACCATCTTGAATCTTCTGTTCCCTTGAAATAGTGAAATACATTATTTAAAAGTGTATTAGAAGAGGATAATGATGGCGATGACCCTATGAATTATCTACATTATTCCCATCAATTGTATAAAATTTAAATGTCAAAAATATTTTGAAATCAAAATTTTTCTTTTAAAGTACAAATTCTGTATATATCCCTTTGTCCCGGTGTGCTTTTATTCCCACAAAGCTGTAAACCCATAAAAGAATAGGATTTGTGGTGGTTGTAATTGGACTCAGTACAGTGTGTTACAACTGGAAATTGCTAGCCTATAGAGAATTATTAATAAAATCAAGAATTTCAAGGATGGGGGAAGAGACAGAAAGCTGTCTTTGGATGTTTTTTCAGTATGACTTTCAGCCTTGCTCAGGGGGAATAAAATGAGATGACATTGGGAAGAAAAGCACCTTACCAGAGCTTGTAGTTATTGCTGTTTTGAACGCTTATGCTGCTGCTCCACTGGAGCCAGATTGATCCATTTCTAGGCAATGGTCATTACATATCGTTTCATACAGAAAATGCAAGGCTTTTCTTTTAAGTTGTCCTTTCTAGTGCATGTTATTATGCTGGATCTTACTGCATTATATTGTAGTTTTGAAATATTAAGATATTTATATCTTTGGTAACTACAGGAGAAGGGTGTGAATATGATCCAGTGTTTGAGAATATTTATCTTTGTGGAGGAGAAAAGTATCCTTGGAAGATAAGCTGCTCCTAATGGGGAAAATTCTACTTTCCATTCTAATATGAGAGGGAGAAGTGTGTGTGGCCTCCAGCCTCAAGTATGCTCTGATATGTTTAAACACCTGTGTTGGTGACAGGATCTGTCACTCTGCCTGCCTGCCCTGTTCCCAATCTAATGCAAAATATTTTTATTCCAAGTACAAAGGAATTCTCTGTAAATGATGGGTTTTAAAATTGCCTTACGTTACTGCATCTGAGAATTTTTTTGATGAGCCTCCTGGCCTTTAAAAATATAAGCAATTAACCCCACTTACTTTTCACAGAATCACAGAATCACAGAACGTTAGGGATTGGAAGGGACCTTGAAAGATCATCTAGTCCAATCCCCCTGCCGGAGCAGGAACACCCAGATCAGGTCACACAGGAACGCGTCCAGGCAGGTTTTGAATGTCTCCAGAGAAGGAGACTCCACAACCTCCCTGGGCAGCCTGTTCCAGTGCTCCGTCACCCTCACCGTGAAGAAGTTCCTTCGCATGTTGGTGCGGAACTTCCTGTGCTCCATTTTGTGGCCATTGCCCCTTGTCCTGTCCCCACAGACCATTGAAAAGAGGTTGGCCATATCCCTGTGTCCCCCACACTGCAGGTATTTATAAACATTGATAAGGTCCCCTCTCAGTCTTCTTTTCTCAAGGCTGAACAGACCCAGGTCTCTCAGCCTTTCCTCATAGGAGAGATGCTCCAGGCCCCGTATCATCTTTGTGGCCCTCCGCTGGACTCTCTCCAGAAGATCCCTGTCTCTCTTGTACCGGGGAGCCCAGAACTGGACACAATATTCCAGATGCGGTCTCACCAGGGCAGAGTAGAGGGGGAGGATCACCTCCCTTGACCTGCTGGCCACGCTCCTTTTAATGCACCCCAGGATCCCATTGGCCTTCTTGGCCACCAGGGCGCACTGCTGGCTCATGGCCAACCTGTCGTCCACCAGGACCCCCAGGTCCTTCTCCGCAGAGCTCCTCTCCAGCAGGTCATCCCCCAGCCTGTACTGATACATCTGGTTGTTCCTTCCCAGGTGCAGGACTCTACACTTGCTTTTGTTAAACCTCATCCGGTTTCTTCCTGCCCAGCTCTCCAGCCTGTCCAGGTCTCGCTGTATGGCAGCACAGCCTTCTGGCGTGTCGGCCACTCCTCCCAGCTTTGTATCATTGGCGTACCTGCTGAGGGTGGACACTATCCCCTCATCAAGGTCGTCGATGAAGATGTTGAACAAAAGCGGACCCAGCACCGACCCCTGGGGAACACCGCTGGTCACAGGCCTCCAACCGGTCTCCGCACCGCCAATCACCACCCTCTGAGCTCGGCCAGTCAGCCAGTTCTCAACCCATGTAAATGTCCACTCATCTATCCCACTCTTTCTCAGCTTGGTTAGCAGGATGTCATGGGAGACAGTATCAAAAGCCTTGCTGAGGTCAAGGTAGATGACATCCACTGCTCTCCCCCCATCTACCCAACTGGTGATGCCCTCATAGAAGGCAACGAGGTTGGTCAAGCACAATTTCCCCTTGGTGAATCCGTGCTAACTACTCCTCATAACCTTAATATTATGTATATATATAACCTTAATATTATATATATAACCTTAATACTATAACCTTAACCTTGATATTCTTGGAGTCACTGTTTAAGGGGTTCTGTCCAAGAATCCTCATAAAAGATGAAGAAAACAGCACAGAAAAAAAGGGAAACTGAGAAGGAAAGAGGAGCCAAGGAATGTAACCATATCGTGAGACTGATTCTTTCTTAGAAGAGGTATGTCAGGCATCAGATGTTGTGTATGTACGTTATGAAGGGTCTGTGTAGTTAAACTAACAGAGTGCTGCATCACATAATAGCCCATAGTACATACCCAACAGAACCAGAAGGCACCAATCTCGTACACTAAATGGTGGTAAGAACTGCACTCCAGCATTTAAACCCTTTGGAACCAAATAACCTATCTGTCACTTCATTTGGGTTTTAGTTAAAACTCATTTAACTTGGCCTAAGCCTTTCTCTTGACCACACTGGGCTTTTGATCAGTCCTACATGAAAAGTCTTGATAGTATGAGCTGCAGCTGGCACTGTAAGAGTGGAAGAACGCAGCCCCGGTGAAGAGCAGTAGAGAAAAATGTAAGAATCACTGTAGAAGTGTTTTTGTCCCTCAATATCCACAGAATTTTTCTGAGGATTACAGGGTGTCTATGAGATTAGATGAAGCCGTTGACCATCAAGGTCTTTCTGCATAAGAAGGTATGATTTTCTTGGTGACGATCAAGAACTTTAGTGTGGGAGAAACAGACCTCAGAACTCAAAATTTGCAGCCCATACCCTTATTTTTGTAGTCTGTGACCACTTTGTTTTAAATAAATAAAGGGTGCATATACTTGCTTCCCTTTTAGAACTGGATGCTTCACAAGAAAAGGAGTGAAGGTTAAGACAGCGCCCTTTTTACCTAGATAGGAGACATAATTGTTGTCATTTTTTGCAGTGACTAAAACACTTTTCTTTCTGTCGAATGGTCTGTGTCCACCATAGTGGGTCAGCCTGAAGTTCTGGTATGAGATTCTGTCATTGCCCAGGACTCACACATACAGGCATGCTCATCATGCTGCCACATGCAGTAGGGAGGCAGCAGACAGTCTCTTCACTCTCCAAAGTGTCAGCTCCGCTTCTGGAGTGCACAGCGTATAGGTGGCTCGAAAGACTGACTGAGTCTTAGCTTTGGCTCTGCCTTACTTGATGATGGTAGCCTAATATTTCAGGGAGCTATAGAAAGGCTGTTGCAGAAAGATCAACCCTTATAAGAATAGCAAGTGCCAGCAGATGTGCTGCCAGATGACCCCCTTCCATCGTGTTGCTCCACGTCAGCCCTTAAGTCTGCCACTTGTGTCTTAGGAGAATGGATTTCGTGATGCCCGGCCACTTACCTGGCATTTAGTGTGCTGCTGAGCAACACCACAGCCCTCGACTGCTTTGCCTGGTTGTATCATGCTGGGCTGCTGGGACTGTTGGGTATCCCAGCACAGATATGCTGCGCGTGTGGACTGGGCTTAGAGGCCCTGGCCCCAGTGTGGGGTCTGCTGAGAAAACCCAGCATCCCTGCTTGCAGCCCAGTGTGATAACCTCCACCCGCAGCACATGGCACAACACAGCCATCAGCCATCAACACACACATCTTGTGTGTCAGGTGCATGCACTGTCATATAACCCAGTGTTTAAGTTCTCAAACTTTGTGAAAGACAAAGGTACTTTAAAGAAACCTTCTACTTTATTGGAAAACAGCAAGCCTGTAGTTTAATGCCACGATTTGTCTCTCTATTACTATATGACACAAAATGAAATTTATGGGGAAGAAAGTAACTTCCATGCAAGGAATATTCATGCTGTTCTCAGCAGATATCCCTCTTTATTAATTACGTACTTGCATCTGCACAGCTGCCAGAGCCTAGTTCTTCAGTGCCAAACAAAATTGTGTAAACTAAAAGAAAATATTTCAATGGTGGTGGTGCCTTGCAAAGCCTTGCAACCTCTCTTAGACCTGAGAGTAGTACCACCCACTCACTCTATGCACAGAGGGGTCTTACCCGAGGAGCATAAAGAAGCATCACTATTGCCTCATGCTTATGTGAATTCAGTGAGTCTACTCACAAGAGTGAAGTTATTTGCTGAGACCTTTACAATACCAAGCCAAATACAGCTTACAGCAAGATGCAGCTATTCTGTATCGAGGGCAGTGAGCTACCTGCTGCTGTTTTGGACAACCCTGTCTGTGGTCAGTTTTCGAACAGAGGATACTATTTGTACATCATGCACCTCCCATGCTTTGCTGAAGAATCCATAGGCTGCTGGAGCCATGCAAAAGGGGTTTGCGTTTGTCCTCCAAACAGGGCTCCACAGTAATCTTATCCAAAAGCGAAATGCAGAGTCAGGACATATTTCAGCAGTGAACCAAGAGAGCAGCATCAGAACAGGAACATTTTCATCGATAACAGATCATGTGGTCAGCTAGCTAAGGAGGACGAAAGAAAAAGATATTGTATCTATAAGTCTAAGTAAGCCTGTGGGTGTGTATTAAGGACTTAACTCAATTTGAAAAATGCTGCCCAAATTTGTTTCTACTGTGAGTAAAGTGTTTCTAAGCCTCAGATGAGCCATTATATTTATCCAGCATGACATCTGTTAAAATATTTTTGAATGAAGAGCCTGTATGGAGCATACATAATAAGATCGCTTTTGTGAACATGTTTGTATTCCTGATAGACAAGAATGGCTCATTTGGAGCCATCCCAATTTTGCCCTCTTTAGGAGGTGTGCTAAATCCCAGATGAAAACCCACAAGAAAATGTAATTAGTGGAACAAAATTTAGTGCATATGCCCCACGGCTAGTTTTTACATTGCGGCAGCTTGGCTGTTAATTTTTCTTCTTCTTCTTCTAAGTACTGAAAACAGGAGATTATCAAGTTACGGACCTAATCACATCACAAAATCAAGTATTATTTTCCAGTGCTTCCATATCCTTTTTTTTTTTTTTTTAACTATTTTTAAAGGGACCCAATCCTCTTTTTATTAAGAAAATAGAACAAGAAGGCTCATAAGCTTTGACCTTGGATCATAGTCTGGCAGGACTCAGCTAATGGAAATGCTCTCACTGAAATAAAATGGTCAACTTTCTTGAGTAAAGATTTGTAGGATCTGGCTTCTGGTTCACCAAGTTTCAAGCCAAAGCAAATTTTACAGCCAAGTTATAAACATTTGAAAAACGGGGAGCGTAATGGAAACGCTGACACAACCTTAACCATAGCGGCATAAGTAAGCACAGTGCTATAATCTGGCAGTGCCGTTTTGACAGTGGTTATACGATAATGCAATCCAGGCCTGGAGTACTTTTAGCTAAATGTATCAATATGAACCTAATTTACTTAGACCTTCATGTAGTCATTCACATTAAAAATCTCAAACACTCTGATATATATATAGATCAAGACAGTTTCTTTCTCCCTGGTTTATACCAGACAGGTATATGTTAAAGTACACAGTAAATAGGAAGAGTATTAAACTGCTGAGGCGGTGTTTCTTAAGACTGTTCTTCAGACCACCATTTACTAAACAATATCATAAGAGCTATATATCCTTTGGCGTATTAATATGTAACCAGAACAAACAGAGGACATAGGAAAGGTGGAGAAAAGTTAGATATATAAGCAAGAAAAAGTGAGTTATTGATTTTATTGACTGGTCTGTTAACTTCTGACATTGCAATAAAGCCTTATTTATTTGTATACAGAAGACTCAATTACATAGATACATATCATTTTAACAACTGGGTTATTTACAGGAGAATTGCAGCTTCATAAATAATATAGCCTTGAATTTCTTAAGCTGATGTTTATCCATTGTTACCATTTAGGGATTTGTGGTGTCCACAGATGCTCTTTGGAGGAAAGTCATTAGAATAACATTAAGTGAAAACAGTGCTATTATAACAATACACATTTGAAGTATACTAATGCATACAAGTGGTGTGCTTCCTAATGATTGAAATAAAGCCTATTGCATCTTGTTTGCTCTATACAACTGTCTTATGAACAAGAATGCCAGTTGTACATATTATGGTAAAAGGCTGGATTTTCCTTGGAAGCTCTTTGAATACCATTTTAAATGAGAATTCCATATGTATGGATATAATTATCTTTAATTTGTTTTGTGTGTTTTTAATCTAAATTGAGTTTTGAACCCAGACATCTCTTGCGGAGGTTAAATTTATTTAGTGCATTATTATCTGTATCATCAACAGGTCCTACAGAATAACAAAGGAAGCAATCTGGGAGATTGTTAATGGAACGACTGGTTATGACCAGAAACTCACTTGGGACTATATAGTTAATAGTAAGCAAATATTATTTCCTCCAGCAGTTCTTCAGTAGCCAACATGTGTTGTGACATTAAGGAAAGGCAAGATGAGGAGTGTAGGAGCTTTTTGTGCCAATGTGAGAATGCAAGGAAGACATGAAGTGGCTTTGCGCCAAACATGAAGCGAAGTTACCCTGCAGAGCTTGAGTGCAGGTTCCTTCAGCATGCAGTAAAGGCAACTCTGGAGCCTCAATTTGCAGACATTGCACTGTGCCAAATGTGTTTGCCATGAAGATAGAGCAGTGTCAGATGATATGAAGTCTATGACTGGAGGAAGCTGCATGCAGGTAATTTCTGCCAATGCAGCCACTCTAATTTTACATGCTCCTTTGGTTTAGGACTTCTCTAAACTCTGAGATCTTAATGGTGCTCTTCATGTGTGATTAAAAGAGCTGCTGAAGGTCTCACAGGAACTCTGTAATGGTGTAGCCTAAGTTTTGCTTTTGTCAGATTAGCACCTGATCTCCCAGATTTATTTTTGTTTTTTCCTTTATGGCAGCTATAAGGAAAGGTTGGTGAAAGTGTTGGCTGTTTCAAACCAACTGTGACTGTCTTTTGCATATCCTCTAAGCCAGGGACACTAAAAGAAGATATAAAGAAGGCAAAGGGAACCCACATCAGGTGCACTGAGCCATGCATAGGCTGCCAAGGGATCTGACCTGTTGGAAAGGTGGGCGCAGGGTCCCGTCTGCATGCTCCACTGTGGCCAGATGCAAGACATCTGCCTAGAAGCAGCGCAACTGTTAGAGTGACACAACCTGTACCAGCACAAGGTAGTACATGCAGAGCACCATGTGAACACAGCTGTGGAGCTTCCACAACAGGACTGGCTTATGCTGGTCAGCTGAGTATATGTGCAAAGAAGTTCAAGTCTGTTTGTCTATATGTACCTTTAAACATTGACTCTTTGTTTTTTGTATGTACGGCTAGATTCTTCTAAAGAGTTACAAGGGACAAAATCAGATGGTACAGCTCTTACAGAAATGTGGAATAGTCAAAAAATGTTTTCTGAAAGTGTTTTTAGAAGGAATCAGTGATTACTTTTTGCCCAGTTCTGAATTATGTTTAGTAGGCACGTACACAGTCTTAGATCTGACATAATCTTCAAAATAAATAATATGACAAATGGAAGCTGATGCTGGTTTTGTGTTGTTGTGTAATGGAGTTAGAATAATGACAGGACAATAATATAATAGAATTCTGCAAAGCCCTCACTCTGCTTGACTTTAAGTGGAAGTAAAATCTTAGAAATGAGAGGACAATAAAATAATGCTTTGTAAAAAGGATAAAAGAATAATGTTACCTAAGTCTATTAGTGACATAAAACACTATGAATGCACTTAAATTAATAGCATCTTTTACCAGTAGATATTTTTCAATTACTGTAATGCTGAAAAAAAATAAACAGAACAAAAATATAAAAATGAAAGGGAAGTAGAAAACTAATTTGTTTAAAAATAAGTATCTATATATAGGGAGGCATACACATATATATGAATGCAAGCATTCTCATGGATTAGAAACAGTTTGTGTATTCCATATAGTTTAATCCTGTTAGGATGTATCACAGTGCCCTCTCTCTCAAGTCTTTGAAGCAAGTTGCCTGCTACTTGGTATTTTGGCAAAGCTAAGTCGTGCAGCTTTTTTTTGCTTATTTTCTTCCTGTACGACATGCTCTTACAAAAGAGGGCTTGCCATGACAAGGTGTTACTAACCAGTAGGTCTTTCATGCAATATGACTGTCCGGGAGTACATGCCTGTTATGTGCAAAGCTTTTTAACCTGTGCTGTATTCTCAAACCCTTCATAGAGAACTAATCCAACACATGTGAAATTCAGCAGGAGTTTGACATAAAGGTAACATATTGCAGGAACAATGTCAAAATGTTTGTAAACCACTCAGTTCTTTATTTAGGGTATTTTTAGTGTGTGAAAGACCATTCTAGTGGTTGCTGCAGACTGTTTCACTATCATTGTATAGGATTGCTCAGAGTGCTACTCAGATCTGGGAGGCAGACAGGATGATATGCCAACTAGTTCTTTAGGTCTTTTTTTGTATTTTTAGCTTTTGGTCTACAGAGGAGGAAGAGAATGGAAGTGGGGGGTGACCAAAAGTCCTTTCAAGTGTTTTAAATTTGGTTTAGTGACAGTCAGGCTTGATGTAGCTTGCAAGACCAGGCCAGCAGAACGAATGGTCTTAAAAAAAAAAAAAAAAGTCTTTGGGAATTCCTGGCAAAGCCCTTTGTAAACAGTCACTACAGTTGTTTTCGGACAATAGTAAAGAGACAGAAGGTAGTTCAAGATTTAAAAGATCTGGAGGCTTGCATACCAGGAGTTTCTGCAGCTTGCAGCCATGCTTTCATTTGAAATAATAGCACACCCTGCTGAGCCACCTCATGAGGACTTGCTGCAGATATCAGACAGTGCAGGCTACTTTCAAAGGGGAAGGTCTGTTGGATTTTTGTAGCTAGGAATTTTTGAAGGTACATGTGCAGCTAAATAGGTTTATAATGTAGAGTTACCAGCTTTGTGATTTAGCCTGATCTAGGAGCATGGTCTCCTGCATACAGAGTCGCTACTGCTGTTAAGGTTTCCTCCCAGATCTCGACTGGACTCCTACAGCATGCCGCTCTGTGGGACAGCTCTGTCAAGAGTCTCAATAAAGTCTGAACAGCTGAACAACCTGTAATGAGACACTTGATGGAGCTGCCCCACAGGGCTGTGTAAAGAACGCAGCAGAGAGTGTGAAATTGTTAAAGACACCACAGGGATGAAACCAGACAGTGAACTCAGTAGCAAGAGTGATAAACCACTGTTGCTTGACCATACTTGCTGGACAGGACACTCCAGTAGGAGTTTACATATATTGTGGGGTGCATTTCACTGAACACTGGCTCTGCTGAAGATGTAAGTGCCAGGTGCTTTTACTGGGTTTAAATGAACATTTCCTCCCTTAACTGGATATTCCCCACTCACTGAACCAGACAAATTGAATTCCTAAACAGGCTCTCATAAGTCTGATTGGACACTAGGCTCATCCCCTCCTGCCTTACAGGTTTTTCCTTCCAGTCCCTGGAAGCTGTGAGTTAAAGCTGTGAGTTAAATTTCTGTCATTAGATCAGATCAGCCCTGTCCTTTGTAAATAAGTGTGTCAATGTAACCTCTAAAAACAAAAGATGTCAGCAGCCAAGCCCATAATACATAAATTGTGCAAGGTTCCCCAGGCAAACATCAATGTACATCCTTATAAGATACCATCATAGTGTACCTTATTTTTGGGAAAGTAGGGGAGACAGACTGGGAGGGTTAGTGTCAGGAAATTGGCCTTTTGGTGGAAAGCCCAACTTGCCCTCTGCCCTGTCAAGAACAAAACCACATGCATAGATAAATGCTGTAAAAATTATATAGAAATGTTAGTTAGCTGTAGAAAGATGGCAAACTGTGGCAGTTGTTCCAAAATAGATCTTCTTTAATGTGCTCACTCTTTGGCATTTAGTAAGCTGGCAGGGATGGAAAGAAAGGGAAGTTTAATTTAGAGAATCCTCCTGCCCTTCTTAGCTAGGGATCAGCTGCCCAACATGAAATAATAATGCATTCAACTGTCCATCTTCTGGTAGGTAACCTTTATCATCGTTGCATTCACCAGCACTATCAGCAAACAGTGAGTATGAAATGTTGTATGAATTCAAGGAAAACTGATAGGGTCTTTGTGACCTTAATGTGATTATATTTGTGCTAATGCATACAGTAGAAAAGAAACTAGAACTCTCAATATGAAGGGTCCAATTCATAAAAAATGTATGTACCATTAACAAGGGATTTTTATGCACTGTACTTAGGGGGTGAAGAAAAGTAGAATGAGTCTATTTTGAATAAAGAACATGCTTTTGCAAATATATTCGTTCACTTTTTCTGCAGTAGCTACACTCCTTTTCTAACATGAAGTATCTAAAGTGGAAGAATATTCACATAGGCACCAATAAGAAAATTTTTTCAGTTGTGGAAAGGAAAAAGAAGAAAAGATAAGACAATGAAAGAGGAGCAAAGATAGCGACGTGAAAGAAAATATGAGGCAGTTGGCAGAGCTGGAATTTTGCATTATCCATGATTTTTGTGCCTTTGGTAGTTTTTTTGTTTGGTAGTAAATAAAACTGGTAGTTGCCCGTGAGAAGTTCTCTGTAACATGAATCACTTCAATAGCTTGATTTTCATTATAAACGCTCGTGGAGGTTTAATGTTGTCAGTCCTTATCCAGAAAGATACAGGTGTGTAAATACAAGCATAGCTCTGTGCATATGGGTAATGAGCACAGTCATTTCAACTACCTTATGTGTCTTGCTGGAAACGATCCTTTAGGAGAAAATATCCCCAGGGACCAGGCAAAGGCAAGGTTTTGTGCACTGCTGGCAGACTGATTTTGAGCTCTGCAGTGATTTTGGTAGCTTTGCTGTAGCAACTGTGTGGCAGTTTCAGATAAGTATAAAACTGTGGGGTTTTACTTACTTAAGCACTGAATGATACAGTCAGTAAAGCAAATCTGCTCTATTCATTCACCTGTCTAATTCAATCCATTTTAAAGGCAGGATTTTTAGCTTTTCTTTACAAGATAGTGCATTGACATATATGTCAGTATGATAGATCAGTATGGGTTTCCTTATCATACTACAAACATTTTCAAAGGTAAAGTAGAAGATTTTTGGCCATAGGTAGGGAAGAATTAGGAGTGAGACTTAAGTTATGTAAGTTGAGACAAAGGAGAAAAATTGACATTGTGGAAAACAAGCGCAGTACTTGGATGTTTTAGTAAAATGATCAGCAGAAAAATAATGGTATCAATAGTTGTAACATTGCTAGGTTTCAGAGTTACCAGGTGCTGCTGGTATATCTGCACAGGCCTTGATCTCCTACTGTTTGGTTTTCTTTGTGAGTCTGAAATCACTTCCTAAAAATAAAAGCTCAGAATCTGAAGCAGAGGTCAGCAGGAGAAGGTGAATTGCTTACCGATCTGTGGGTTTAACTTGATATATAGAGAAGTTTGATACGATCCAGATGAGTGAATTATATGCCACATCTTGGTCACGGACTGGAAGAAGACAACTATCTAGCTACTAAATTAAATATGAGAAGTCCAAGCTTGAACACAGACCTTTCAATGGGTGATTCATTAATCTCATTTAATTTCCGAGCTTGGTTTTCTTTGCTAAGGTAACAGGAATATCTCCTCTCATAACCATAGGATAATATCAGGGTAAAACAAATTCAGCATTCAGCATAAAATCTCAATTTTATCTCCTGCAAGTATTGTAAAATTTAGATGTGTTTGTGAAATTCTGTGTAGCAATCTGATTAGTAATGATGAGGTGATCTGGAAGGGCTTCCTATCTACGTGCCCAACCTCTGAGGCAGCAGGAAAATAAAAACAGTGAAATTAAGAGCTGCAGTATGGTGCTTTGTGGCAGAGTGAGGATTGTTTGGAGAGGATGTTACATTTTTTCATTAACAGCTGCATCTTTTTCTTTCACCTATTAAATTTTGTCAGCAAGATTGCTCCTGGTATAATTGCTGACAATTAAGGGTTCATTTAAGGAAAAGCTGAGTTACTTTAATCAGAAATGATGGACTTCCACAGAGTACTTGGTAATTTGAATATTATCAGTCTATTTCATTTCTTTAAAATAGTATCTTTTTTTTTCTTGATAATATGGCTTGTGATCTAAATGTAGCTGTATTACATGCTCAGACAGTGAGTTTATTGGTTTTAAAAATGTAAGATTTTTTTCTCACAGACTCACATTCTCACTTTCATGATTTCATTCTTAAAGCTGTGTCTTTAATGTGAGTAAGCTCAATAAGTAAGAAAAAAGTCTACTCTTGATTTCTTGTTGTTAAAGTTACTGAGAGATAAATACAAGTAATTTAAAGTCAGGTTGTATAACTGTATCTACGGATTTTAATATGAACCGTTGCTTGCAATGCCATGTTCTTTTATTAATAGTGATTCATTTAAAGTATTTGCTTAAATGTGTATTTCAGAAGGATTTACATATTCTTTTGACTACTGAAAATCTAGTATTATTAATTTTGATCCTGCTTGTTTTTAAAGGTCTGAGCGCTAAAGAGAGGTGGCCCAGCATCTCCCTGGTTCTGATACAAAGACGAGACATGTTAATGCTGAATTAATTTCTTGAAGACCAGGAAGAAGTTAGTTGTGTCCAGATCATCTGCTGAGGCTAGCCCCACACTGTGGTTCAAGTGTTGGCTTCGAGCGAGCTTTGGAGAAGAGTTTTAGAGGAGGCATCAGTGTGCATTGTGCCTCACAGCAGGCATAAGCATGCTTCTGCATATGAACCAAGAGGTTGAGGACAGAGCTGGGTGGACATGCTCAATGCGCGCCATCATATATCCTGCAGAGTTTTTCAGTGTAGCCACATCTGCCAGTCAGCTCAGGTTCGCCGTGAGAATTGGACATGGTATGGGCCAAGGGCTGCTGGACAGGCGGTGCAAAACATGCAGGTTCACCTTTCCAGAGCTGCTGGTAGCCCTGGAGCAGCCAGGGATGCACAGAGCACGTCGTGCTTTGACCCACACACCTTTCCTGAACTACATGTAAATACAGCTGAAGAGATCCAGGTGCCTAAACCGTGCTGATCTGAGAATCTGGATGAGAGTCTCTCAGTCCAGTAGATGCCCATTTGTAAAGCGGGGATTGGAGCACTCCTCCCTTGTGGAGAGGGGCACTGTGAAATAAAGGCATTGGGAGCTGAATTACCTACTAGGTTGCTGAAGATGTGTACGAAGCAAAATGAAGTAAACTGGAAAGCCTCATTATAACTAGTGCATTTACAGTTGTAATTTCACATGAGGCTTGGAGGCCTTCGGATGTGGAATTTTTTCGCTTCTGATATTCCTCCTGTGGTTTTCTCATTTTCAAGCTATGTATTGTTGAACAAGGTTTTTGCTTAGTTTTGGGGATTTTATTTTATTTTTTGATAAGGGGAGATTAAGGTTGCCTTTGTTTTACTTAGCTTTATTTTAAATAATAATTTATTTTAAGAGGGTTATTTTACAATGTTTACAGTGCACTTCAATTTTTTATTATGTCATGCCCTCTCAGCCCCTTGGCGGGATGAGAGGTGAATGTATGTATTATATAATTTATAATTAATTTATGATGAATCACATATGATGAATACTGCTTATTAAATATTAAAGCCTTGTCTACAGTCATGCTGTACCATGGCAGTAGCATTCCTCTCTGTTCTTGTGGTAGTACTGAGCAAGCTCATTGACTTGGACTGTGATGGCAGCGCTCAGTTATAAGAGAAGTCTTAGCTCCCTGCCTAGGCCAATGGTGTTAAGGAGGATTACCTCTATTTTCAGATTGGGTGCCCCATTTCTGCCTTCTCCCTGTCCCAGGTGCACCAGCAATCTCAGGTGTAATGAGAATACCAACTTTCCAAAGCCTGGTTGAGAAGAGAGGAGGTGCTGCTGGTAGCTCCCCAGCTCTGTTCCTTGCCACAATCCCCCTTGCTGATAGAAAGCTGTACAGCATTGGAGGATAGCCCAGCAGGAGGTAAAAGCCTGGATCTGGACAAGTGGAAAATCTAGGCTAGATTTTGACAGCCCATTTTTATTAGTAAGGAGTGGAATTTGGACAGTGGAATAATTTACCTGCAGAGGTCATTCCAGCATCTGGAACTAATGAGCTCCCAAATAAAGGTGGGAAAACTGAGGGGAAAAATAGTGCAGGGGCTCACACACTGCCAGGTTAGGCCAATGGTCTTAACGAGGGTTTTTTTCCAGCTGAGTAGCAATGAGTCTGTGAATCAGAAATAGTGCATGTGACGGAGCTCTCCCAGCTCTTCACATTTTCTGAACTCGGAGGAATCCACCCCATTAATGTTATTAGGTAGAAAAGGAAAAGTAGCCTTCTATCGGGGTTTTGGGCTGTACTTTGCCTTCCTAGGAGCTTTGACCTATGCTTCTCACTGAAGACAGTGTACACTAAGGAACAAATGTTGTCACTCTGCGTGATACAGCAGAACTTAACCCTGAAATTCTTGCTTCTCTGTATTTACTGCCAGCTCGGCAAGCAGATTTTCCTGTGTGTTTTGAAAAAAAATCTTGACTCCTGAGAGGCTGTTGTAGCAGGTAGATTGGAAGGGGACTAAGTACCTTGTTAAGTGTATGAGGAATATATGAGGTTATTGTGAGGAATATATGAAGTATGAGGAAATGTGAGAATTTCATTCTGAGAATATGCTATGTATAATTTCGTACAGGGTGATATGTAAGACCACATTCATGCATGTGAAAGTGTGTGCTATTTTACTGTGATGCCTGTGTCACATGAAAAGTGATCTAGAAGAAGCAGGCAGAGCATTCAAGCAATGGAATTAAAAGATATATCATCTGCAATAAGTGACCATATGAAAGGAATGTAATTCTAAGTGATTCCAATTAGTGCAATGCAAAAGGAAAGGAGTGCAATTAATTTGGGCTTTATGATCTTGTATAACCCACTTGTACAACATACAGCTTGTGAGATGAAATATTGCAAAATCCTTAGGGTACAGATAACAGAAAACAGTGGTTCTCAGAATGGCTGTCGAATGAAAAAATATGAAAGCGCAGGCATATTCCTTCAGAACTTCTTATTTGTTTTCTGAGAGCTCAAGCTATAGTAATTGCAATAAAATCTAATTCTAGTAAATATTTGACTCCAGATTTGCTATACTCCCAAAGCTTTCACAGGGCAATTTAATGACATAACAGATTATCAAGAGCTTGTTTTAATATTAACTAAATCAGACAGAAAGACAAAATTCTCAGGCCTTAAAATTACATAAACAAAATTGATTTATAAGACTTGATCTTAATGGGGAGTGATGTATTCATTGGTCTTTGATCTAATATCACTTTATACATGAGCTGTGATGAGAAGATTAAAAAAAAAAAAAAACAACACTATAACAATATGTGGAAATTACCTAATGTAAATTGTGTTTAGTAACATAGCATCTTATCATGTATAGAAGGAGTCCATACTAAAGAAAACCAATATTTGGTTTTAGGGATGGCAGCAGGACTAGGATTGTAATGCATTCGATAGAAACAGTTTTCACTGAATCACACATATCTAGTTACATTTCTTTAAAGTACCTCAGATGGGTAAATTGCACACAAAAAATTTAGTGACTGGGTCTCTTTTAGCATGTTATTAGGCAATTGTTGGCATGCTCACCAATTACAGTAGGTCATCTTATTCTCATTATTAAATCACAGTGGTCATGAAAATGCCAAACATATTTTTATAGAATTCCCTTTATAAAATGTCAGCAAATCTGTGTGTTTTTATTAGTTCCAAATCAGATATTTCAACAGAATGTTTGTAAGCATTCCCAAAGCAATGTCCATTTCTGATTTGAGACCACACAAATATATTACAAATTAATCAGATTTTCTGATTTCTGCATAATAACTCTGCACACTTATTGTTTAATCCTATTCTAAAATGCTGTTATGATTGACACCTTGCTGTAGAGATAGAAGTCAATTGAATAATATGTAGCAGTCAATTTTATTTGTACCTTAATGTGCCAGAGTATTTTTTTCACATTTCCATTATTTATAAGTCTGTCCCCTTAGAGAATATACAGAAGAATTTGTTTTAAATGAGCTGATAATACCCTCTTTAAAATTTATAAGTATGACAGAATCATATCTTTTTTCCTTAGCACACCATGGCGTGCCGATAAACAGGTTCTGAATTGTCTTGCACTTGCTATTCATAGGACAAACACTGGAAAAGAGCATCTTGTTAAGGTTTACTTAGAATGGGATTTCAGCCATGTATCGGAAAAAAACTAACAGAACAAAAGCTCGTACTAACCAGGAAACCTTAAGTCATTGCCAGGATTTTCTTTTAAAAAGACCACAGTAGTCTCGCAGCTACTTCTGATACTTGCTGTCATTCTTTCAGCTTCAAAAATAAATGTGGGCCTGATCTTGCCATTAGTGCTGAAAAAGTTTGTAAATTGATGTGAGTCCTTCACCTGGAGGAAATGGAGGATTTGGACTTAGTTTTGAAAACATCTTGGTACTGTCTTGCAACTGATAGGACATTTTTTCTTTTTCCTTTTCAAGTCTGTTCTGCAGACTTCAGCAAAATCCAGTAGGACTGGACTCTGTTCTGTGCTTAGCAAGTCATTATTGCCCAGGATATAGTTCGATTGTTGGATATTGATCATCTTAATAAATGCTGAGAAGCCTTGGTTTCACAGAATTTTGCTCTTTCCCCACATACGATTTTGAAAACAAGGGGAATAGCTGTCCTTTGGAAGCATACTTGTTCTCAGTTTTCATAATGCCTTTTTATTGTGCATTGTACAGCCTTTTCTGCCTCAGTAAGTGGCAAAAGAAAAGACTTTATTAAGATACAAAGTAGATGCGACTTTGATTGTTTTTCAGATAATTTTTGCTTTCAGAAATTAGAAAGGCTGATGTTCACCTAAGCGTAAAAAATGCAGTTCCCACACACGCGGAGTGCTCATGTACTGTATGCAAATTGATGTATAATGCAACTCGCATTAGCAGGGTTGATGATAGCTTCAGTTTCACTGCTGTCAGATTTTTGTATCTCCTTGAATGAGTTGGCTGGTCTGAATGAATGTTAGCATAATTTATGCAGCTGATAAGTGATTTGAGTGCTTGGGTTATTGATAAAGCACTTTAACATATCATTTGCAGCTTGATGTTATGTGACATCAGAGTAGAAGATAATGTGCCAGTCCCCAGGCTTGATATTAAAGACGATCTCCTCTTTGAATTCTAGAGGCCAGAGGAAACACAGTGCTGTCTGATACAAGCCCAGGTGACCAGCACCAACCCAGTCAGTCCCATCCTGCATTCTCTGTTGGGCCTCAGGTCAGTATCTTTCTGTTAGACTAATTGAGACATGAAATTTCATGAAAAGTGAGTAATTGTGATTGATTGTCTTTTATCTGTATAATGTAGAAAATGTGATTCTGTTTGGCTGCATTCTGTGTTACAAAAAGGGAGCATGTATGTAACTTGTGTATGTTCTGTCTGGAAGGATTAGCTTTTTGTATGTTTTTCTAAAATAAATGTAAGCAGCTTTGCATATTTAGGAGGTTAAATTCTTTGAACTTATATAAGTTATTTTTGCAATACAGGTCATGATTTAATATTAAAAAGCTAGTGCAATTTTAATGCAACCTTATTGGCTCTGACAATTCTGCATGTCACACACAGCTCTTGCGTTAGTAAAGGCATTTCATTATCTTTTATGCCAGATATTTATTTTCTTTACAGTAAAATGTAAGCATAATAGCATGGCTCTGTTAAACCTTTTAAAAGGTTTTCCATATCGCTTCATAGTTTTATTCATGTTCAACCATACTCTAGGAAGATACTTAATATTCTTCCACTTCACAGGACAGTCTTGCAGACTGCTTGGTCCACATAGCTTCTGGTAATTGTTGCTGTAGTGTAGTCAGCTCTTACCAATCAACATACAACTGGGAAAATTTAGGAAGCGTTGGCATTTATATACCTGTAGGCTGACTTGAGCTAGGCCTTCTTGTGTTCATAAATTATTTTCAGTGCCTGTGTAATGAATTTTCCAGTCTAGATTCAACTGAATTGCTACCATGCTACATGGCAGTTAGGTTTACAGCTTCAGTCTGTCAAGTTTGTGAAAGCTTTTTGGGTTTGTGAAAATGTATGCTTGAAGATACTGGAAGCCAGGCATGTCTGTACTGGAACACTAAAGGATCCCAAGCAGAAGTATTAATGTGTAATACTGAGCTATGCATGGTAAAATAGGTGTGCTGTCTGTGTTTCATTACAGCCATTACTGACAGCCCAACAGTTAGCCTCAGCAGTAGCAGGGGTGATGCCAGGAGGCACTCCAGCCCTGAATCAGCCGATCCTTATTCCTTTCAACATGGCTGGGCAGCTGGGAGGCCAACAAGGACTGGTCCTAACTCTACCTACAGCGAATCTCACCAACATCCAAGGGCTGGTAGCAGCAGCTGCAGCAGGAGGCATCATGACTTTGCCATTGCAAAATCTACAAGGTAAGTCATGTTTAGCATTTTTCTAATAGTCTTTTGCCTGTTTGTTTCACTTTTTCTCTTTTAAACAGAGTGATCTCTTTATCCAATGAAATGTTGCTCTTGATACTTATTGAAAGTTAATGCTTGGATTGGTTTTGAATACTTGAGAGATACTTAAGGGATATTTGCATTTTTACCAAACTGGAGTGGAGGTTGGATTCTTACATTCTTTAGGTCAGTACTGTAAAGTACTTGAATGATTCGTTAGGCTGTTCTGTCATCAGTGATCAATGTTCTCTACTCACAGTTCACTTAAAAATTTCAAATGGCAGCATGAAGACAAGTACTCTGTTTCACCATTGCTGATTAGAGTTGCTGAATGAATAAAGGCAACTAAAAACACGGTATTGCATGAAAATCACTTTTTAAAACCTTTTATTATAAAAACAGAGTTTCCTCAGTTGGCTGCCATTACTGCCCAGGATACGCATTCTCATTCTTGCTGTGGGAGATCTGCTTTATCAATAAGGTTCTGCCATCCATCACGCAAGCTGTTTGGAGGAGTTAGATGACTCCAAACCACAGAAGCAAAAAGTTCATCTATGTATGCATTCTCCTCACTGTCTGAGCTGTGCCATGTTTGCAACAGCCCTACCATAAGATATCTTCCGTATTCTCCCTATGGTCTAAAATCAGACTGGAAAACAGTTCTACGAGACACTGTGTACCTGTTCTCCCCTAGTATTCTATGCTGTTAGAAACAGTACTCAATCCAAACACATATGATATAAAATACAGATGTATTTACTTATCTTGGTTGCTTCTCAGAAAGCAGTTGCTGCTGAACAGAACTGAACCAAGTATAGTCAGATAAGTATAAGCCAAAATATTACAACAGAATTGTACAACTTTAGTGGAAGAGGATGGTAAGGAAGTGACTGTACAGTGTGGAAATAATAGAGGTGTGGGCAGGAAATATCAAAATAAAACTTTAACTCTTTCAGTTTGTTTTTGTTTGTTTGTTTGTTCATTTGTTTTATTATTTGTTACTGACATAAGTGGTGGGAAAAGTTTTCCTCAGACAAAATGGTAGTTTTATTAAATGAATGCTCTGCACTGCACCCTAAGTACTTTTTAGGTCATTATACTATGGTTGCTGTTGATTACTCAATGAATGGTTTGAAGCACCAAATCCTACAGGTTGTGAAACAGAGCAAAGGAAGAGACAGCTCATGTGTTGAACAAACTCCCTTACAAACTACACGCACAGTACTCTCACCTGTTGGAGCAGCTACTTGCCTTTACCTTGTGCTTGTTTTAAAGTTTAATGTCAACAGACCTCTCTTATCATAGTTGTAAATGGTTTTCACTTTAATGTTTAAAATAATGTCTCTCTCATACCATTAAGCTGCACCGAAGAACCTGTCATTCATAAATCATAGATGAAAAGGACACACTAATGCACAAATTTTGCTTGTTTAAAATTTGAGAGTGCATGTAAAGTAGGGAACTGGAGATTAAAAAAATAACGCAGGAACAGAAGTGGGTAAAAGCAGATATAACAAAGTGAAGGGGAAGTGGCTTTTTAGCGTAGGTGGATGATGAAATCTTAATGAAGAAACAGGCATTATAAAAATGTATCCTTCCACTCCGGAGTGCTCCAAGTCATGGCTGCTGTGTATGTAGTAGTATAAATAAACATAAGCTTGTGCAGTTCTTACGTCATTTATTCACCTTGTGTTGCAAAACTGGTAGGAATTAAGCCAGGCAAGCTTTGCTCTTTAGTTTTGCCATAGGTATGTAATTGCTAGCTAAAAGGTGCAACTCTGCTGCCAAACAAATGTTTCAAGCATTGACCTTATCAGATGAAAAGTTTTCCTCTGTAATCTTTACTGGTAGATAGAAGCATGGGATCAAATAGGGACTTGCTGGGTCATCAAGTGCAGTTCCCCATCCGTGAGTTAAGTTAGCTGCTTTGCTGTTTGTCTACTTCTGTACCATCACCTTCCATTCCTCTGAGCACCTCACAACTTTGTATTTACACTTGCAATATCCAAATGAAGAAAGGAATTGCCATTGCATTCATTATTTGGAAGTGGAACTGATGCACAAACAAACCAAGTAACTTGGTCAATATAGGACTTAAGAGCCCTGAATCATAGTTGTAAGCTTCTGTTGCTTCCTGTATAGCCCACTACCCACCCAATGCATGTGTGAATGAAGGTAAGAGTTTGGTGAGAATGCTATGTTTCTAGAGAATATCTTTAGCTGTGTGATATCATCAGTTCCATTGAACTGACTGACTTCTGGTCCATGTTTTTCATGGTTATTTGAAAGATAATCATAGAATGTGCGTTCCATTTTATAACCAGGACTTTTATAGGTATACTCATAGTATTCAATGCAGTTTTGGTAATTCATGCCCTGTGCACAAAATCAGACCATATACATCAACTTCCACCTCTCTTAAGCCTCACAGTGGCATTGTCAACATAGATGACTGAGGGGCATGTTTTCATGCTGTTTTCTGACCTGTCTCATTACTCCTGTTGTTGTAACATCTGCTCTCCCTGAATTTTCAGTGCAGTCACAGATGTCCAAAACTCCTTTGAACAGGTTCTTCTCCAGTTTTGTTCTCTCACCAGTAAACTTCTAAAACTCTTCATCCCAAACAAGCCTAGCCAGATAATTCAGAAGGCACCCTAAAGATTTTTTGAATAATATATGAATTCAGAAAAACTCTGATTTAACAGAATCCTTTAGTGGGTGTAATTCCACTAAATTTTTGTGATTTGTGTATATATTTAACTGATTTTCTTCTCAGGGACTTTCAGCTCTGGTTTAGGGTGATAAGTATGAGACCTCGGGGTGATTGGATGAAACAATGAAAACCCTTGCTTGAGGAAAGAGAAAAAAGAATTCAGTGATAGGAATCACAGATATAATCAGTGATAGAGGAGATATGTTAACTATTTGAAAAGAGAAAACAAGAGTTCCTTTAAAAATTCAAGACATTGGTAAAATGGAGGGATTAATGATATGGAAATTACTCGCACAGTATGACTTATTCAGTGAAATTACCTATTCTTCAGTTGTCAGTTACCTATAAATAAGATCATTTTTTCCCAAACTTTTTTTCTGTTAAATTGTTCAGTTGCTATATGGGCCTGATCCACCACAAAGTCAATAGGAATTTTGTTGCTGTAAGTGAAGAGAGGTTGAGATTGTAAGCCTCTTTAAAAATATTTTTCTTGATACGTGCTTGATTATTCTCTGTTCATTACACTATGTCATTTGTCATACACACTGCTGTACCGTATCTGTTCCCTGAGCAAATAAGTCAAATGTGCGTGAACAGAAGGAAGATGAATGTGTAAATTCTTGCTGTGCATACTTACATAAAAATATATTTTCACTGGCTCCTATTAAGCAAATTTAATATGCACAAGTAATATGCAAAGAATGAAATTTACTGAAATGCCAGGGGGCTGGTGGCAAAATAGAGCCATCTGCTTTAGAGTAAACAGAAATCTCTGAACATAACACAGGTTCACCTATGGAACTTTGGCTTGCCACCAACAGTCTTTTGAAGAAAGCAGTAAGATCAACAACCGTAACTTTTTACTGGAATCCACTAAAAGTACTGAAGTATAACAACTTTCTTGGATGGTATTTATCCCTATTCCCAGACACATTTACAAACCTGTTTTGCTCTCACCACTTCTAGAATTATAGCTGGAGCAGCAGTGCTTTTCTAAACAGCAAAAATCTGGAGGTGTCACAATAGCAGTGGTGAGGTTGTGGGAAGGGAGGCAGGTACCCTATAGGACAATGTGTTGCATGCCTGTTGCGTTTAGTCCATTGCTTCTTGGCCTGTCCTTATTGACTAGTGCAGAAAACACTCTGCCAGCTTTCCTTTTATCACCCAAGCAGGTGTTCATCCATATACATCTTTCTGACTTTGGGAAACATTTTTCTGGGCTGAATAGTTTCAGTTTCTGCAGCTCCTTTGCCAGGTTGGATTTCTCTAAGTTTTGTCTTTGTTGTTGTTGTTGCTTTTGTTGTTGCTTTAATTTTTGTTTTGGTTGTCCTTCTCAATGGTCTTTCTAAGAGACTCATCTTAGAGCTTATTCTCAGAGTATTCAGTAATGTCTGGAAACTGTTATGCGTGGAAAAGAATTCTTTCCTCAACCCCATCTGCTTTTTCTAGATCAGCGTAATATTTCTGTATATCTGAATAGAAAGATAATTTTAGGGGGCTGAGTTCGTTCTGTCTTATTTTCTTCAGATATTTCTAGCCCTCCTGAGTCCATGTTGAAATCAGTGAGAAATGGGAACGTATTCCGGTGCTGAAGAGCTGCTGTTCTCAGCCTGTCCTCTCATTTCATTCAGTTTTCCATGACAGCCAAAGTTTTACCTAAAGAGTTAATGTTATTTTAGCTATCCTTTTAGTATGGTATACATGTTGAAAATGAGAAGGAACTAGTGCAGTGTCATCTGTCAGCTCTCTGCTGGCCACACATGCTCCATGGATAAGAATTTGGGAGTCTCTCTGTGAAGGGTTGGCCCAAATACATTGTGTCACGTACCAATGGCACAACAGGATTATAGACTTCTCCACCATTACAGAACTTGAATAATACTTGAACCTCAAAAGAAATCAACAAGTTGGAGATTCTAGCCTCATGGCACAGAAACTTCACGTGTTTTATTTCCACTACACATTGTACTGTTCCTAAAGTGGATGTCAATAATTTATTTCCAAATCAGAGTTTCTCAATCTTGAGTTCTGAAAGAAATGAGAACAAACTATCTCCCAAAATCATTAGAGAAAGGCTTCAGTGCTGAAAGGAAGCCTTGCATGGCTGAAAATGTGAAATCATTAAATTACATTATTTAAGCAGCAGCAGGCCATATTTTAGCTGCAATATGATGGAAGGGGAAATGTATTAAATATCTCAAGAGCTAGGAGACAGCCATTAAAATACACTGATATGGGTAACAGTAGACAGAGATAGCGTTAGAAAAAAATTAAAAAGCTTTGTGTTTTGTTTTTTCTTTTTTTACGTGATCAGTCAAAATGAATGTTGGGTAAAGACATAATGGTAACAAAAAGGAAAACATTTATTGTTTACATTTATTGGATCTTGTTTTATCTGAACATAGATTTGTATCATTAATTGTGCAGCAGATAAAGTAAACATGCTCTGTCTCCCCATGTACACAGACCTTAAAAATCAGAAATCAGAGAGAGATGAAAAATAAGAAAGAGACAGGAAAGAAATAGACTACAAACCTCAATTGCTTACTGATCTAGAGTCCAAATTCCAGTTTTTAGAACATTTTCTCCTTTTAACTAAAGTGATGCAGTCCCTATTCATTTGTATTCCCCTTCAAGTAACATGAAATAGCTTTCAGAGTCTACAGAAAGGGAGTGTTTCACTTATGTATTTTAATGAGCACCAATGTCAGTAATAATCAAAATGATGTTTCACTTAGAGGAATAGTTTATTCCCAGGTACTTCTGCAGTGTACTAACATAACCAGAACAAGAATGACAAGAACCAAGAAAAGGAGCTGCACTCGCTAGCAATTTCAGTGAAGCCCTCAAACCAAATATACCTCCACTAATGCTGTATAAATGCTGCACATAATACAGTCACTGGGAAGGGCTCTCTCACACAAAGAAAGGGTTAACCACCCTGTAAAACTAATCTCTCTACCTCAGTACATGGAAAGAAATAGAAGAAATTTGTGCATCCTTAGGCATAGTGTGGTATGCGTGGAGTGCCTATGGATTAACGGCCCCTAGAGCAGGCTTCCTCAGGCAAACGTCTGCATTCCTTCTAAATTGTGCTGTAGGGGAACTGAAGTAACAGGAAGAGATCCCTAAAGATGGAGTATGTAGAAGGTTTTGTGTCTCCAGCTGCTGGCCCAGGAAACACACTGTTTGGGAGACTTAACATTTGCTTTTGGGAGAAAAGGCACAAGCTGCCTTTCTGAAGGAAGTATAGAAAGAACCTTAATGGACTGGTTTTCTGTTTGTGATGATTTTCCCCACCGTACAAGCCTTCTCCTGTGGGAATGATGTGGTCCCATGTTAATTGTTCATCTTGTTCAGTGGTGAATTGCTGCCTTCATAGAAGGAATGTGAAAGGTTCAGGGCTTTACTAGCTCCTAGTGGTTTATTGATCACTTCCAGTGTGTTAGCTATTTGTTGTTTGAGTTTTTTTGCCCCATAAGGTAAAGGCCTACCATCAGAGGCATTAAAATGCAGTAGTATTAATGTTTGTATGTTCTGCTGTTGACTTCCACCCAAAATAGACCCCTGACATTCCTGTTTTTTCATTCCTAATGGCTATGGAGCAACATCATTGAGGAGTAATGAAGTGGTGTAGATCAAATTAATTCTGAAATCAAAGTGTTCACACCTACTTAAACTTTGCGGGCCAAGTTTTGGCAGGGTCTAAGTTTCCAGACTTGTATGCCAAGAAGCAGATGGGAAAGACAGAAGCGGTCTGCTTCTGTCCTAAGTTTCCACCAAAAATCTATTGGTTAACTACCCTCTAACAGACATGATCCCTAGGCTAGGAGTTGTGGAGTGCCTGGTATTCAAGACCTGGGCATTTATGGGAGCATACCCCTTTATTCAGCATGACTTATCCTTCTAGCCCTGACTCAGACTGATACTGCTCCTGGCAGAAATATTCGGTGTGCAGGGTTGTAAATGAAATTTCTGTCAACCAGAACATGGATGCATTTTAATGCTGCTTTTAAAGTATATCTTTGCACCTGTTTCCAGGAGCCTTTAATCTTCTTCTTGAATTTAGACCGTGACAATTTAAATTAATGTAGAGAAAACTCATTCCAATAATGTTAAGCACTTAACTTACTGTAATCTTACAAAGGCCAAGAAATTGGGAATGCAAGTAAAAATCCTAGCTGGTGTTTGTCACTCTGTTCCTCACCTCTGCATTGTAGCATACATGCTACATGCACTGGTGGATCACATGCGAATAGATAGGTACATCCATATGGTATAGGCATATATGACTCATATGCTGATCTCAGACTCCTAACTGCAATACAGCAAGTTATAGAAGGATTACCAGGATGGATTTGCAGCCTTCACTCTTAATTTCCTTGCCTTGGTGGATTTAAGTCAGACATTTATAGTCTTTGTGGTTTAATTTCCTTTGTTTTTCTATGGTGTTTGTATTAATAAAATCCCTATGATTCATGTTTTAAAAACTCCCTGGATACAAACTTGTGTTCCTGATAGACCAGTGAGATTCTAATCAAGCACATATATATTTAGGGACTCACAAAAACAACAAAGTCTTTATTGACCAACTGGGTTTACAGGCATTTTTAATAGTGTAAATTTTGAATCCATGGAACATACAAGTTAACCACCTGGGAGCCAATTTTTTAATGAAATTTCTTTAAAGTCTACAGAATCACAGACCTCTTTTTTTTTTTTTTTTGAGATCTCCTCTTGTATTTTTTTGATTGTTGTTGTTGTTTTTATTGTCATTGTAAGTTCTGAAGATGTCTTGTGACTTGCTTATTGCAATCTTAAAGATTATCCATTTTGAAACATTTTACAGCATCTTCTTTTTCTTTTTTGAAAAAAGTTTCTGCCTGCTGCTGAGATTGGTTTAGAAATGGAAACACAGCCTGTGTGGTGACATCATAGAATCTTTTTGATTGGAAAAGACCTTCAAGATCATCAAGTACAACTGCCAACCTGACCTACCAAGCCCCTTCACTAAACCATGTCCCTTAGTGCCATGTCCACATGTCTCTTAAATACCTGGAGGGATGGGGACTCCACCACTTCCCTGGGCAGCCCATTCCAATACCTGACCACCTTCTGCATGAAGAAATTCTTTCTAATAACCAATCTAAACCTCCCCTGGTACAACTTAAGAGCTTGTCCTTGTGCCCTATCACTTGTCACCTGAGAAAATAGGTGAGAAACCAGAAACGATGAAAGTGAAACTTGCTTGGCTTTTCTTGTCCCAACATCTCTATGTGATTTTATGTCTTTTGGGTAGAATCCTCTACCCATGGAAATCTTCATGCATCAGTCTCATTTTGCTACTGATCCCTGAAGCTTTTTTCATCGCTTTATCATTTTGTCTTTACAAATCTATTGCTCTGACAAATGTTGCAGACAGCAGAGTCACAAGACCTGTGTTCTGCTCCACCCCAGACATCTCATGTGAGGGCAAATGATTCATACATGTTTTCTACAACTCTTTTACCACCTGTAAGTGAATATGCTGATAGTAGCCCTATGCTTTCTTACAAAAGTGGCTTTAAATCCCTATTGTTAAATGCTTTGAGCTCCTTAGACACAGCTAGATCTTGGTTAACTGTACTTTTAATTCTTAAATTTTGTTCTGGTTCATAGACCTAGAGCAGGCTAGGGGCTAGGCCCATTAGTGATTTCAGTATCTGGAATAATAAGGTGAATTTTACTTATTTGGGACCTGCTTTCCAGACAGCAGATGGATTGTAAGTTTTCACCAAGGCTGATAAGATTCAACACAGTATGGATTCTAAGTCTATTGCCTGTCTTGGGTTTATTTGCTTACTTATTTTAAGATAAATATTGCTTTTGAACTTACTAAGCTATAGATCTGACATATTCTACAGACTCTTCTTTCACTTAGTTGTTATGTTTTGTTATGATAAATTATGCAATGTTAGAAAGAAATCTTCAGCATAAAAACAAGCTTCTCTTCTCACTTCTATGATTTAATTCTATTCAAGTAAATGCTGATGCCTTGGATTTACAGGATCTGACCCTTCGATATTTTTCCCTTTAGTTTTCTCACATACTATTTCTCTAGTCCCTTTCCTCATCCAGTGCTGGTTGTTCCTGTCTGTCCTGTATATTCCACCTTGGTTTTTAAAGTTATTCACATGTATTTTGTACTGTGCAACTGATTTCCCATTATATCAGCAGTAATAAATGAAGAAGAGGTAAATGTCTGGTGGTGATAAACCTGTTGTAATTTTCCCAGTATATTGGACTCCTGTATTTTAGCAGATGCAGCTGTAACAGGACATGAGTCCTGTCTAAAAAGTGAGGAAATGATAATAGTGCATTTTCAGGAAGTTCACTTATTGGCAACCTGAAAGTTGATTCTTTTATTTTATTTATTTTTAAAGGGATAAAATCTCTCAAGAAAAAAATCTGTATGTGTTTTCTAAAAAGTCTACGTCTAGCAATCTGAACAAAGCAATCACTTTCAGTGTCTCTCTGAGATTTTAGCCTTTCCTTTCCCAAATCAATGCTCGTGAACTGTAGAGGAAGACAATGCTCCCCTCCTAGCACTGTAGCAAATTTAAAAAATATTCAGTCCCAGCTTTTGTTTCTCCCCCCTTCATTTTACTTGTAACAAAATCAGTTCTTTAAATCTTTGTTTTACCCTGCTTTAGCAGGAGCGGTAGTTCAAAGTTATATCTTATGAAATTGCATTTATCTAATATGAGAACCTGGGCCAGTTGCAACCAAAATTAAAAACATATACTATTTGTTCCATTTGTCAGAAGAATATCATTGGTTGTAAGTGCAAGACTTATCAAGTATATCTTTATGCATTTATGTTCCCATGAGTGCTGTTATTTTACAATTTCTTAGTGGTATTTATATATATTCAACGTTTGACATCAGATAATTTGAGTTTGCTATGTTTGTAAGATAACTCACAAGGGAGAAAGTTGTATTAAATAAATAATAGAGATAAATTTTATACTTCCATATATTTCAAAGCTAATGCAGCTAACTTGCAGTGGAACGGTAACATGAAGACACTGTGCTATAATTTGATTGATTTGTTTTGACAGCAGCCAAATAATTGAGAGTGAAAGGTGTCAGCACAGATGAAATATTGTATAAGCCACATTCAGAAGGCAACCCCAGCAGCAATAGCAACTGGAGTTTTATTTCCTTTGATATCGCACTGTTACTCACTTCCAGTTTATTATAAAACCATGAAAGGTACGCAACTTTCCATATGATGGAGGCTTTTATGGAGAGGATAGAAACAGAAGTTTGTCAGGTACTTGAACAATAGATACTGACAATGGGAGTTATGATGGATACAATATACAAGGGTAAATTATCTTAATCTTTCCCCCTGGTTTTCTCTCTTCTTTTAATCCCTTTTTACAGGCTACTGCTTATCTGGCGTCTTACCTCTAGCTTGGAGGGTAAGTGACTCCCTCCAGAGCAACCATCAGTGTCAGTCTATGGATTGCCTGGCAGGGGACTGATGCAAAAGCAGTGCTGCTATTACCCTCCCCAGCAGTGAGACTTGGCTTCAGTTCACCTCCTCTGCACAGCAAACTATACCCATTCTGGCTAACTGGGACAGGATGAGGTTTGTCTATTTGCCTTATAGTATCCGACTGCACCGCAAGGAATACAAAGAATTATAGCATCTTTTAAGCCTAGGAGAGTGTAACTGTGCAAGTAACCTAGTACAGAGGGTAGCCAAATAGACCAGCTGAAATAATGCCTGAAAGCAAAATAATTTGAAAATCACTGTTGGTCTTCCTTAAAAGCATACTGAACAAGAGAAGAGGGTGTACCTGTAAAAATACAAACTATAAAGCTTCCTTTGTCCTGAAGTCTTATTGAATTCAGTGGGAGCAAGGTAGAGTTTGAATTGAAATGTGTATGTCCTGCCATTCATTTCAGAAATGCTTCATTAAGAAGACATAAGTCGATGTGAATGACAAGGGCTCTCAGTAATGAGCTCTTGCTCATGCAAAACAAAACAAACTATGACAAGCATCATGTTAACAAGATCAGGAACCCTTGTGGCTTTGTAATGTAACATCTAATCTATATCTATACCTATACCTATACAAATATAATTATCTTACTTGGAGAAAAGTAAATAACAGAATGGGATGAGATTTCCAATACAGAGCAGTTTATACACAGTCACATTCCACTTGCATTCTCTTTGTCTCCTGATCGGATTGTTTCATAAATTGCATGGTGGAGATTAGAAACTGAGCTGGAGAAACCTAAACTTACTGTTATTAATAAGGGAAGAGTTTTTGTTGAAGTGGTATAGGAAGGCAGGAGGTAAGCTGTTGTTCATAAAATAAATCTTACTTTGTAGTAGGCTGCATCAACTGAAGAGTTTTGGTTTAGAGCAATAGTGCATACTTGAAATGAATCCCCTTATTTTCACCATTTGCCTCATGTTAGTTTGATGTATTTAGGCCAGATTTATTTTGGAGGAAACTAAACTAGAAGCTCCACTCCAGGCGCACACCAAAGGTATTCCAGAGCCAGGTGGAGACACAAAGGTCCAAACCAACAGTTGGCCCTTTGGACAGCTTCAAGACCCATACATTCAGTGCAAGAAGCCAGAGTAATTACAGATCAAAATAAAAACCCTGAACTGCAAGTAGAAGAGGATAAGGGGACTCCAAATCAACTGTCTCCATCTCATGCTGCACCAAATCACTTGCTAACATTGACATAGCCTTAAAACCTGTATTACCGGTTCAGAAGGAAGTAACTGATGACTGATACATGCAAGGAAAACAAATCCTTCATTGCTGATGATGTTATTTAGGTAGAGGCTTACTTTAGAGCACTGAATGCCCAGGTTGGAGGGTTGTGTGGCTTATGTAATAAACAACTCTGCCATCAGCACCTGCAAAGTTAAATTTAACTTGGCAGCTCTGATTTTAGCCACCAGCAGCTGTAATGTTCTGTTTAGTAATTTTAGGCAAAAAGCTGAAAATGGAATGCCTAAATGTATATGTATATAAAGCTATTCATAGGCATTGAAATAAGCCTGTAGACATCTAAATCTGAAGTTCTGATCTGTACTTGCTAGAATGTGATTTACAGTGGAATCAAAGGCTTCCCAAACATCATGTTTTGTGTATGGATGTTAGTCTCATCTAGAAGTACTCAGAATTCATGAAAACATGGGTGGTTGAAAAGATTCTCAGTAGAGTGCATGGTTTTCTAGAGAAGTCTTTCCTTCAGATTTTTTCTTTTTCACATCTCAGCTTGTACCTATGAGCATGTGGATCTGATTTTACTGGCCCTGTTGAGCTTCAGCTAGCCCCCTCATCCAGCTTCTAGCCAGTAGGCTCTGGAAGAGAAACTCTTCTTGACAACAATTTCACAAAGTGTTATAAAGAGGCAGAGGATCTAGTTAATGGAAAGATGCTCAAGTGTCTAATGAGCTTGCTGGACACAGTAATTGGGATGCCTCTTTGGTTGCACACCCCTTGATCATCAGATGTATTTGCCAATCCACTGCTAACTGAACAAAAAGACATTAAAAGAAATCTGAGGGAAAAATAAAAAGGCAATGAGGCAAAATCCAAAAAACACAGCCTTCAGGCTGGCCAGGCAAATGGAAAACTAAGAAAAAAAGTAAGCTAGCCATCCAATTGAACCAGCTCCTAGGCATCTCCCATGTTGAATATTTCTGTGGGCCTTTTACTGAATAGGTTACATAACCCAAACAATTACTCTTTTATTTAGCTAAAGTAGTTAATTTTAGAAGTCTTATTAGAGGACCAGACAGGTTGTCTTCATTGTAATCCCTGCTCCATAAAGATTCCACTGACTATTAATAGATGTATTTTTGGAGACTTCACTGTTGTGAACAGATTCCTTCCTAGATGATGTTTTCTCTAAATAAGGAAGCAAAGTAAACATTTTCCCCCACACCTCATATCTAAAGTAACCCCACATCATTATTACAAGTGGTCAGCTCTAAGTGGCGACTGTGATATGGCAGCACAAAGCCAATTCTGGAGGCCCTCAACATTCAGTTTTAGTGAGGCAGATTCACATGAGATGTGCTGCTTGAGGCCTCGTTGACATTTGGGAGTTTGAGTTTTAAAAAACCCTATGTGAAGACCCTCAAGGTTTGGCTGACTATAACCTGCAAATAGTTTGGCAAGACCCTATTCACAGAGACTGCTCAAGAGCCTTTCCCTTCCCCCATTTCAGCGGTCAGCACTGACACATTGCATTATGAGAAAGAGCCCCACTTAATGCAGAGCTACTTTCAATTGTCATGAGCACTCACTCTTATTTAAACTGACACCCTTTCCATCACCCCCAAGCTAGAATCCCAATGTCAGAGTGCTTCAAGAAGTTGGGATTCAAAGCTATACTGTCTTGCCTAAGAGCTGTGATAGAGTGATGCAAAATAGCATGCAAGAGAACTTCAGAGATGGAAGGATGATCCCAAAGGTGGAGGGCGATATGTTAGATATGAATGTGCCAGGTGAGTAGAGGAAAAGAGAGACAGCGAATTGAAAGGTAGGCCTGCATATGAGTGCAGAAGAGGAAAGAGACTTAGAGGAACCGTGTTCTTCACTTGGACTTCATCAGTTCATTAGGCTTCAGTGATCTAGGATCATGCCATTAGAAAGGGTTATAATTCCTGCATGTTCCAAGAGAAAATACAGCCCTTCTTTCTCCCATAACACCAGGTTGCTCTGTTGGTGTATTTGTCCTTCAAGGTTTGATACTGAGATTCTCTAGTGACAAGAACATGTGCAAACACTTTGAAATTGAACAGCACAGAAATTCCTGGTGTGAGGAAACATAGTCTACCTATAAAGAGAGTAAAATGACCTTGGTGACCAGTCCTTTCTCTCACTGATTCAGCAAATGCTTATGCATCAGCTTAGGTGGTGGTTTAAGTGGTCCTATTCATTATTTGAAAGGATTGCTTTAATGATTCACTATTTAGTAAGGTGGAAACTGAGGCATGGGGTGGTGAAATGACTGCCTGATATTTCTCAGCAGGACAGTAGCAAAGACAGCTATAGAAAACATTCCCAAGTCCAGTCTTGCCAAACTTATGCCTACAAATTTGTAGGGGAAGAGCGCTATGTTTAAATTAACATAAGAAAATAACATTTCAGAGCATACCATTTCAGGATATTTTCTGGACATTCATATAAAACATTTCTTATAGATTGTTTTAAAGGCTGAATCCTGCTTGTCTCACAGGCACATCTCATTGGTTTTAGGGTGACTGCTTCCATGAGTAAAGTTAGTGATATTCAGTCATATACTTTAGCCCATTCCTTGAGTTATACAAACGCTCTGTCAGAATATGAGAAAAAGAAAGATTCAAATAACCACAGCCAATGACTGGGCTGTGAATGGTTTTCCTCCTTTTCTTCCTTTTCTGTCTTCTTTCCCCTAGAGAAGTACATGATTGCAATAGGGGTTTGGGATTAAATAATCATATCTACTTTCTGCAAATTTAAAGCAGTTTATATTCTTGCCTGAATTTTTAGTTTAGGAACAAAGATCATTATCATGGAAGACATTTAGCTCTACATGCAGTTACATTTAAAAAATGCACCTGCTTTTTAAAGGTGGGGGGTAGAAGAGGGAAGGGAGGAGTACCGCTACTTGGGTCTCATGCCAGACTTTAATGTAAAATTAATTCCTTTAAAAAGATTTTTAAAAAACCACAACATTTTTCTAATGTGCATTAAGAATGTTGGAGAGCTCACTGAAGCATATGCTTTGAGCTTTCAGGAGCAATCTGTAGTCAGGCATTTTAAATGAAAATTGATTTGTGATTTACATGGTCAGTGGAAAGAAAATTAACTTATGGAAGGTTGTAATGAAATATTAGACAAGTAAAAAAGTAGATGGTGATCTAGTGGAACTAAAAGTCCCATCTGGAAGAATTCTGTGACATTTTTACATTTATCTGTGTTCTGCATGAGTTGTAATGTTAGTGGTAATTTTATGGGACTGAACTGAAATGAAAAGGGTGTTATCACAGATTGCCTACAATATAGGATTGTGTTCAGTGGAGAGTCCTGTATCCTTTTCTCCATTTTCCTATAATATGACTCATTGCACTTTTTTCAGCTACTGTTGTTGAATTCATTCAGCCTTTTACTTGGGGTTATTAAAGAAGAACATCAAATGCTCACAAATACATTCTAACAGCACATTTAAAAGCAACACTACTGCTTCCACTTACTCTTGCATAGTTGAGGTGCTGTCCAGGACACCCTTTAAAATACATACTAAAGGAGCAAATGTTACCACTCTGAAACCATATATTAACACAGATTTAAAATTATTTTCTCTTTTAATTTATGACTGATCAGCATAGTAAGAGGAAAGAATTAAAGCTTCTCCAGAAAACTTACTGCCATGTATGGTTCTATTCCTCTATTCCGTTTAAACTCTGATGTTCAGTGTATGACATCCTTGATTGCTCTTGCTGTCAGCTTCTTGGAGAATGAAGAAAGAGAAACATGTCAACACGGCATGATGCCATACTCCCTTCACTCTTCTCCTGCTTCTGGAATAGAAAGTCTTCCTCCTGTTTCAATAATCCAGACTTTATTGGTATTGGAAAGAGGAACTGCTGTACTAACCTCTAACAGATAACATTCCTCTTTCTGTAGTCTCCATGTATGACAACTTCTGATTTATCCTAGTTTATGCAGTTTGAAATGTAAGGCTCTGATCTGGCAAAAGATTGATATTCTATGGAATTGGGAGAATCTATTAAAGCAATTGGTGAAATTAATCCCATTGTGGTTTTCAAAGACCTCCAAATTTCAAAATCTAGAGAAAAATCTTTTCATCAAAGGCTTGCTTCTCTCTGTTATTAAATAAATTAGCTCTCTGTCCTATCAAAATCTTGTTTGTTCTGGACATCTTGTCTTCCCTTTCACAGAAGAAGGTGTGTTAGATTCCTTAAGTAGGTGAAACTAGATTTATGTAATTTATTTTTCTCTGTTTCTTTAGCAAATATATTGGTTTGATTTAAATGCATTCTAAGCATTCTAGTTTATTTGAACTCTAGAGGATTTCAACGTGGCTCTGCACCATGCAGGACTTGGACACTGCCAAACACAGATTTTAGACGTGTACCTCTTCTCGTTGTTTTTTGTTTGGGAAACAAAACAAGCTGGAGAATCTGGTTAAAGTTGCACCATCTGCATACCACTCTTAGCTGAAATAGTCTTAAATGTCACAATGTGCAACTAATATTGCGACATATTAGTGTGTACAGCTGCATTACTGAGGAAAGCAGTTTAAAACACATTTCTCCAAGAAATTAATTTTGTAAGCGTGTTTGAAAGAGGTGAAATATCACAAATCTATCATAAACAGTATATATGTTTTTCAATGTGATGATGTGGCTAATGATGGTAGAAGCAGCCTTTCTAATCACAGGATGCTATAAAGGTCAATATTAGGTATTGGCTTTCCGTCCTGTCCATCTGAAACAATATACCATAGTGAGTGTAATCAGTAAATGGAGGCAAACGAACTTATTAGAAACATTAGCATTGCAGAAAGACAAGATTTGAGAATAGATGTTAAGTGGATCCTGCAGTTGGTAATTGTCATCCTGGGAATAATTACACTAATTAATAGCTGCTAACCCCAGACCCTTGTGTCTGTGACTTTGAATGAGTTAATGATTGCTGCTCTAGAGAATGTATTGCTGGTAGATTTTCAGTAAGTGTCAGCAGAGTAAAAAGGCCCCAGGGAACAGACTTGGGCTCTGATGATCTTTAGGGTCCCCATTTTTACAAACCACAAGTACATCACTGAGCGATCAGATAACGTCTCCACAGACCACAAAGCAGTGAATAGCGGTTGAGGATTTTCGAATGAAGAGATCCATTTCATCATAAAGTTCCTGATTTGTAAAGTTAATATTAACTTCATGTAACCTCAGCCTTATAGCACTTGCAATCAGCAGGTTTTACGTCTGAGGCTGTGCTTCAAATGAACCACAAAAGCCAATTTTTCTATTGTCTTTCCTCCTGACCCTAGTTAAGTGGACTCTATTTCTGCTGGAGTTAATTTAAAATGGTACCAAATCTTTATTGACATAATTTAATTTTTGTAGGCTTTTAAAGACTGGAAAGTTTATTTTACAATGGGTCTAATTCCTTTGGCTATTCTGTTCTCCCTCTTGGTCTCTCTTTCGTCCCCTGTACACAATAAAGTATGTAAGTCCTGTAATAGCCATAAATTCATGACATGTAATCTAGCTGTCTTCTAAGGGACAATATCAGGGACAATACTTGTTTTTGTATCATTAAAACCAATAGCTGACTGGTATCAAAATGGCAACAGGACAATTCCAGTAAAATCAAGATTATGTTCATTAAGCATAGCGGACAATGGAAGGAGAGCTCTATTTCTCTTATTCTTGCAGTCTGTGATGGAAAGGATTATTAATATACTTTGGAACATTAGTCTGTGGCCTTTGGTCAGATGGAACAACAAAAGACAGAGTACTACCACATGATGGAGCCTTTTTTTTTTTGTGGAAAAACAAACAAACAAACAAACAAAACACCACCAACAAAAACAAGGTAATATTGTAATATCATAAATCCAGGTTTCTTATACTACTTACTATTCACTAGTTGATGATTCCTCATATTGTTTTCAGGGAGTTAGAAGAGGTGATAAAGTTAGTCCTTATACCTGCATTTGCTTCTTCTGATGCTTTTCAATGGTCCTCCAAATGAGCAAGAGAGCTCCTTAGGGTCAATGTGAGATGTCCCTGTCTGGACTGTAAAGCTGTTAATTGACAAAGGTCCTAGTTATCTTTCATTAAGTAGACAAATAGAACTTCTTATAGCAAAATCTATGGAAGTTTCAAAGAACTGGAAAAATTAGTGCTTAAATGTTGCTTTGAACCTAGCGTCTGGAATATAAATATAGTATCTGTACAGCACTTAGAAGCAAGAACAAACATGGTGGTTTTATGGGCAGCTCCTTCGTGTTCTACAATGCAATAGGGAATTTATTCTGTAAACTTTTTTTCAACACTTATTTCTGGTAGGCTAATGGTATTTTTTCTTTGCTTTTTTTGTTTTGTTTACTAATTATGCCCACAAAGGCAAGTACATACTGCCAAAATAAGATAGGAATGCTGAACTTTTTAACAAAGAAAGCAGAATGAATTTTATCCGCAACATAAGTATTAAATGGTTCCTTTAGAGACCACAGTGTCAAGCAGACTGACAGAAAACTGTCACTAGGCTTTTGAAACCAGATATAAAATGTAAATCATTGATATCTCCCTTAATTAAGATTCAGTGTTTTCCCACATGTCAATTTATGTAAAAATATGTTTTATATCGGTAAATATATTATTTATCTTAGAGGGGACAAACTATTAAAAAGGTATAGAAATAGCAGAGTGAAAAGGTTCAAAACAGAACCATATTCGTTTGTCAACTAAGTTCATTAGTACTTACAGTCCTTCCAAAAGATTTTATCTCTGAGAGCATGTTCAAAAGTTGTAAGCATTTTAAGCAGTTCATGTTGCATTATGCCATGGCGGTAGCAATGAAGCTCAATTGTCTTTATCTTCACTCACACCCACGGGAAGGGTGGCAAATAAAAAGATGGTATCAGGGCTAACTGCAGGTCTGATTTATCCTCTGTAAAACAGGAAGAAAATGGACTACATCTACATTTTGCTGAGTTTATACAAAATGTTTCAAAGATGCTAATGTCAACTTAGTAAGTTAAAGAATCCCAAAATGTTGTAGAACAAGAAAACAATCCTGACCAACAGAAGACTTTGTGGGAAAGGTCAGAAACTCAGTGGCAGATAGTGTTCATGGAAATTGCAACCTGCCCAACAAGGGCAGGATGAAACAAATGACACTCCAAAAATATACCAATTGTCCCAAAAGGTGGATATTATAAACAGCAAGGAAGGAATAGGGAAATAATACTTTGCAAATGAATAAGAGGGCTTGACTTGCAGAACTACAGAGCAGTGCCTGAGCATCTGAATTCAGACAGTGGCACAAAGAATGTGCACAGGAGATACTGACACTCTGAAAATGGTAGTAGATCCCATGGGATCTCCTCATGTCAGTGCTGAGAGTGAGCCTGCACCTGGAAGACAATGGTTATTGCTCACTGACAAAGCTAACCAGACAGTGCATAAACCCTTGAAGTTTGACATCAACCAAGCAGATTAGGTTTTTATTCCAGATGTGAAAGATTGTGAGAATTGTGGCCAAAGAGTATAAAGGACACAGACTGTTGGCTTGCAGCAAGTGATCTCATTTGCCTGTAAGTTGCAAAAAGATGAATTTCACTTAGAGAGTTCTTAGACTGCTGTTGCTGAAACTAGGAAGTCAGAGCTGCATTTCAGAGGACTAAGGCTAGAGAAGGTCTAGCCTCATGTTCTACAAAAAGCATGAACTTTCCTGTATTCTAATCACTTAGACCTAAAAGAGCTTTTACTGTCTTTTATTTTTTTAGCCTTTTATACAGTGTGCCTCAAAAGAGAGCAGACTGTGAAAGCAGGAAATGTTTTTTTCATTATTAGTGTCATAAGGAAAAAAAGGTCAGAGGAAATCACAAAGTGAAAATTAAGTCTGGATTTAAGATGGACAGAGAAACAGTAAATCCAAATAGGATGTGAGGCACAAAAACATTAAACCCAAAGTCAAAGAACATTAATCAGGTAAGCCTGGGATTAAGCAAAAACATGAAGAGAAGTCTTGGCTCCACTGGAGACAATGGCAGAATTTCCTTTGTTTTCAATCAGGTCAAGATTTCTCCACTGGTTGGGACAGCATAAAGTGTAAACACATTGTGTGAATAAAAAAGCACTTGAGAAAGCCAGCCTGAGATGTGAGACAGATTCTCTCTGAAGGCATGGTGCGTCAGAGAGTCTTTCTTGATCTCCAGTCAAAATGCTTGGCTAACTCACATCAGCGCTGCCATTAGGAAAGGCCATGTAGTTTAGAGGGGGAACAGAGCAAGTCTATCTACATCCAGAAGAGGGGCTACCTCTGGTTTGCTGAAATCAATATTCTCTTTTGCACATATGCCTCTTTCTTTGTGACTCACAAGAACTTGTCATCACTAACATCTTTGGAACAGGGTGGCAGTAATTCAGCCCATGGAAACAAGATGTCTGTCACAACATTTGTTGGCAGGAAACAACATTTATGAAATTAATATTTGAGTGTGACTGTAAACATATTTTACTTATGTTTTGAGTAGGATGTGGGAGAAAGGTTGCTAGTTGGAAGTGAGATGGAGAAAGATAAGAGAAGCAGATTTTTGTGGTAAAAAATGCAATAGCAAGACATTATGGCCCGAAGTATGTTCCACTGGTTTTATAGTTACTGTGCACAGTAAAACTGAATCAGCCAAATCTCTCCAAAGGTGTATTCTAGCCAATAAGAATGTAAGAAGGGAGAAGGATTTGCTACTCAGTTTATAAAATTGTTAAAGCTTTTAAATACAACTGCTACTATAATACATAGTCACAAGCTGGTTATTATACTAGATTTCTAACAGTGTAACAAATTTCAAGACATTTCAGAAGCTTCTTTCAGGTAGAATTCCAAAATTTCAACAGCTTTTCCAGCGCTAATCTCTCTTCAGTGAGGCTGTACAGCTAGTAGCCATAAAAACAGACTTTCTGAATGTACTTTTAGTTGTGATTGCACCTAGCACCAGAATGCCAAGAAGTTTCTCCTTGGTGTACCTTTTTGCAAGAAAACAGGATTATCTGTAGTGGATTAAGATTCCATGGTTACATGCCAGAAATTTATATTATGAAACTTTTTTGTAAACAAAATAAATTCCACTGGGAAATATACAGATACCATTCTTTTTCTTTTTTTCTTTTTTTTTTCTGTTTCTGTTTATTATTTTTATTATTATTTTTAATTAGTGCTCTCCACAGAGTGTTGAAAGTTATGATAAATGTTTCCTGGAGCAGATTTTCTACCTGTAACTCTGAGGAAGAAATATGCATTTAAAGATATTGCTTTATCTTTTGACTCTGAAGGGGATTTAAAAAATATTTTCACTAAATATTCTACAGTTTCTTTTCTCTAAAGAAGATAAGGATATCTAATGAAGGAAGGCCATTCTAACAAACTGAGCTAAACTTGTGTGTAATTGTTTATTATTTTCTAAACTGCATGACTTCAAACAGTTAAAGCACCAGGCTCAGCCAATATGGAAATACAGCTGAATTTGAAATTTACTATATGCTGTTTCTGCTTTTCATTTTTTACCATTTCACACCTTGTCCGCATCTCGAGCAAGCTTGTAAGTTTCCAACGCATACATTTCTTGTGATGATATATTGTCCTGGTGGAAAATTTCATTTACTGGCTGTGCCCTTTGCTGAACCTGTTGCTAGTCAGGGAACATGATAAGCGTATAAGTAGCATGCTACTTCATTTATCATACATCGTTTTAGACACTCAAATATCTCATATACAATTCTGCATTCTGCACCAAGGGAAACTACTAAACTTGCAGGGAAAAAAATCTACAAATAAATTGTCAGTTTATAATATATAAATGTATCATCCTAATAAAAATTAATCATAGTTTATACTAAAACTGTAAGTGCCCTTTATTATTTTTTTTTATGGCCTCGGTAACCACATGTTATCAAACACTAGTAGAAAATATCTGGCTTTTGTGATTTGGTGTAGAGCAGAATTGAAAGATATAAAAATACTGTCTATTTTTAATAATTGAAGTACGTTGCAAATAAATCACAGGCTTGAAATATCCAGCAGTGCTAAGAACATTCTGCTCTCCTAGCATTTCTCTGTGGTTTAAACATTCAATATGTCTTATAAAATAAAATAAAATAACAGAATTAGATTCAAAAAGCAACCAGAATAACAACACCAACAAAACTCTAACATTTAAAGAATTTAGAACTCACCAGAAATAAAACACTTGCAAGAAATCTAAGGTCAAATAAAACCAAACATATCTGATGTACTGGCTATTCCTAGCAGAGCAGGTCAGGCCTCCCTAATTTCAGCAACTTGTCATCTATTGATTTCAAAGCTTCTTCAGACCATCATTACAATATTTTACTACAGACTGCTTTTTATGTCCAACATAAAATAATCTACATCTTGTCAAGATGTTGCATTTGAAATGTTGAATGCAAAGCTCTGATTTATGTTAAACAGTGCCTACACTAATTACAGCCTTTCACTAACATATTGGACTATGGAAAACTGTATCTTACATTTATATAGCACCTTTCATCCTGCATTCTTTAAAAAATCTGTACATAAAAGTCAGTTCAGCTGCCTCTCATATATATCCATTTCTAGGGAGGTGTAGAAGCATTTAATGGCTCACAGTGACATTGCATTCTAGCTTTGAACTGGAGCTGAAGAAGCATTTGTTAAACAGTTTAATTGCCAGAGCTGTAATTTGATGAGGTTATCAGAGCTGATACAGATGTGTCTGGGGAAAATAGAGAATGGAGAGAGAGAAGAGGAATCAAAAAACAAAACTAAAATAGATACCGTGTCTCATCTGGAAAAAAAAAAAAAAAAAGAAAAAAGAAAAAAAAAGAAGAAAAGGTGCCTGCATACATGTTTGGTTTTTATTTCCTTTTTGGAAGTAAAAGGTTTGGTTTTAGAAAAGATGCTGGGTAAGGTGATAGAATAGAATCTCCAGTAGAGGTTTCCTTCAGCTTAGAGACTTTCCACTGGAATACCCACCAGAACTGGTCATGCTTGGCGTATATATTACAAAATGTTGATGTATAGGTGGTCTGAATATGAAGACTGTTTTTGACTTGCAGTCAAAATTTGTCTAGATGAAGAGGACAGAAAGATCTGAAGCCAAGTAACTTCCTTGTGTAATCACCACATATTGTAAATGATGGGGAAAGGACGGAATAAAAATGGGTTTGCACAAAATGATATAGCTGATCCAAAATGTCACGTGAAGGAGATTTGTACTGTCATTCATATCTGTATTTGTTCTTTGAGCACAGAGGTGATAATTTCAGTATGACCCATCAATTCTAAATTTGAAACCTACAGCTGTGATTGGCCTGTTAAGGAAAGAGGTTTTCAAGGTTTGTTTAAAAATATAACATTTTTTCCTATTTAAAACTCAGTGATAAAGAGGTTGAAACTCAAGTTAGGTTCAGGACATACAAATTTTCCTCTATAATTTAAAATGTAGATTCATTTGCAGTTGCCAGGAGACTGCAGGAGCCGATACTCAGAAATTTCTGGTATAGAACTGGCTGGCTTGTTGAGCTTCAACAAAATTGCCGAAATCAAGGGTGCCTTTTAGGTTTGAGTAGTTTATGCTTATATCTATAAGCGGGAGATTACATCTACTACATTAGCTGGTGTTACGGTTTGTGTTCCTATAGCTCATAGATAAGAAAAAATTACTGGATGAATGGGTCATTCTATATTTGATGTACTTCTCTGGTGTTGTAATTATGGGATTTGGAGGTGGAATCTATCTTATACAAGAACTTTGCACAAGAAGTGATAGTTTGACAATTACTGGGTTTCTTTATGAACAGGTACCTCAGGTCAGTGCAAGGAGACATGCTTACTGCATTTAGTTTCCAGAAAGTGCTATGATGCAAATGTGTGACATAAAAATGTTCAGGTCATACATTCAGTTTACCAGAACCAGCTAGGGTTAGGAAATGTGTCCTGCTGTTAGAATGGTTTTAAATGTAAACAGCCATGTTTTTTCCTCTGTAAAACAGACAGGGACTCAGAACAGTGAGGAATCAACCTGGAATGGAAATAATTTCTTCTCACGTTGAACATGCCTCATCTTCCGTGCCTTACCAGCTTCTTTCATATGCTGTTAAAGTGGTAAAAGATGCTCATTCACTTTGCTCTTTTCAAAGTGCTGATAAAACACGGTGTATTTAATATTAGTATAGAAGACAGGAAAAAACTCCTATGTGTTATGGAGGAAAGATTGTCAAGATACTTTAGTCAATGATGGTCTCGTTTGTTCTCCTGAAAGATATCCAAGGCTGGTTAGTAGAACAGTTGATTTTATTGTGGTGGGTTTGTAGATTTGAAGATAGCCTTTGAAGAAAGACTGTGCATAGCTACATAAAAAAAAAAAAAAAAAAAGGCAGCCAACTATGGCTTTATTGTGTAGGAATAATGGTTTACATGCCCCTGCTTTGTTTCATCTTGACATATAAACATGCTGTACAAACATTAATTAGGATTTCACAGTATCTCTATTAAATAATGTTATATCCTTTCCATTGCTTATGGAATTAGCATGCTAAAGTTGGGGAGCAATAGAATCAAGATCTGCTTCCAAACCTTTTCCTGTGCAGTGATCCCCTTCCTTTCTACACAGTATTTTCTTCCTTTCTGTGCTCAGAGTCTAAAAACACCTACAGACAGGAAATATCCCTGGAAAGAAAAGAGACTCCAGGATCAAGATTTGTTTCTTTTAGAAGAAGAAAACTCCATTTTAGGAAGACTTACCCCTGTTTTTCCCTGTTATGTATTCCTCAACAACACCTTGATTTTAGTTGCTGTCCCTTTGATTTATGTTTCTGGAGACAAGTGTTTTGTGTTGATGCCTTAGATTTGCAGTACTTCAAGTTCAGAAAAGAGTGCTGAACAAGGAGGAGGACAGAAGGGGCTCTGTTATGCTCTTACTGCAGAGATCCTTGGCAAAAGCAGAGCAATAGGATGCAGTCCTAACAGACATATTCCATGGGAGCACTACCCTCAGTTAGAGGGGCTCATGTTCCCTTGTGTTTTCCTGGCAGGCTGAGGGAACAGAGGGAGAGAAACATGGTCCACTGAGAGTCCTAAATACATATGGTTCAATAGACTTGATGGGAGTTTTTCTCAAAGTTGTTGGTTTTGCTTTAGGGTACAGGATTTCCCTTTGAATCCTAACGGTAGTTATTAAATAGCAAGAGGTTTGCAACATCTCATTATTATTCTGTTTCCACAGAGTACTGGGGCAGAACTTGCCCTCAAGTTGTACTTTTTCTGGGTAGACTTCCTAGATAGAGGTATCTCTGGAAAAAAAAAAAAAACTATTATTATTTTTGTTTGGTTGCTTATTTATCATTTGTTTTATATTGGTGCATAAGCAACACAGTTGCAAAGCTACATGGAAGACAGGAGACCACAGATGAATATGGTCAGACAGGGAATAAGAAGAAACAGTGAAGCAGTCATGGTCAGTATGGTCTTAATACTCACCATCTGTCCTTGAGGAGTAAATAAGAGATAATGGGAGAAGAGGAAGGGCAGAGGTGGGCAGTAAAGATCTTTGAAAATGAAAACAAGCAGCTTGTATTTGATGTGATGGAAAAAGGGTAAACTAACTAAAAGACATCTCAGGTAGTGGCATGGGAGAACCAGCAGCATTCTAAATGGGTAAAAGGAGACCAATTTCTCTTCCTGGGAAAAAAAAAAAAAAAAAAAGGATGTTGTCATAACTGAGATGTAAGGTGCTGAAAGTTTGGATGAGAGTTTTGGCTGTGCAAGTAGATAGGGAGAACCTTAAAATAGGCTATGTGTAAAGAGTCTTTAAGATTTAGGAGTTGACAGGCAGATTTGTTTGCTGTCAGCATATATATGGAGTTGAATTTGTGTCTTTGAGATTACTCGGATAAAGTGTTAGGAAGACCAACAACAGGATCCAAAGAAACTGTGACAGAAAGCTGGAATGAGGGATTACAAAGATCTTCTGCAAGGCATGCCAATGAAGCGATTAGAAATGTGAGACAAGAGGTTCTCCATGATGGAGCACTGAATCTGAACAGGTTTAGCTGAGTGCAAATGATGGGAGACAGGTTGTAGAGGTACATAGTGAAATTAGTAAACAACCTCAGGCTGTGATTGTGAGTGTATGTTTAATTATTAACTAACTGAAGGAGGCAGCTCTGAAGCAGTAGTTGTAGTGTCAGATGAGGTTAAAGCTGATATATTTATATTTATTTTTCTAAAACTAAAGCAAATTAGTATTTTGAAAAGGAAGAGCCATCGGGGTATGAAAGGTGAAGACCAAATGGCAATGAGTGCATCTCCAGTTAGGAGAGAGGACCCTAGTCAATGGGGCTAGTAGCAGAACCAGTAAGAAACTGATGGTTACAGAAAGAGAGAGTAGTAATCGTATCATATTTTGTCAGCCTTCCCTTGGAAGACATCAGAGCAATACTATCTGGAAAGAGGAGTGAAGGGAGAATATGAAGAGAAAACTGGAAGTTTCATCATAAGGAGCATTTGGATAGTTATGAGACATTAACAATATGGTAGAAGGGAGAGAAGATTCAGTTGCAGGGTTGTTCAAAGGAAGAGCACAGGGAAAAGTATGATGCCCTTCTTTTAAGCAGAAACCACGGAAGGAGAAGCCTCTTAATCTGCTCACAAGCTAATTTGGGTAGGACAGTGCTGGGATAAGAGAGACTTCCACAGAACATGGTTCTCAAAGTAACAGCAGCAGAGCAGTGACACCCAACTCTTTGATAGCCACAAGCTGGAAGGTTCACAAATCATAAATTCTTCTGATCATCTCAGAAATACACTGTATATTCCAGAAACAGCTGAAGACAGAGTAATATAATCACTTTAATTTTTTCCCTGAAAATTAGTACTTAAAATTCCCCCTCTGAAACAATCTTTAGCATTAAATTAACTAATTCCCTGAATGTTGAATGCAAATCTGGAAAAAAAACAAAAAAACAAAAAACAAATAGCTGCAGGTTTTTGCTGCCTTCTTCTTGTTTGTAACTTGTTGCTCTTTGGGAGCAACCAGCTTCAAACTTGCTGAAATACATTGATTTTCAGAAGCAAATGGCTTTTCAGGAGTGTCACAGCAGCTTATCTTTGCTGTCACTGTCCCTTTCCAACTACAAGAGCAGTGGAAGTAAAGTGGATAATGACTTTCCACATCTGTTGACTTCTTTAAAATCCTGAGTTAACTAATTGTCTGTATTTTATTGTATAGCCGGTAACTATACAACCTTGTTTTAACTTGTCCTTGTTCAATCCATTAGATCAACAAACATACACCTAAATAGGTACAAGTATTACATTCTAGAGTTACATATTTGACATAGGGGAGAAAATACTGTTAGTTTTGGTGTACATCCAGCTATGGATTCAGATGCATAGGCTCATCTTTCAGAAGGTGATGGTTTAAGATTAGGGGTAGAATCCAGCACATCCTCCAGCTGCAAGATTCCTGTTTTTATAACAGCATGTTTTTCCCATTCTTTCTTAGTTAATCTTGTAACATATTAGATTATACTATATAGATTATACTATAAAGTATATATCAATTTCACAGGTGTTAAGGGTGTGAGGGAGGCTTTTTATGCCGACTGTCGAGTATTCCTGTTGTAGAATACATAGTCATTGCTGTGGTGAGTTGTACCTCAATGTATAATATTATTATTCCACTGATTTCCATGTGGTGGAAATCAACATTATTGAGGTTGGTAGTTTCAGGCCTTTTGTACTCCAGTGTGTGCTTTCTTTGTTTGAAACAAAATACATTTAAATTAAGATGTTACTATGGAAAAGCTGAAAAAGCTAAATAATAGTCTAACAGGGCTCCACACAATAAATTTTCTTAAGGGAACCAAACTGCAAGACAAGTTTTCCAGCTGTGTACTTTGTCAGTGGTTATTGGCAAGTAAAGATTTTTTCAAGGAAGTTCTTAAGCAGGAGAACAAGGCAAGTAAAACAATGGTTAAGCTCACTGAGGAAAATAAGGTGGTTGCATTTACTCACTAAAGACAGAATTATAGTACAGGAAGAAGGTAAGAGGCTGAGAAACCTTTTCAAGTTAGAGGTCACACCCCCCTCCCCCCCTTTTTTAGTTGTGCAAAATGCATTTGTACTAGTAGACACACAACCTGTTCAACTGTTTCTTATTGGATTTCCTTCAAACCTGATATTTTAAACACTATGTTTTAAAATATACTACACAGTTTAGGGAAAAAACTCAACACACAGGGTATGCTGCTTTGAGGCAGTGAAACTACTGTTCTTACACAGAGAACATGAAATACTCCTTAATTATTAAATTACAGTTTTTATTGGATTTAGTTGAAAACTATGCTGATTTGTCATCCATCAATGAGTCTTCAGCCAGAGTCTTCACAGTGGTGACTTATGAGTGTATCCATCTGCTTCTGACTTTCCTAAAACTGTCTTGGTTTGTCTGTGACATTTAGTTTTTCCAGAGATGCCTCAACTTTATCCACCATCTGTCACTTCTGACAACATTCCCTCCATTAGTCTGTCACATAACCTGTCTTTGACTTCCCTATTCCCTCCCCTGTGTATCCAAGCCTTCCCCCAAACTTGCCATTCTAATGTTTCCAAATAGTTGTAATAGTTGCTCTCTACCATTAACAAAAAAGCTTTTTTTTTTTTTTTAGAATTTTAGAAGATTTTTTTTTCTATATCTTTCTTATTTCAATCTTTTTCCTTCTCCCTTTCCTAATAAATGCTGTTACAGCTCCATGTACCTTCCAAGCTCAGCCGCTAGGATCTGAACTTGTCCATCCGATCTCTTGGAAAGCTTTGCACTGCTACCAATACATTGTCCACGTTTGTGATCTTTGTCATTAAGGTTCTCTTTATTGCCTATCATTCTGATCACATTTCCTCCCTTCTTTTGGTCAATCAGTTATTGTAGCCTAAAAATATTTCTGTAACAAGTATTGAGCATCTTCTCCTGAATTACCTGTCACATGCATGGACCTGCTTCTCAGGGAACCTGCTTATTCATATCCATTCCAGGAACATATTAGCAATGATTATTCATACTGGCAGAGATGTAGCCTAAGCTCAGCTACCTGTAAATTTCACTGTGTATATACATGCATTTAGTATTTTCAAAAACTTGTCAGGATTTTCAGTTAACAGGCTGAAGTCCACTATACCTGCAATTTCCAGTCTTCCTTCTATCCTCTCTTAGCGCTATAGTTTTGCCCTTTCACAGTTTAAAGGCTTTAAGTACCATTTTTTCTTTGTATTTTTATAGTACCTTTCACATTAGCTGACACTTAGCTATCTGAGTAGAGCTGGTAGTGTTAGTGTTTATTTGTACTCCAGTAGCACTTAGAGACACTGATCAAAGACCTTGCATGGTAGGAACTTCGCAAATGCACATTAATGCAATTATTCTTGTCTTGGGCAGCTCCTGGTTCCAACTATGATCAGATACGCCGCATGAGAGCGGCACACAATGGAAGAAAAGCTAGATGCTGTGTATTAAGCCAAGGTCTCATTTCAACATTATGTACCCAAAGTTTGCTAGTAAAGCTTTGTAAATCTGGGGACAATGGAATATGTGTGTGGGTACTTCAAGGTGGTTCCTCCATGTCTATAGGTGAGAAGAGAATTTGTCACTGAACTGTTAAGATCCTTGAACTGAAACCTGTGTATCTTGTATAACATTGAATGTATTAGTGCTCAGCAAGTACCCTTCACCTTAGCTACCGTTACTTTTTGTTGTTCAAGTTTTAACACATTGTTGTTTCCAATATAGCTTTAATGTGCCGTTTTTGTTGGTTTCTTTGTTTTGGGGAGAGGACTAGGGGAGAGAGAACTTCTTGTTTTGAGTGGAGAAAATGTAGCTATTTCTTGCACAGGTGTAGTGAACAGTTTTTCAGTGTGTGACAGGAAGAAATGGCCACACTGTATAAACAGCTAGCCATGTCTTCTCCACACTCACCTTGGATCCAAAAGTCTGGAGTCCCTTCAGGATAGAAGCTTTTAGCCAGTTTGGTTTTGTCATCTTCATAAAGCCAAGTCTTGTAAGCTGGTGGGGAACCCACTGCAACCAGAGGGAGTGGTGCTGTAGCAAAGGGTTGAGAACAGAGCTGTGGGTCTTCAACTCAGCATTTATCTGATGGTGGGACATCTTCATTTTCTGAGAATGTTCTGTTCCACAGACTTTGTTCTTTCATTTGGCATGCCTGATGAAGCATGAAAGCTAACAAAGATGAATATAACAGTTTGTGAACAGGGTGGTGTTGATTCCTTCCAGCAAGTCATCTGTGACCCTGAAATCCATCTTCTTTCTCATTCCTCACATGCCTCTACTCAACACTAGAAACTGGGTGTTTTCACTGCTGTTGTGCTGATTTGTTTCTAAGGAAGATTACCTATTCACACAGTAAATCATTTAGGCTAAGAGAAAAGAGATATCAAAAGAATTAGTGTATTTTATCATGGAAACTCTGTGATCCTTCCTCTTTTTGTTTCTTCTTTTGAATGGCCTACTGAAGAAAGAACTGTATCACTACACAGCACAAAGAAAAAAAGGAAAAAGTTTTAAAACAGAAAACTAGTTTAACAGAAGCAACCCTCAATCTCTTTGAGGCCTTTTCTGTTCTGTTACAACTTCCATAGGTAGAAATGTGCACTGCCCCACATGTTCTTCTGCCCTGCCAGATGTTTGCATAGCCTTCCCCCATGGTAGTAGACAAAGACAGGCAAGCTAGGGATTTATGTGACAGCACCCATAGTCCAACACGTATTGACAATGTCTGCGTTCCCTGTTTTTTTTTTTTTTTTTCCTAATCAGCAGGAAAAAGTCAGTTTCAGCATTTGTACAGAGACAATGTAGTTGAGGTTTGACAGACACCTCCCATGGAGCTACAATGCGACTCTACATTGACTAGTTCCTATCAGGCATCAATCAGCCATTGAGTCAGCAGGTGCCTTCTCTCTTCCTTTCTGTTCCTCACAACATGCAGGTGAAAACTCAGCCTCTCTCCAAAAAGAATTCACTGAATCTCCTTCCTATAGCCCATGTAGGCTTCATTCAGTTACACAGTCAACCCATTTCCTGTGGTGGTCTCTTCTGTGCTCCAGGAAGGCCTGAATGGGTGCAGTCATTCCACATACAAACTTTCTGCTGATTTCACAACATGGAACTGGAGACCTTGAACTGAGGAAGGTTGGGCACTCCAGCATTTTTAATGAAGTCATTTCTCTCCTCTCTCAGGAGTGGTGCCTGAATAAAGCATATTGTGTGGAGCTTCAGAGCTGGTTTATAGCTGTACCAGTCCAGCTTATGTGGGTGGCAGCTGTTTCTTGGTGGTTCCAAGTTCAAAAGGCTCAGACATCCTCCCCTACACACACACAAAAATACAGTACCATACAGAAATGTGATGACAAATTTACTGTAAATTTGCAAGCCCTGTTCCCAGAAATTCTTGCTTTAGAAGAGATCCAAAACAGTGTGATTAGGATACCTGGGTGCATGCTCCAGCTGGTACTACCTATCTATTAGATGCAACTCCTATGTGAATCTTTTGGGGAAAAATACTGTACTCAGCTACTCACAGGTGGCTAGGGCTCTGCTGCAGGAGGTCCAGACACTATCATTTGTAATTTGTGGGAATTCAGCCACGTACACGTAGTAGTCATTATATTTCTATAGCATATAAACACCAATGTTTCATAACGCAATTTGTGTGTTTGGTCTTCATCAATTTGTATTTGGTTTATGACTAGAAAGGGACATATTTTTTACGCACCTCACTTTTGATGGTTTGAATTTGAAATAAAGCCACCCACTTGACCTGTTCTAATTAATCAGCGTTACTGAATGCTTTGAAAGTATGAGCACAGCTAAATATGTGCATAGATGTCAAGAAAGCTGAATATGAGAATGAAGTATATTTTGTAATAATATTATAACAGTTGCTATGGAATTCAGGAATTTCTAAACCAACAAGCAATGCATTTCTTAATCCTCACTTAGAATCTGCATTAATCATTTTACTCATTACCTATGAGTTATAACAAAAGTAGAAGACATTGATGAAAAGCTTATAATACCATCTAATAAAATATTTCTGTGTATTTACAGTCACAAAAGTGCAGTGCAAATGCATTCCTGTTCTCACTAGAGGTATTTATTGATGGAGGGAATATATGTAATTTTCTTAAAGTAGATTATCAGAGTTTGTTTCTCATTTCAAACATTAATTTCCCCCAACCATTTCCTGACACCCCCCTCTATGTCTAACAAAGAAGTATTCACTGAGTCTTTAAAAATCCTTGCAGGATGTTCACCCTAATATTAAACTATACCTTAAAGCCTGTTTTCTAAAAAAAAACCTTTGAGGACTTGGTCTTTTTGTTGTTGTTGTTGTTTTTTCCTCACTTTCTCTCTTTTTTTTTTTTTTTTCTGTCTTGTTTTGATGTTAAACTCTATCTTTGTGGATCACATCTGTCCATGTTTAACGGGCAGTATTAGCATTTTGAGCTACAACAGTCTGAACAATGTGTGCAACATCCCTGGCTTGTGTTATCCACCCATATAAAAACAGATACCGTGTATGTCTTTTTTAAGACTTACAGCACACATTGCATTTTATGCTTTTTAAAATAACATCTGGGAAACTGAGAAGCTTCTTTTGAAGGATTACATTACAGCTTTGATTTTTATTTATAAAACATAAAGGACTAATATATATCAGTTAGGACATTTTGCTTCCAAAGTGCATTGTAGCAAAATAATTGGAAGGCAGTTGTGGTGTGAAATATATGACAGCTTTACAGGACATAAAAAGCAGCTTTTTCTTTGTAATAGTGTAATTGCCTTAAACCCCACAATCATAATTGTTATCAAAAAATAATCCCAAGGAAAGGCTAATATAAGGTGAGCAGACTATTATAAGAGCTCTAATACACTCAATTCCTTGAACGGCAAATGCAGCCCCTCAATCTCCCAGTGCTTTTAGTGTCAGTCAGAGAGCACTCAGTCATTTCTGTGCATCAAGCCTGCAGTATTGATTTTTCCACTGACTGAAACAGCCATATAAGCATAAATTTTGCATGAGGCTTTCACTTTGTAGACTCTCCTTTGGTCAGATGACACATGATGTGAACATGAAGACTGTATAATAACAATGCATGGTCAACCTGCAGGCATTAAAGCGTGGTCTCTCACAGCTTTGAAGGACAAAAGCTGGAATGGTGCATCTCTGGTGTGATAGAAAACAAATATCATTTCCATCTTGGCAGCCTGCATTCAATTTTATACTCTCTCTGTGCTCTCCCTCCTCCCCCACACACACTTTCACGTTCCTCTTGTAGAGACGGAATACACACGTGTGCTCACACAGAGCCGTATAGACATAAAGTGTTCTTATCGCTGATATCCAGTCCAGATAAAAATCAGCTCTACGGAAAAGCGAAGCTGTGATAATAACTGTGTACCAAACTTCAACCCTTTGCTGTACTCGCCTTCCACTTTTCATTGGTGGTGGTGTGTTGTTTTGTTTTATAGTTGATGCCATTTCTTTTAAGTCAGCCCTTGAGACTAAATATTGTACAACAGCATTTGATAACATCTTGTATCATGCTGAAAAACCTGTGATAGACAGGCAGGAGTGAAAACATTCCTTAATAGCAATGTTCTTTTCATCTCATTGCTGCTCTGCTGAAGTTGCCATGCTCATTAATATTCTCACAGTCACTCGTTCTCTCTCTTTTATTGTTTAAATGTTTAGCTCAAAATACATTCATCCTGTTACGGGATCATGTCAATGGAACAAGACAGAGGAGTAATCCTAACCAGCGTGAGTCTGAAATAACAGTATGAGGAGTAATTTCTCACTAAGAACAGATGCAGTGCATTAACTATTCGTTAAAGTGCATTAAACCGCAGGCAACCAATGTAATTAATTTATAATATAATGCAATGAAACCTCTTAAAATTAAGTTGAATTGACCCAGAGGAAAATTTATCTGTAAGCGAAAAGCTCACTGATAAGCCAGTTTTAGTCAGTGAAAACAAGAGAGCTGTTTCATTTTAAATAACAATCACAGGAGGAGAGTGGGCCCTATTGTAATGAATAATTGTGAATGAATACTGTTTTCGTTTTGTAAAAGGGTCCCAACATAATCATTGCACAGCAACATGACTATTCCAACAACGACAGATGTTAGAAACACTGCTTCTGTTTCTATTTACGCAGAATCCAGATAAATGTTTAATGTTTAAATAGTAGGAGTTAGTCTGTAGTATAGGCAGATTGGTGTTCAGTGCATTAAAATAAGGGTCATATTTTTTCATTTGAAAAAGCTCTGCCAGGAGAAAAAGTGTACACCTGGTCAGAGGGAGTATTTTAGATTTGTTTTCTTCTTTCCCACCCACCTCTGCCTATCTTCTCTCTTGAGGTTACAGTAATGTACTGATCTGAATACAGTGACTATGTAAGCATTGTTTTTCTCTAAGAGGCAGAGTTGTGAAATAACTGTTACTTTATTTGAAATTGAGTGTATCTCAGAATATAAGGGTGGGGGTGCTTTTCTTCCGGTTTGGTTTGTAATCAAGAGAATTACGCTATTACAGTGAATTGTGTGCTCTGAAAAGAGCTTTTTTTTTCCAGAAGGACAATGAGCGCAATGACATTGCATACATGAGCATCACTACAGAAGCCTGTTAATGAGACTGGGATGGCAAGAAATACCAGTCTAGGACAAGGGTGTGTTTGGGATTTTGAGTAATTCTAGGAGTTAGAGGTACAGAAGAAGCATGCGTGCATAAACACATGCACATAGACAGGCTCATGTGTCCTCAGATACAAATATATCGTGTTAATAATGTTCACCCTACAAAAATTCAGGTGGACAAGAAAAGCATTAAAAGTTGGACTGAAAAAGAACAAAACACTGCCAGTTTTAATAGAGAATTGCAGGATGATAATAGAAATTGAAATGGTGAGATTCTCAAATGTGACTAAAGTTTGGCTTTTAAATAAATCTCTTCAGGCATCTGAATTCATGGGCAGTTTACAAAAGGACCCCAAGCGAAGGTATTTGTATTTCCTTGGTGGAAACCATGGCTCTGAGCATTTTTGAAGGCTGCCTTAGAAACATAAATATACAGATTTAGGAAAGGGGAGGGGGGACATTTAAAATATCTTAGCTGATTGGCTAAGCAAAAAGTTAGAAGGAGTTAGGTTGTGTCCCTCTGTTTGCTCTAGGAAGGCTGTGTAAAAAATGCTAAGTACCATAAAAGTCAAAATTTGAAGACAAAGACTATCTGCCTAGCTCTGCAGCGGTGGGATGAGTTTTGTGTCTTCTCACAGATAAACTGCTAGCCTTATTCCGGTGTAGGCAATGGGTCCCATTATTTGAGAGGCATTATTTGACACATTCAGAATGGTTAACTTTCCTCCAAAATGCATTTTAGTTATTCTAGACCAGCGGGTTACCACCTAAGCGCTGTGGCCCTCCATCATGTAATAGCTCTAGATAGCTTCAGTTCTGATGGGTGGAAAGCTGGATTCTTTTCATGAACACTAAATTTCCAAGAGCAAAATGGAAGCTTCCTGCCTATTGCCATGTGTTACTGCTGCTATCCATAGACTATCCATTCGTGAGACTGGTAGAGGCAGAAGTAGAAGAGTGGTATGGAGAGGTAGCTGTTGTTTTTAAGTCATTCAGGCATATGACCAGGTTTGCTGAATAGCTTGCATGCTATGGCTCTTGTACCAGCAACTACAGTTGAGGTGAAGGCAAAGAAAATACGGATTCATCAGCAAATGTGAGATGAGATTTGGATCCTTTCTGAATCCAGCTGAAAGCCTAGGATCCAGATGGCTACCTTCTGTGATCCTGTTTAGATAACTATGTATTTTGCCTCTGTATCTTGTGATATTTTGCTTTCTGCACCCCTGTTTAGACAATGGAGTTTTTTGACAGTGTTGCAGAATAATGGTGATTGCCGTTGGAAAGGAACTTTTAATTATATAAGTGAACTTTAAATAGCTTAATTATTAAATTGCTTCTTGGTTGACTGAATGAAAGGTGACTTTCAGGAATCTGGTGCTGTTCTTTGTACCAGTAGAGGTTTCACTCAGATTTACTGGTGTTTGGAAAGAATAAGAACAGTAGTTCATCTGTTGTGAAACCATGTAAGTAAGTATTTTCAAATTTGTGATGTTGATCACTAGTTAAAATAGGTTAGTCCCAGAGCTACATCCTAGGTTCCTTTCACACAGATGTTTGGTTGATTTAATAACAAATACGCCTATACCTATATGTATTCCCATACCTGTACTTAGAGAGGTATGTGTATCTATATAGGTATAGATATACACACACTCTCTTGATCATGCAAACACTTCCGTAAGTGTCTACCAAATATTAAGGAGAGGGGCAGTTCTACTGAGTCAAGCTGAGAAAATATATTTGTAGGTTTTGGGATGAAATTGCCACATCAGTGGTTTTCTGAATTACCTAAGAACAGTTAAGTGGTAATGAGGGGGAAGAAAATCACATTTCAGTGCTTGACATGAAAATGGTCAACAAAAATAAGGCTATTCTTGGATTGTTTCAGAAACAAAGGGTCACTGTTGAAGTACTGTAACCGTTTGTTCCTTGCTTTCTCCTAGCTGATTTGAAAATATTAATGAATTTACGGGAATTTTAGCTGTGCTTTTCCATGAACTTTGCATTTTTCTATAGTGTAAGTAGAGTGTAGTCCTCAAAGATGATGATTCTTTGAAATCAAATGTTGACCATACTGCTTGTAAAATGGAAAAAAAAAAAAAATGGATGTGTAAAAATGTTCTGCTGAGAAGGAAGGAAGGACAAGTGGCATGGGTTCTCTGAAAATGTAGGTGGTAGGACTTGTGGAAAAAAAATCAAAAGATTTTTAATAATAAAGTTGCTCAGGGAAATATTCTCGACGAGATGAAAAGCTGCTTGGAAAATGTAGGAAAATTTTACAGGGGTGAGAAAGCAATGAGGAGAAGGGAAGGGACTGTTGTTTCCTGTTGTAGAAACTCAGTATGGAGTTGCAAAGGTCACATTAGAGAAAGTAATCCAATAGCAAGTGCACCTATATACCTTTTTCTAGCTCTGCATTTCTTTTAGGAAAGAAAAATCTTTCCCATCTTGCTCCTCTGAGGTGCTGGCAGATCTGGCAGAATGCTTTGGGATAATTTATGCATATAATGTCCGCACATGTAAATAATTCACGCTTCTGCTCAACTGTTCACAGTTTATAAACATGAAATTAGGATATTTAATTTGTTTTCTATTACCTTCTCCAATGTTAAAAAAGTCTCTTCTAGCATTTGGCTACTTATGTCTGTGTGGAGAACAGTCAGACTTGTTAGTGTCCCTGATAAGCACTGGCCTTGGGCAAAGGGGAGTTGAGCAGCTTGCTCCTGCTTATCTCTTATACAAACTTTGTGGATGATGATCTGCGAGCTTGGTATGAGAGGCTGCCAAAGGAGGGAATCTTGCGATGGCAGCACAGCCCTGTTTTGGCGGCAGAACAGAATCTTGGAGGCCACAGTGCCCGGAGTGAAACCTTTTGCTTGATTATTTGTAAAAGTTAACACCCTTGAATACGATAATGAGCTTAATGAAGTATACATGCTAAACATATATGACTATAGTACTTGACTCTCTCCATGCAAATTATGCTAAATGTCACCTTAGGGGGGGAACAGATAGAGTTAGAAAAAAGAGTGGGGACAGGGGGCGGGGGGTGGAGGGGGGCGATATATTGGAAACCTAGAAGAGGCAGTCAATGGACTGTGCTCCTTTCTCCACCACCAAGACAAGGACACCTTCTTGGTAAGCTCTGCGCCTTCACCTTTTGGTGAGGAATACCCGGGACAGCATTTTGCTAGCACTATTATCATATATTAGTGCTATTGAAGTAAGTGTATTTATCAACAGCAATTCCAAAACTGTTATATCTGTCACCTTATTAAATACGTTCAACTTTGTGAAACTGTCTCAGAGAAAGTCCTTAGCAGGGCTCTGAAAGAGGCAAACATTTGACTCTGATAAGTCCCCTTTAATGTGACAGTCTGAATAGCTGGTGTGCAGGTGATCCTTAGCCAAAAATAGTGGAGAACATAGAAATCAACTAAAATCTTTGATAGAAAGGCAAAGGGAACACGCACCAGAAAAGGTATGTTACAGGCATCCTGTGAGATGATGATCCTGTTGAACCAAAGTCCATTGAAATTGAGTTAAATCAGATTGGTGCTTAGGAGGCTAGAATCCCACATCATATAAATTGGTAGAATTTTGTGTGTAGTAACTGAGAGTCTGGTATGCAAGTTAGTGTATCAGGGAAAATCTCAGACCTCCAAAATGTAAATTAAAAATGTTATGATAAAGTTCATAGTTGGATCTAAAGCTCGACAATGTCCACAAGAATACTTGAACACAGACACTTGTGAGATTGTACTCACAGATCAGTGTAAATCCAAAACAACTCCATTGATTTCAGCAGCACTCCCCTGCCTTGGAGCGATGTGAGCAAGGAGAGGTTTTAGCCAATGCCTGAGCAAATAAGTAGAGAGGTCATAGCACTCATCTCCTACCTATAGAAAATGCTATAAAGTTCAAAAATAGTAAGAAATTTATACCGAAGGCATAATTTTAGTGAAACAGGAATCAGGACTTTCCAGGTATACAGGTACAGTTAGTACCTGAGAAGACCAATAAATCACCAACCTCAAAACCCAAATGCACTGTCCAAACAGAATAAACAGTGTTATATTTCTTACTGTGTGCTGCAAGATAAGGAGCTCTTAAAAATTATATTTTTATGAAGCCCCATGAAGGTAAAGAAGGGGAAAAAGTAATAAAGAGAGACACAATTAAATTAAAAGTCCAGAATTATAGAATTCCTCATCAAATCTTCTTCAGAGTCTAATGAATCATTCAATTCCTTTTCATTCGTCTTTTCTAGTTCTCTCCTCCGGGCATTTAAAATTGCTTTGCATCGTTGTAGTCATAAAAAAGAAATTTATGCCCCTCAGAAAGGATACGCAGTTTTGCAGGAAGTAATATAGACATGTCCAATTTAAGATCAGCATAGTCCACCTCCAAAGAAATAAGTCTTTTCCTGGAAGACTGAGTGGCTTTAGCAATATCTGGATAAGTAGATATATGCTCAGGCAGAGCCTCTTTCCCTCACACCAGGTTTAAAATCCATATTCTCACCTCACGTAAGAGCAAATACCTGACTGAGGTGCAGCAGTGAATTCTCAAGGTATTTTTCTCCTTCTCTAGGAATACTGAGTAGGATGGGGCAGTGCTAGAACTGAAATCGAAGGTGAGCAACACATTTAGTCTCTAGTAAATCCTTGAGTCAGAATGCCTGGAGAAGACTCCTCATAATCCCAAAGGTGATGTCCCTGCAGCCATTTCCTGGCTTGAAAAGTTTATCAGTCTTGCATTGTCTGTTGAAAGGTGGCTGAAATTTCCAAGTCAGTTCACAGGATACAAATGCCACAGTTCTTCCCACCTAACTTTACCTAAGGCATGTATTTTGGGAATGTGATCCCCCTAAGTGCCACCTGGAGTGAGAGGCACCCACAGAAACCGAGTAAGGTGACTGAGATGCAAGTACCTCACAAGTGCCTGTAATTTTCCACTAGCTACCAACAGCATCTAACAACAGCATCAGGTGCACAGAGTTAGATGGGGTAAATCTGGTCTCAAGTGTCAACATATATTTTAGAAATTCTTTTGCTGAGTACAAAAGTGGGCATTTCTTTTGTGCAAAAGGTTTTCCTCCCAAAACTGTCAGAGCTCTTTGCAAACATGGGCTTCTGCTCACACTTTCGCTAAACAAAAATAAGGACAGTGAAGTGAAAATGAGCTCCAAATGCCTCATTTTTTAGCTGACTAGCTTGAGATACACCTCAAGTGGTGAGTACACCTGAAATATCTGTGGTCATAGATGTACCAGTAACAGAGTGGAAAGTAACTTCAGGTCCAAATTCTGTGCTCTAGTCCCGAACCACTGGTGCTTCTTCTAATGTGTTATTTTTCCTTTCAGTTTTAAGTAAGCAACAGGGAGGAGTATACAAGTATGTTTATATTTCCAGATACATTATTCTCAGTGCTTAGGAGTCCTATAGAGTAGTTATCCCATAAGCACTAATGTGGTGTGGTTTTTTTTTTCGCCACTGGGGTCTGATCTCTCATAGAATCACAGAATCATAGAATGGTTTGAGTTGGAAGGGATCTTGAAGATCATCTAGTTCCACCTTCCTTGCCATGGGCAGGGACAGCTTCCAGTAGACCAGGTTGCTCAAAGCCCCATCCAACCTGGCCTTGAACACTTCCAGGGATGAGGCATCCACAACTTCTCTGGGCAACCTGTTCCAGTGCCTCACCACCCTCATAATAAAGAGTTTCTTCCTTATATCTAATCTAAATCTACCTTCTTTTAGTTTAAAACCATTGCTCCTTGTCCTATCACTATAGTCCCTGATAAAGAGTCTCTCCCCATCTTTCTTGTGGTCCCTCTTTAAGTATTGGAAGGCCACTATAAGGTCTTCCTGGAGCCTTCTCTCCTCCAGCCTGAACAATCCCAACTCCCTCAGCCTGTCTTCATAGGAGAGGTGCTCCAGCCCTTTGATTATCCTCATGGCCCTCCTCTGGGCTCACTTTAACAGCTCCCTGTCTTTCTTATGCTGGGGGCCCCAGAGCTGAATGCAGCACTCCAGGTGGGGTCTCATGAGAGCAGAGTAGAGGGGGAGAATCACCTCCCTCAACCTGCTGGCCACGCTTCTTTTGGTGCAGCCCAGGATACGGTTGGCTTTCTGGGCTACAAGCGCACATTGCTGGCTCATGTTGAGGTTTTCATCCGCCAACACCCCCAAGTCCTTCTCCACAGGCCTGCTCTCTATCTGCTCGTCACCCAGCCTGTGTTCATGTCTGGGAGTGCCCCAACCCAGGAGTAGGACCTTACACTTGGACTTACTGAACTTCATGAGGTTTGCAAGGACACACCTCTCAGGCCTGCCAAGGTCCCTCCGGATGGCATCCCTTCCCTCCAGTGTATTGACTGCACCATGCAGGTTGGTGTCATCCGCAAACTTGATGAGGGTGCACTCAATCATTCTGTCAATGTCACTGACAAAGATGTTAAATAATATTGGTGCCAATACTGACCCCTGAGGAACAACACTCATCACTGGTCTCTACCTGGACATTGAGCCATTAACCACAACTATCCAGCCAATTCCTTATCCACCAAGTGGTCCATCCATCAAATCCATGTCTCTCCAGTTTAGAGACAAGGATGTTGTGCAGGACAGTGTCAAATTCTCTGCATAAGTCCAGGTAGATGACGTCAATTGCTCTTCCCTTATCCACCAATGCTGTAACCCTGTTGTAGAAGGCCACCAAATTTGTCAGGCACAATTTGCCCTTAGTGAAGCCATGCTGGCTGTCCCCAGTCACCTCTCTGTTCTCCATGTGCCTTAGCATAGTTTCCAGGAGGATCTGTTCCACGATCTTGCCAAGCACCGTGTCCCGGTTTTGGCTGGGATAGATAATTTTCCTCTCAGTAGCTGGTATGGTGCTGTGTTTTGGATTCAGGATGAGAATAATGCTGATAACACACTGATGTTTTAGTTGTTGCAGAGCAGTGCTCACACAGAGCCAAGGACTTTTCAGCTTCTCATGCTGCCCTGCCAGCGAAGAGTCTGGGGGTGCACCAGGAGCTGGGAGCGGACAGAACCGGGACAGCTGACCCAAACTGGTCAAAGGCATATTCCATACCATATGATGTCATGCTGTACAATTAATATGAGGTGGCTAGCTGGGGTTGGGAGGACCACTGCTCGGGGATGGGATGGGCATTGATCAGCAGGTGATGAGAAAATGCATTGTGCATCACTTGCTTTGTACATTCTATTATTATTATGATCATCATTATTATTATTTCCCTTCCTTTTCTGTCCTGTTGAACTGTATGCATCTCATCAGCTCCCCTGGACTTGTGCACCTTCAAGTGCTTAAGATGGTCTCAGACCTGGCCTTCTCCTACAGTGGGCAGTTCTCTCATTCTTCAGTTCCTGCCTTTGCCTTTCAAGGCTGTTGTAGTTGGTCTTGTAGTATCACATACCACGAGCCCATGTCTGGTTGGGTAAGGCAGTGAGCTGCCTTCACAGATCTTAACTAAGGCTTGGTTTCCATCAGTGTCACTTTGGAAGATGACGAAGGGTTGTTCACTAGTGCTTGTCCACACGCTGCAGAAACAAAATATCCCTAAACAAGGAATTAATGGCAAAAAACTGCCTTAATGTGCATAGACCAGTATGCACAAGTAGGATATAATAACTTGCTTGACTGCCTCCACTTTTTTAATTTCCCACACTTAATTTGATTGCTAGTCAGTCTCTAAATCATGCAGAAAATGGTATGGAATCCTAAAGCTTCTTGCAACTAGAATTTGTTTGACTCTTCAGCAGAGTTACAGTATAACTCAGATCTGACCATGCTTACACATCTATTTATCAGTATTTTGACTGGTTCTATCTGACTTCTCATTGACACAGAGTGCTGTGAAGACTCCATCAGTTTCACATCAACGCTAACTAGCTCTCTGAGATTAATATAGACCCAATCACACACAAGAACAAAAGCCAAATCTCACATCCATATGAATGCATCAAAAAGCTTAATGAATGCAATTCTAATGAAATATTTATTTGGTTTGGAGGAAGGGGGGAAAGCTGATTTTCAACAACATGAAATAATAGTTATTTCTTATTCAAAAGTATATTTCATCTTTAACATTTATTTTCACTAGAGCAGATTGCTAATGACAACTTATTTCTTCATAAAAAAATGACTCCACTCCATTTTACAGATTCTGTATTTAAAAAGACATTGATAAATTGAAGGGAGTTCAAGGAAGAGAATCAAAGATGATTAAAGTGCTGCAAGTATTGACTTATGACTGAAGATTAAAATAATTGAATGCGTGTGGGCTTGCTAAACAGTTCTTACAACTTCGTTCTCAAAAAAAGTAGGTGTTTGATTCTTTTTAATTCTAGTTCTAAAATTGAGAAAATTCTTAAGAAGAATGATCTAATTGTAAAGTGGATACACTTTTCAATTTAAAGTCTTGAAGATTCTTTCTACCATAGCTGGTTATCTTGTGAAATTCCTTACTTCTTAAATACTCTCATTGCTATCTGTGAAGTATTTTCAAGTTAAAGAACTACATAACCTTACTAAGCATGACAGAAGTTAATCTATTAAAGATAGGCTTTGGAGAAATGTATTACTTGTATCCAGCTCTGGATTTCCCATCTTGTTTGTGTCACAGTAAATATTCAGCTTTTCAGATTAAAACAGCATTTAGAACTGAAGAGCAGTTCAGTTTTGGTTCTGAATCTGGATCTGGTGTCATTATGTGACTCACCTGTGTTGGTAAAAAAAAAAAAATCTTACACTGCTTTAGGACTAACAGAAAGGTAAACCAGAGCAAACTGGCTGTAAAAGCAATACTCAGTTTATTTTTTCTCTACTTTGGGACTTTGGCTCTCTATTATGAAGCCACTGTCATGTGAAGAGCAATACAAAATTTCAGAAAAGGGATGTACCAGTTTCAGCCCTGAGTGAGAGGTCTGTTTGATTGGTACTGACCAATGACCAAAATGACCTTGATGGCTCCACCTCGCTGTATCCTGGAGTATATGGAAATTAAATAAGTGAAAAAGATTTGTGAGGGCCATGATAAGTTTTGCGGTGAGGTGGGAAATCAGAATCAGTTTATTGGGAAGAACCATTAACATTTTAGCAATTATTAGAAAGAAATGCATAGGGCAAAAGGAAAAAGAAAGCATCATGATGCTAGTTTTAAGATATGTGATTTGCCCACATGTTGGATATCTTTCCCAGTTTTGGTTACTGACCCCAAACAAAGGATCTAATAGAACTAGAAAGACCCAGTGGGGGTGACCAAGATGTTCAGGCTTTAGAATGCCAGGCTTTAGACAAGGGCAAACTAAATAGATTGCTAGTCTTCACTTTTAAAAGAGAAAAGAGAGAGGAGGGTTATAGAAGTTTATATCATGAATTACTTTGCACAACTAAATAGGAAAGAGTTACTCAGCATGTGCAGCTCCTTGGAATTGTCAGAGAATATCTTCAAATCAAGCAAAAGGATATACTTTTTCTCACGGTGTGTAATTTAGTTGTGGAACTTGTAGCCACAGGGAGTTGTGGAAGCAAAAAGTATAAATGAGTTCAAAATGGGACTAGATAAATTAATGAAGGATTGGCTTGGTGATTTTTCACGGTAATTAAATTCATTGGTTTAGATGTGACCTTAGGCTGAGGAAGTCCCTTGACTGCTGATTGTTGGATTCTGGGATGATGTGCCAAAGGAAGGATCACTCTAACAGTGCCCTTAATGTTGCAAAAGTCTGCCAATGGCCACAGTTGGAGACTGTATACTGTGTTAAATAGGTCTGATGCACATAGTAAATCTTACGCTTTTGTTAAACGGAGACCCCGGCTCCTTTTCCCTGACTCTTATCCACACATGGTTTATTTCTTACATGAATATGCTGGGGGACCTGGATCATACCTTAGAGAGGGAAATATGCATCAGTAATAGAAGTATAAATTTGTGCCTTTGCACATAACGTCTCATGGATTTCTAAGATACAGCTATGTGGTTTTCCTCTTATTGCTATGATTTGCTATAGCATCCAGCCTACAAAGAGAATGTGAAAACACTGAATAAGAGAGATCCCTTGCACTGGCAAAGAAATTACAAAACTATTCAGGTGCAATGTTTCAAAGACCCAAGTTCTTGATGTTTTTTTTTTTTCTTTTTTTCCTAATGATAATTTCACGGGGAAAAAAATGTTTTGTTTCAGATTCTGAAAGGCTGGTGTTTTTCCCAAAGTGTAAATCATTTCTGAAATGGTTCCACCTGCCCATAAGAGACTACAAACTAAATAAGCCTTCCATTTGCTGGAGCGCTGTCAGCTTTTGATAAAAACTTTCTATAGGCAGGTCACTGTGGTTTCCCTCCCTTAATTCTCTTCCCATTATCATTCCGTTGGTAGGACTTGGCACAGAGTACAATACAGACAAGAAGACTTCCCTTATTGTGTTGGGCCTTAATAAGTCCTATTTTATTCCCTATCCTTTTGATTCATCTCCTCTAATTCCTGGTCTTTTAAGTGTATTTGTGTCATATAATCATACAAAATATAAATCAAAGAATTGAAGTAAACAGACATTAGAAATGTGAGGCTACATGTATTGTTCTTTCCTTGTTGTAACACTCTTAATCCACACCTCTTTTTGGTGTTTCTTATCATCTTTCACTCTATAAATCTAATTTAGACTGTAAGCACCTCAGGGCAGGGACTTGTCATTTCTAGTTCTTTGTAAAGCATCAGGCTCACCTGTGGTGATGTATAAATAATAATATTAAAAAAACACTGAACCACATCACTCAAATGAGAAAGGTGTCGAAATGGATCCAAGCAAGGACTTTTTGATTAATAACTCCCTTACCTCTTATTTGCTTTCATGGAAACTTTGTGGAAAATAAGATGCACACCTGAATAAACAGAAGTATTTGGTTGTGTTTTATTATTCTTTTATTTTATTTGTTTGGTTTGGTTTGGTTTTTAAGACATAAAAATCTATGTTTTTGGAACAACTCCAGAGCCTGGGGCTGCTTACTGTACTATCCTGTTTATCCATCAAGACAGAATCATGGCTAAAATAATAGAAAAGCTAATATGGTAAACAAGTAAAGCATAGGAATTATTTTTTTCCTAACTGGCACAGTTTTTTGTGGAAGATATATCTGATGAACTTTGACACAATTCTTTTTGTTAACTAAACAAAGATGGGTGTGCTTTAGATGCCCTGCTGGAAATGGTGCATTTTCTTCAGTGAGGCAGCAGAGGTGCATGGGCTGCTGCTCTGTAATACACTAGTGGAGAGCTGGCTCTGTGCCTTATGTCACCTCCCTGAGCCAGGTGATACCTGGCTGGGGAGTACTGTGTTGACTTGCTGTCAACATGGTAAAGGCTGTCTTCCCATATCTGCACAAAGATGCGATAGCTAATGGGTATTTGTGCTCTAAGAGTAAAACAAACAAACAAAACCACACACACACACAAAATGCAAGAACAAAACCACAGTCTCACATCTGCATTGAGGCATTTAATTTTGCATCATGCAATATTATTGTTTAAATGGTTAATCCTGCCTGAGTTCAAGGCTGAGCATTTGTCACACTGAATGGTGAAATGGGAAGTGAAAGCTGATTGGGAACTACTAAATCAATGTTAACTATTTTAACTGCCTTAAAACTGGTGATTGGAGCTGCTTCAATGAGCAGACAAGGGAAGGGTTTGTATCACTGTTTATAGCACTACTAAGGTCCTCATAAACAGTTGCTCACTTTTGATAGACATGCATGAGAAACTGTTGCATTGGCAAAGATGTTGAGAACAGGGAGAAAAATGGTTGGAGGACTGGAAAGTTTGCTTTGCGTCTGGAAACTTAAAAAGTCTGATGTCTTTAGCTGTAAAAAGAGAAAATTAATCACAGCCTACAAATGCCTAAATGAGGGAAGCTTTTGTTCTTACAGTAAAAGAATAACAGTAAATCAGTCTAACAGACAATGCTATAGCTTTGGGTGACAGGAAGCTGAAGTTATGAGGTGATAAGACACATTTTGATAAAAGCTGTGGTAATTAACCATTGAATAAACAGGACTGTGGTAAATTTCTCTGTCCTTGAAGTCTTTAAAATAAGGTTCTGATACCCAGGAGATTTTCTTAGGCAAATAAAAGTTGTGCCGCTTGGATGAGAATCAAAGTGCCTGTCATGCACATATAGGTAGTGCCTTTGTGCTCAGAAGGGTTATTTAAGGTCTTAAAATTAAATACATGCCTGAACCTTTGCTGGGTCAATATTAAGAGTTGGCTGTCTCCTCCCCCCCTGCCCCAGTTATCTTTTCTGACCATTTTGTAAGTTAAAGCCCCACCTTACTCAATACAAGTTTGATTAGCTGAATCTAGCTTCTTCAATTCTCCCTCTTGTCTCCAGAAGATCTGCATGTCTCTTGTTACTTATTTTATGCATTAAATGCTTACAGTCTGCAAGACATAAATACAGAGGGAGTCTCTGCCCTGTAGGGCTTACTGTGCTGAAGGCAGAGAGGAGTAATAGCTTGGGTGTACAGTACTGGCTGCTCGTTTAGAAAGAATGCATTATTTTTTTCAGGACTAGGTTGGTGCTTGAGTCTAAGAGCATGGTTCTGCAGAATGGGCTGGGATGAAGAGAGAGTAGCTGGGGCTCAAACAACAGTTGATGTGTCATGGACAACACGTGGGAAATTTGGGAGCAGAAGTCAGAGGAGGGCACGAAAGGGACATTCAGTGCCACAGGGGTGACGAGCACACATGGTAATAATTGAGATGTGAATTGCAGTCTGGGGCACTGTTGTACAGAGCCTCAAAATGAAGGAGAAGTTGCTTAAACTTGAGACAAGCATGAGAGAACCACAAATTACTAAATTCAACAGAGGGGAGAAGGCAAGGGCAAGTCTCTCCTGCTGGAAGATTACTGATCTTTAATCTGTTTTACAGAGGATGTTGTACCAGAAGATCTTAAATGGCCTTTATATGACTGGCATCAAGAGGACGGTGACAGGGGGATAGCCATCAATTATTTATATTTACGATTTCCTTGATGACCTAGAATCTCTGTTGTCTGACTTTATTCAAAGTCCTTCCCGTCTTCAGGATAATCATGTTTGTACTACAGTAAATCTTTTGCCTTCTATTTATGAATTGTACATAATAAACACTGCCATCAATTTATTTGGTGGTCATTTCAGATGCTGGAAATATTTCATGTCACAGGTCGATCTGATTTTCCATATAATCTGAATCAGTAGCACTCTAACTGATTGTTAATTCTTTCATCTCAACCTCAAGACTACATGGGGGCTCTGAGCTCAAATTATGTTTAACAGCTTTTGACATTTTGGATGTAAAAATCATGAATAGCTGCAAATTGTTTTCTGGCTGATTTGTGTGTCTGTACTTTGGGTAGAGAAGAAGAAATCCGTAATGTCATAAAATAGCCCAGGTGTGCAGAAAGCCACAGTGACAGGTGTAACAACCTTGCTACAGATTTCACATGTGGAGTGAAACAACCTACCAAAGAAAAGTGACTGAGAAACAATTCTCCTAGTTAAAGTAACTGTATTATCCATAGGAAGTAGTTTGTAGTATTTATAGCTATTCAGAAAATGCAACTTAATTCTTCTTGACCTAATTTCAACACACTGTTCAAACCCCATTTTGTTTAATATATTTTTGTTATGCCATTTGAAGGAGAAACACATTCCTCACATAAATTGCTCCAGTGCTTCAGGACTCGTGTAACTTGTTTAATCGTGATAGTTATTTGATAGCATTATCTAGTAATCACTTTATCAAACTCTGATGATTACCCAGAAGCATCTTTGGGCAGGATTGTTGAGAACAGTATGGATTGATGAAGACAGAACTATTTGTTATTACGCACTGAGTTCTATGGCTTGTGGGCAGTAAATGGCAGCGTTTTTCACGTTTGAAACTTGAAAGATATATTCACTTCAGTATAACACTGCATTACATCTCCTGAAAAGGGAAACTCTCTTGCAGTCCATAACTCCTCTTGTGTTCTCTTCCACAATAAAAAGCAATGTTATTTTGCACTTATTTCAGTAATGTGATGGCTTCTCTATAAATGTAACTGGAGCTTGCACTGTATTGTAAACCTGATTTCACTCCTTTTCTCTTCCACCCTTCATGTAACCATCAGCATTTTAAATCTCTCAAGAAATATCCCTTCAATTTCCAGTTTTGCCTCACTGAATTGGCTTTTCAGGAAACAGGTTTGGAAAAGGCTCCCGTTCCATCACAACAAAGCGAGCAAAGAAATAAGTTTTGCCTCCCATTCATTACTCTGTCCCTGAGGCACCAGAGCAAGTGTCAGAGGCAGCAGCACCAGTGCTCCACCTGAGGGAGGCTTGCTCTTCACCTTTCCTCGTATAGGAAGAACAGTGCAGATGTTTACATTCAGATATGTGAAAAGTCTCCCCTCTCCAATCCCCCTGTGGAAACAGCATGTTAGGTCTAACATAGTATGCTAAATTATACCAAAACTCACTTACAGAGTTGATGTTCATATGAAAAAGGTGACTTTTTTGGCATGTGAGTGAAAGCCACTGATTCCTAATCTACTGCTCCTTCCCAATGTGACAGATACATGGGTTTAATGCAGCAATAGAGTAGGAGTGGGATACAGTCTCAAAAGACTCTCTAAAAGACATGAAAATGAATTCACTGATGTTAGCAGTTTATTTGGAGGTGAGCTATGTTGGTCAAGTCTTCTGAGCACTACAAGCAGGGCTTTCACACAGCTAACGTGCTTTATTCTGCCAAACTGGACATTCTGGGCTCTCAGATTTGAGGTGCAAATGTTCAGTATAGACACAAACTGGACACACTTGATTAATGCTAAAGATACTACTTGCCTGTGCAGCAAACTAGACTTTTGATCCTCAGTGTGGATGTTTGTATCTGGAATGCCTCTATTAACAGTCCTTTGAAGGAAGCATGTGTGCAGTAAATTAATGTAGTAATGTATTGATTACTGAGGGCCTGAAAGGTTTTGAAAACCTTCAGCCTCAGACTGTTCTGCAGGCCTGCAGGCCAGTGCTCATGACCCCAGGAGATGCACACCGAAGTGATCAATGGCCAGGTGAATGCCAAGTTCCTGGAGTAGTTCATAAACAAGAGATGTCGGTGTTTCCCCTAGGATCCCGCTGCAAGATGGGCTAAGGCCCATGTGCCATCTGCTGATGCTGACCTGGAAAGCTCCTTCCTAATATAGACCTGGATTTCTCAGCAGTTTGCACCCTTCCCCTGGTGCTGTGATGTAACTAAGTGTGGAAAACACATCTCAACCCATGAGCTTTTTTTTCTTTCCATCATCATTTCTTCTCCTCCTCTGCCTTTGAGGAGGGGGAGTGGGAGAGTGGTTGTGGTGGAGTTCAGCTGCCCAGCAGGGGCAACAGGGTAAAAACACCACAATGTGCAAATTATTATGGTTACTCAAAGTCTTCTTGCATCCTTGACATAATTCCGTGTCAATGGAACAGAAGTATGCTGGTGGCAGTAAGCCCCAATGCAGTGACTGTAGAGGTGACACAAGGTGTGTCATCTTAAATGTTGTCAGTAGAGCATAATGAGTAATTACACCCAACTCAACAAAAGCAGATGAAATGATCGTTAAGCAGCTGTTTAGGCACCTGTTTGTCCTTTTGAGGAATTTTCATTTCATGTCTCTAGGTAAAAGAAATGGATTGTGATCAAGTCCCTGATATGAATGTTAGATGTTTGCTTTCTCTCTCCCAGTGTGTTGCATACATTGAACCAGTCACAGAACCATCCTGTGCATCAGTTTCTGTGTCAGTAGAATGGGGTTCATCATCCCCTACCCATTAACAGAATTAACTCATTAACAACTTTGTGATGGTGGCATATCCCACAAAAATAGAAAGGTAAATATAAAAAAGTGTGAGCCACCCCCTTCTTATATTTTGTAACTTCTGCTTGTGCCTTATTTGTAGATTCTTTCCCATCTTGGAGAATCAAACATTTTTTTTTATATTATAAGCTGCAGTGAATAACATATACTTAACAAAATTACCCACTGCATTTGCTGTGAGTAGCACCCCAGTTCCTTTTCACTTCTGACAAGAAGAACACTATCACCAAGAAAATCACCGACCTCCATTTCCACCTCACTTTTATTTGGCAGAAAACAGTCAAGTTTGCCATTGGCTTCCTCTAGTATTGTTCAGCTCATCTGGTATGAGATCACATTAAAGAAGATTGCAACAATTTGTCTCATCTTCTTGTGAAAGCACATACTGTCCCTATGCACTCAAGCCATACTTTAAGTATGGGTGATTGAGTGGACCTAAAGAATGCTGAGTAAATATGTTGCTGCAATTAGGGCTTGAGGGAAAAAAAAAAAAAAAAAGAAAAAAGAAAAAAAAGAAAGTGTATCCAGTAGTTTCCATCCCTTTACTATTTGTGTATAAAAGATATACATGATATTTCCCCCATACACACAAAACTTACAAGGTAAAATGGCAGGAAAAAATAGATAGGAAAAATTTATCATATACTGGTTTACTCGTAGAACAACAAAAAACTGCGGCCTGTAAAACAAAAGAGAATATGGCCCTGTGAATATTAAGACTGTCATTGCTGAACTAACCTACTAAAAATCTCATTTTTCTCTGCATTTTCTGCACAAGGCAGGGATATCTGAAGCACATTATTCTAGAAAAGGGTGCTATAAGATATGAATCTCTTCTCCATGTCATGCAACAGTTTGATTTTGCATTTAAATAACATCTTCCATCCAAGGATCTTGCAAGTTTTTAAAGCTATTAATTTAGCCTCACAACAGCCCTGTAAAGAAGTTACAAATGAACAGTAGATAACAGTAGATGTAATAGTAGATAACTTAATAATAGGTTTATCTTTCTTCTGTGGTCACAGAGACCAACACAAAGCCCTGTTTTATTTTCTGGATGAATATTAGTTTGTGATGCTTGTGGTTTTTGGATAGCAAACTAAGAGAGCTTGGGTTTCATTTTCAGAGAAAATGAATGCCTGAAATTGTTCTTCATTCCAGCTAAAATTCTGAGTGCTTAGAAAGAAAATCAAGTGTGTGGTCTCAAATTAGTTTCCCATAAATAGGGATTCTGTGGTCAATGAGCTACTTCAGAAAACATTACCTTAGGTATTTTGTATAGTGTTAAACAGGTCATGTCTAGCCACATAGATGCAGATAGACCCAAGGTCCTCTCTGTCTTTGCTTTGAGGTGGCCAGGTATGAGACAGTCCAAGTGTGGAAACAGAATATATAAAGTTAATGGCCCACAGAGGATTGACTGAATTTCCAGTCTTCTGTCTAAAATACAATAAATAGGATTCTTCGTCTTGTATCATGGCTCCAAGCTATATATTTTTGACCAGACTGTATTCAGACTTTCTGTTTAAATGTCATCACTGTAATTATCCGTTGCTACACGTAATACAGAAATTCAAGTCAAGCTATTTAAAATTCAAGTCAAGCTATTTAAGCAGCAGTAACAGTATTATCCAACCCATTCTTTAATTGGTAAACAGCAACAGCAGAATGCAGTCTGCGGAGTGCTAGTGTCCATGTCTTGTTACTCCAGGACTTTGGGAAGAGCAAGTATGTTGTTATCTGACAATAAGCAGTATAGCCATTGTGCATTGAGATTTTAATGGAAGATAATAGTTGCTCTTTACTTTCACCCTTGTTGACTTTATATTGAAGCCAACAGGAGCTTTGTTGGCTGGGTTCAGGATCAAGTCTTAATACCTAACAAATGTGTATGTTATTGCACAGTGAAGATCTACTTTAGATTAGTTTCCAAGGTACCAGCAGTCAGGAGGACCAAAAACTATTCTAAAAATGCCAAGAGTAGGTTGGTGATTAATGAGGAATTTATTTTATTTTGCAGTGTCTCTTATTTAACTGGATGCCTCTGGAGACATGGTTTAAACAGCTAGGCACTATCTCAGACTAGTATGGTAGATTTTCATCTCACGTTGACTCCATTAAAGTAAGCTTCTATAAACAGACATCAATTACAACCAGTTTAAAGGGTTTTAAAATGTAATCCAACAGTGCTGCTTAACTAAATGAATCCTGAGAACTGATCTCCAGTGAATTAATAGAGCAGTGTGTGGAGAGCTCACTATGAATCTGAGTTAATGACTGGAGAAGATCAAATTAATTACAACTGTCTCTGAGGACCTGCAGGGAAAAACTCCCCCAGATCAGCTAAGGCTTGATTAACTCTTCAGGTACCAATTTCAGATTTTCTACAGTTTGTTTTTAAGTAATTGCTGGTAAAACAATGGAGTGAGACAGACGGATATGTCACAAGTGCCATGCAACCACTGTGGGACTTGATGATGCTGAATTTCACTGCAAATTTCAATTTTCAATTAAAAAAAAAAACAAAGCCTAAGTAGTTTTTATTTCTTTGGGCTCTTACTTACTTAATTGAAGAATTTATGTCAAATATTAATGTTAATATCAAGCTAAGACTATAACAAAGTCACTATATGTCATTTTCTCCACATGCTAATGCAGAAACTATTGGGATAATAGGTTCCCATTTTGGGTAAACATACATGATTCAACTGCTAAAGTCTCTCTGAATTTTTGCACACATTATTATTATTATTATTATTATTGGTATTATTATTACTATTGTTATTATTATTGTTGTTGTTGTTGTTGTTATTCTCTAAACAATTTTATTTGACCTTATACTTGATACTATTATCAAAGAAGTTATGATTACTGAATTAATTAAATAGCAAAATAAGAAGATACAGCCACTGGTTTAGAGCAAGGCTGTGCTGATATAGTTATTAGACCAGGAAAGCATACTGATGAACTGATCCAGTTCTAAGAAAATAGGTGTCTAGGTTACCAAAAAATCCAAGTCATCACTGATAATAATCAGCCATCTCAGAATAAGTGTAAGTAGGTATTGGTTTAAACTTTCATCTTCTCAGAGACAAACTCTTTCTTGGACTTATTTCTTATCTCCCCACCCCACTTCCACACCTGTTTCAGCAAATACTTCATCTTGCATAATTGTAAAATCAGCCTATTTTGTGAGGGGTAGACCTATCCAAAGTATCACCAGAGCCAGCAGGGTCACACTAGCATTAGGATATTCCCTAGTATCCCACCCCACAGCAAAGTTCTCTTCGTTTTCTCTACAGAGACTGAGCAGACATGTACAACTGGAAGGAACCATCTTTCTTTCCAGAAATACAGACATATTTGCACCAGACAGCATAAAGGCATGCCTTCAGCCTATGGCAACTGGCTGCTGCAGATGTAAATTCATTCTCTCTCCATGCTTTTGAATTACTTAATGCTTTAAAGAGTATGCTGCCTGCTTTTATATTCAATGACTATTCAGTCCTTGTTTTTTCCCACAAAACTGAAACAATAAAATCCTGCAATGCATTCAAATTTACTGTGCATTAGGAGGGTACTGTGGGGGCTGTCAAGAAGGAGAGCAAGGAAGGCTAAACAACAGATAATTAACAGAGACCTATAGTGAAGAGGATACATTCAATAGGAAAGGAAGGTGCTAATCAACTCCTGAACCGTTAGATAGTATTTATAGTAGGAATAAGAGGAAGCAATACACACAATTAGGGAGGTGATATACCTGCACTTTCAGGAACAAGCAAGTCATCAGTCCTGTCTGCCTCATCCCATAACCGAAGCTCCAAAAGGAGTTTAGAGAAATGAGAAATGATGTGCTAGTTTTTAGCAATTTCCAAACTACTTTGTAACCGTGGTGAATTAGGCATATGATAACATGGTGGCTACTGTGAAAACAATGGAAAATACTCTTTCCTGTAAAGTGAATTCAGTGATTCAGCAGGAGAACTGCACCGCAGCCTCAATGCCCCGATTTCCAAAGACTGCCATCAATATTTTCCTCTCTGTGTTAGAGTTATTCCACAAAATCTATATAACAAATAGAAAATCCCTGTTGTTAGATTTTGGAGAAACTTAGTTTTCTGCTCCAAAATGTTGCTAGTATTGCATTTTGTCATTGGGTGCACAAAATAAATATGCTTTCTTATCCAGAAAATGTACTTTAAAGTTGAATTTCTTTTATAATTTCAGGTATTTAGAACTAAAAGAGTTGTTAATCTGTCCAAAATATTCTTATTTTTCAGCCAACAGACTCTGGAGTTTAGCTAGCAAGAGTTTAGCTAGCATGTTTCTTCCAGAAAGGCATTAAATCATGAATTTGAATACAGAGCAATGGAAAAAAAAAATGTAGTTTTCTAGATCTCTTCTTTCCAGTGGCCTTCATTACTTAAAAGCTGCTTCATTTCTTGTTTGTATATGCCTAGAATTCAGCTTCTTATGCCTAGCTCAAAGAATCTTTTAGTGAAATCAAATGACCCCAGTCACCATTTGCTTGTTTTCGTTTTAGATGAATTAAGGTCAGGCTCTTCCAGTCTGTCACTGCAGTGTACTTTCTCTAACCATTTTAGCTGCTCTTTTCTACACCTCTACTATTTTTCAAGAGCTTTTTAAGAACTTTTTTTCTTTCATCACTGGAATTTAATACAGGAGTCCATACTTCTCTCACCAGTGACTTTGATACAGCAATAGTGTCACTATTGTCCTCTTGCACATAATGTTTCTGATTCCAGTCGTTCTTTTGGACACAGTTGTGCCCTGGAAGCTCTGCAATGTGTTAAAATAAACATCTTTAGCTTCCAAGAGTCCTGTATTTGGAAGTACATGTTATCTTGTCCATAAGTATACCATTGTACATTTTGTACTCTATTAAAATGGATTTGGATCAGCTTACCAGGTGTGTCAGGTTACTATTTATGACTGCCCAGTTCCTCCCAATATATCACCTTTTAATATAGTGATTATGTATTCCTGTTGGATGAAAATATTAAACATTATGAATGGAAATGTAACCCCTCTGGGGCCTTGCAGCAGTTGTATTCTTCTGTCTCTACTTTTGATCCATCTGGAAACTGTTAAAAATACCCCTTTCAGAGAATTATGCCCAAGTGTCAAACTGTCAGTTAGCTAGTTCTTAATCCATTTGACATGTACTATATTGTTATGGTATAGTGCTGATTTTCTAAAAAGGAAGTCTAAGGAGTTCATGTCATCACTGTTTCTTTGTCCAACAAACTTGTAGCTCTCTTGAAGACTGCAGTCAAGCTTGTCTAACTAAGCCTGTTTTTCATTGCTCAGAAATATTTATGTTCCCGTTTCTTAATTAAATGAATCCAATACCATCTTTTCATTATTTTCCTTAGGACTGGAGTCAGATTAGCATCTGTCCTGTTTATAGAGATGGTCTGGCTTTTTTTTTTTTTTTTTTTTTCTGCTTAATTCTAACAATTTTAACCACCTTTCTCTAATAATGGACCTGGCAAATTACTGGGATTTCTTTTACTCCTAATATACTTTTAAAATCATGTTATTGTTACTGCTCTTCACACTGTCTACGTGATAAGCTTTTTATTTAGTCTGATTGCTTTCTTTTATTCTTTTCTATTTGATTTTTTTTTTCTTAATTCTCTCTTTGATTTGTTGTTAAACGGGAGCAGCATTTTAGTCAAAACTGTCCTCCTTCGTTTGCTATCAAATGGTGATTTTCATCAAAATTTTCCTATATAATTTTCTCTCTTAATTAGGTTTTGTTCACATTCTTTCAGCCTTCAGAAATTTCTTTTTTGAATCCTCAGATATAAATATTAGTAGGGGTCAGTCCTCTATATGACATCAGGAACCCAATATGATCATGGTCTCTGGTCCCTCATCACTCACCAGCATGATGTCCAGCTGTTAATTCATCTTCACTAGTCATTAGGAGGTCCAAACTGGGGTTACTGCTTCTTAGATGCAATACATTTTGTGTCAAAGAATTCTGTGTTTTAGAAACTGTGACAGTTTGTGTTTTTTTGTTTGTTTGTTTGTTTTCACTAAGTGAACATAGAGATTTATCCCATAACTTGTCACTTCTTACACCCATCCCCTCCCTCCCATTATATATTAAATACAAATACATCTGGCAAAAGCACCCTGCCATGACTAACAGGTTTATAATAGACTCCTACCAGGGCTTTGCTAATGAGCAAATGATCCACATTACGTGGAAATTAAAGGTACAAGGAAACTGCAATTGAAGTTCAGCACTTTCTTGAGCATTTTACTATATATCTAACATCATTTGATGTGATTCAGCACTTGCTGATGTTTGATTGTGATTCAACCTCCAGTATCACTTAACTTATGTATTTAATGGGTTTCTTTAATGAGATCACAGCTATTGTGAAGACTAATAATAGTTAAATATGAAGCTTCTACAGCATATTTTGCCAAAGTGCAAGTGTATGCTCTATTGCTTATCTTTTGCTTGTCATTATTAGCTACCTGTGTAACACTGCATTGTTCTGTAAAGCACTTTATCACCTTTGCGCTACACCAAACAAAGAACAGGGATTGAGATTCCATAAATTTAAAGGAAGAGGCATCCTAACTGTTTTGAAATCATAGCAACTTTAGCAGCTCCATTAAAAAACACAAACATGCATGGTACAGTTCATGCGATAGTTACAGTAAGTGGTTGACCCCTGTGGAGGATTAAAGAAGGAGGGACTTGGTGTGAGGTATGGACCTTCTCATTTGTAGCTTCACAGAGTGGAGTATTTAGTAGTTTCCAGATTGAGAGCAGGAAACTCAGTGGACAATGTTAGCTAGGTAACCAATCCAATACAAGAGTAGATGACTAGAAGGTGAGAAGCCAGAACTGGGAGGGGAAAAAGCCTAAAAAGGAGATTGCTAGATGGCAAGAATTGAATAGAGGATATTGGAGAAAACTAAATTTAACATTATCAAGCATAAGGAGAGATTTGAAAATAATGAGAATCATAAACTTGGTGTGGAAGTAGAGAAGTGAAGTGATTCAGGAGAGGGGAGAGTAACAGTAGGTGATCTCAGAGTCTTTTGATATGCAGGAAAAAGAAACACAATGAAGCAGTCCAGCAAATAGTTACGAGAGGTCAGAAAGACAGAGATGAGAAAGGTGCTTTTGCCCAGTAAGGAAGAAGGAAAATGGTGAAGGTCAGTCATAGGTAAAATCTTCTTGACAAGGCAAAAGAACAATCAGAGATTAAGTTGGAGGCTAGAGGAGGAGGGATAATGGTGGTGTTGGTGTTGACAGAAAAAGAGGAGAATTGGGAAAGAGAATAAAGTCATTTTTACAATGTAAATTCCTCATGGCAGGGATCTGTCTTTTTTGTTTCACTGCAAAACATCATGCATGTTTGTGACTCTGAATCAATGATATGTTTTGCAGATAGTAAGTTGTAATAGCATACAGGCTCCCCAAAAGAGGAGAAATGGGGCAGATTGAATGGAAAGTGATGGGGCAGGGGGGACATCTCTTCAGGAATCACTGACATAGAGGCTTTAGCTGAAGGTGTAACAGTGAATGCAAACAACCCAAAAGGGCTGGGTAAAAAACACGAAAAAATGTTAGGAACAAGAAATAAAAAGAATAAAAGTGTATGAAAAGCAGCAACTAATTAAGGCAATATCTCTTGCCATAATGCAAGAAAGAATGTCTTGGCATTCTCTGTCTGGGTAATTAATGTAGGTCCCCAGCCACCACACTGACTTCTGCCCTAGAAGGGAGCCTGGAAGCACAAAATGATAGAAAGTCAAGGAATATTGTGTGGAAAAAAAGAGAAAATGATCACCTGTGTCAAGCAGGTGCAGTAGATCAAGATCCCTGAACTTCTGCTTTAATACCAGCCTGAGCTGTGATACAGCAGCAAACGATCAGGCATCTGGTCTGCTGTTACCATGCAAAAATATGATTCATGTATCAAGTGTTACCACAAGTCACTAATTCATTACTAGGTTGAGCTGTAAACAAAAGAACAAACATTTTCAGGCTTTGAAGGGTCAGTTCCAACACACCATGTGAAACCACATGCCATCTTCCACCTGCCAAGCACCTAATGTGTCTTAGCACCAGCTGAGTGATGTGTATGTGCTAGCCTGTACAGACAGATCAGAGGGAAGTCACCCACTTGCATTGAAGAGCTGGGATCATTTGCTTTGTGTTCAGATAGTGCTGTGAATATTTTCCTGTATCCAGGGAATGATTTCATAGCCATGAAATTATATGAAAAGCACCAGCCAGCAAAGGGGATGCTGCAGCTGCAGCTCTGTAGGTGACTCTGAATTATCACAGCTGCAAGATCGCTGTGCTCTTTCCTTATTCTTGCTGGAGAAGCCTCTCTCAGCACTCCTGACGATATGATATCCAAGTTCCAGTGCGAACAATACTGCACTGGGAAGTATTCACACTGGGAATAATTTTCCCAGAGAATAATTTTCACTCATAATGGAAGCAAGGGATTCAGGTATTTTACTCACTGTGTGTTACTGGGCTTTTTTTGGAATATAACTATTCTCCAATATGCTAGAAATGTATTTTTATTACTTTTAAGCCAAAAAGGGTAACTAGTTTGATCATTGCTTTCTAGTAGTTCCACACCTGAAAAGGAAGTCATAAAGCCATCTAATGGTTATGCAGCTGACCAAGTCAATGTACTATAAGAACTGTAAGTAGATATGGGCTCTATACCTCCTACTATTTGAATGATCAGAACAATAGGGTAAATTCTGTGGGAAAAGAGAAAGAGAGAAGCCTAGGACAGCTTCCTTAGCTGTGATTAACAGGGCTTTACCCTTTATATCAGCAGCCTGGGGCTGATGGGACAGAGACCAGACCTACCATTGTTCTGTTAAGTGCACACCAACCAGTGTTAGGTATATAGTATACTAAAGTATTTTCGGTTGCACGCAGTAAGACAACATCTTCCATAAGTTCAGTCTGGCAGACTGCTGTGGCAGTAAAGCATCATTCCAGCTGAAAAATGGGTCATTTTGTGAGTCTAAGGATACAGAAACTGCCATACTGCATTGGGCCAGGAATCCATCTACCTTAATGTCCAGTCTCCAGCACTGACCTCCTTCAGAAAATGATGTCTGACAGTAATCTCACTGATAAATTTTGCATGTAAGAATTGACTGCAGGATAAGGCCCTAAACATGGGATGTACAAATGGATGAAGCTGCACAGATGGATGTAACAGAAAGAAAGAGCGGAGCTTCTCAAGGATGTCTCATTGTCATGAGTATACAGGTTCTACTTAGAAATGTATCTTTATTAGTGATTTGCTAGTGTTTCTGACATGCCTCTACAAGCCACAGTATGCAACAAGGGAGGAACAGGGGCAGAATCAGTGAGAGGGAACAGGAGGGAGGCAAAAAAAAAAAAAAAGGAAAAAAAAAGAAAAAAAATTCAGCTGAGATGTACAAGTCTATTGCTTTCCTATGCAGACAGCAATACCACATCCTGCAGGTACTCCCAGGGTTGGTGTTTGAATAGAAGCATCAGTTGCTTTGCAGAAATTTGCAACATCTGTTTAAACTGGTTTTTTTTTTAGACTGTAACTCCTTCCCTAGCACCAACTGCCACAGAAAAGGACAGTCCTTTTCATTAAGATTTCATATGTCAGCTTTCCATTTAATCTGTCCCAGTGGCTCCTCAAGGAAGAACAAAATATTAAAAAGCAATAGGAAACAATTGGTTTATGAAGGCTTGATGCCTGCCATTCTATCTAGAGTAGCAGGAGCAAGGTAAATGAATTTCTGGTTTGGATAGCACATGAGATATGCAATACAGCTTATAGCGTAACATGACGAGGCCAGAAAGCTCATCAATACCAAGTATCCTGTAGCCTTCCAGAATGCACTGAAAAAACTATCGATACTTCTTTTTTTAATTATGGAAACATTTTATTCCACCGTCTCTTGCTGTGGCCTGTCCATTATTGTTCTGATAACTATCTTGCTGGATATCGGTATCATTCTAATCAAGAGGTACACGCTGTACAGAATCCTGTATGCCAACAATACAGAGTTGCAGAACACTCTTAATTAAAATTTTTGTGTTGAATTTGTTCAGTTCTGCAACAAACTGACAGAACCTAAACTTGAATATTAAAAGTTGTGTAGACCATTGTATCTAAACTTGCCATTTTTTTGCAATATTTAATCAAGTGCTTTTCTTCTGTCTCTTACTGAATATGCTAAGAAGTTTATATTTACATGATTGTGACAGTGATAACAAGTTACATTTTAGGGCTTTGCATTTAGAGTATGCTCATAGCAGGTCATTCCAAGGAATTATTTTTCATCTTCCTTGCCTTATCCCCACTATTGGAACTGCATAACTGCGCAGTATACCAGAGGATGAAGTTCAATATAGTTAAATACAAGACAGTAAACTTCAAATATAATACTCAGAACTACATACAAATGTTCAAACATTCTAAATGAAAATAAACATTCTAACATGAAAATGTTTATAAATTACTCTGGGTAGCTTGAAGAATATGTACTTAATGCACAGTGCAAGCAAAAACATGGGAATGAAAAACCATATACAAAAGGAGTAGGAATTTATACATAACATGTTGAGAATGAAGTTTGACTTCAGTAAAAACTGAGGTTGCGTTTTTTTTTTCGTAATTGGAGCCTTTAAGCATCTATTCAGAATGTTACTTAAACATATATGTAAATTTCAAAATAACTTGTTTAAAGTCAGTGCAGATATGTTTTGTTCATATATTCTTACATCCAGGATATGTGCTTAATAACCTTGCCAATAACCTTAGTAAATCAGAAGCAAAGTTACCAAATTTATACTTGGCCATGTGAATTGAATTTCTGGTGAACTGAGCAAACACAGGTCTGCGTCATGGAAGCATTATCTGCAGGATTGGAAACAAGGACAGTCATTCCTTCTGCAACATAATAAACCTCCATTTGGAGTTAGAGAGAAATACCCTCTCCTTTAACATGACTTTATCTAATTGTCCACTAAGCTCATTTTCTTACTGTCTTCAAAGTGTCTATAACAGTGGGTATTGGAGGTTGGGTTTTTTTGATTGTTTGTTTGTTTTAAAGCAAGGCATAGAAAGAAAGGCTCTCAGCCCATAATTCTGAATGCTCAGTTTAGATGCTTTACATGTTAACTCTCTCTGTCAGAGACTCACTGGACAGGTAAAAATAAGTTTACCCTATTTGTGTTGAAATAGAACCATGTAACCTTTAGCTTGTTAGTATGGGAGTGGGTGTTCATTAGCACAAATACTGGGGCCACATTCTTTGGGGTCCCCTTGACCTCGGTGTTAATGCTGCCTTCTTTCAGAAGTCAGGAGCAGACCCATTATGTGACTGTTTTAATCCACTGTGTGTAATGATCTGAGTAAACTGAGGCACTTCTTCCCCTCAAAGGTACACACAAATCTCACACACTAGCCAGTGTGTGTCTGTGAGAGAGAAAAAAGTATTCTGTCCTAATATCTCAGCTAGTAGCATCTCACTGCAGAAAGGTTCAAAGCACAATGCTTTCACTCCCATTTTCTGTTTCTTAAGCTAGTAAGAGGAGAGGCAAGATGCTTGCCCGGCTCTGTTTTAGTGAGTGAGCATTGTGCTTTAGATTGCTGCTGACCTTGCTGGTGCTGTGACCCCCCAGGAGGAACAAGTAGCACTAGGAATGTCTGATGGATAATAGTTAAGATTTCAGTACTCTGCTAGGTGACATTGGAGGTGGATGCAGGCCCCTAAAAGCATTCTGCTTGCTGAGATTAAACAGCAAGAGCATCCCAGTGGGCCTTGTCCCACTGAAAGGACTTTACTACAGGGGGAGCAAGAGCAGCTCCTAACAGGAGAAGAGAACATGAGGGCATCCGAATCTGAGAAGGTTGTAGCTGAAATGAAAACAAACTGGCTGACAGGTTGCAGAATGTCGAATGCTGTCTCTCAAAGTATTTTTAAAGCTTCTCTCACTTTTTGCACCCTACCAAGTACAGATAATAAATAATAACTCATAAGTCAAGTATGGATAGTTATTGGTTTCCCTAGGGGCAATATCTAGGGGCAAGAGAAAGCAATTTTCTGGTCAATATCTGTTTGTTGAAAGTGCTGTTGGGTGAATTCTGGAAAGAAATTCTGGAAATAATAAAAAAAAAATCTTAAAATTTCAGTTAGTACATCAAATTAGATGCTTTTCAGAAATTACTTTTCAGAGGGGTTGGTTGTACCACTCCATGGGAGAAACTGTTCTGCCAGTGCATAGACGAGCTGCTCAACTTGCAAATATTTTCTGCTATGAATGCGCTACAGGAAATTTTTACTGACAGGTTATTATGACTACTTTAATGCACATATGACCCACTGTCTGGAAGACAGTTAAAATTATAAACTGTTCATAAATTTACTGACACTGTAGGCAACACAGTATTACAGCAGTAAACATTAAAGTTGATTCTCATTTCTTAAAATAGTGGTATTGCTACGCCTGCAAAAATGCGAAGCTTCCTGTTGAAGAAACTGTTTCAAGTCTCTGCATATTAGTCCTTCAGCCTTGCTTATGTGCATTTGTGACAAATGAAAGTAGTCATATTAAATCTCCATTTAATGTTAAAATGAAAGCGACAAATTCATACAATTCATCGCTTTCTGCATTAAAGTTCTTATAAAGCCTTACACCCCAATTCTAAGAAATCATTTCTGTCCATGGTCTTTCCTTAAATGATTTTTTATGTAGTTGTCTGCCCCAGCTACTCATGATGCATGTGAAGCATAAAGAATAATCTTGTAACAAGAGAAGCTTATAAGTTCTTACAGTTCTTACTCAGGCAAATTTCCTTCAGTGAATAGGAATTACGCTCAAGTTATAATTGCATCATCTGGCTCATGGTTTCAGTATTTAGAGATCTTTCAATTCAATGCCATAAAATGATGTTTCAATGCGATGAGGCAATATCTGTAGATCTCTGCCCTATTGTTCACTTCCCCATATCCAGCAGCTGCAAGAAAGAGCTTTTTTTTTCACTCACACATAGGTAGAAATCACTTTCCAACAGGAAAATCTAATGAGCAGCAATAAGTCGAAGCAGGAAGAATCCCTGTTTGCCTTTTAGATCTTTTCCTTTTTGTATACTGTGTTTTGCTGTGAGGCTGGAAGAAGAACTCTGATTTGTCCAGCTGTTGGTTACATGTTCAGAGCTTGCAGCAAAACCAAGTTTAGAGGAAGGCTGTTAAACCCCTTATTTTTATGGACCATATTGCTATCAAAGCTAGTTTCATCGGGTTTGCATATATCTACACTATTTTGAAGCTAAACAAATAGTAGCCTTATACTGCTTGCTGCTCACACTGCAGGTTTATTTTAACAGCTCTTGCTATAGCTTTCTAAACTCTGGCCTTCGGTCTTGCAAAGGCCATGCTTGTTGGTTCCTTGATTTTTTAGAAAAATCCAGTTCTGGTTTAATTTGCAGAATTCATGATGTAGAATTTTAGGATTGTCTTGAGCACTCCTAAAGCACAACCACACAAGGAGGTGAGGTATTGAAAGAGATAAATCAACAGGATCAGAGCATATATGTCGTTTTGTGCTGTTCCACCATAAACCTGGGGTTCATCATGGGAGATTAGACAGAAGACATAAAGACAGTATCAAGCCCAAATAATGATTGGAGAGAGCTGTAAAAATGCTGAAGTGGCAGGTTTATGTATTTTTCATGAAGAAAATGTAAACCCTAAAGAACAGAACAGGGAGCAGGAAAGAATAGAAATGTCAGTGCATTGAGGTTCAGGCCCCCCCCCCCTCCCCCAAATCTGAAAGCAGTAAACCACATCAGATGTGAGTTGGGAAGGGGGGCTGGAGATGGAATGCAACTTCAGAAGAGGTGAGAAGGTACTCCACCACCTAGGAAAACAAGCTCAGCATAAGGATCTGGTGACAGGGAAGAGGGATGCTGTTCTGTATTGTATGAATCTGCAAAATGTGTAAGGGTGATGCACAGCTAGGTAGAGGCACAAAGTAAATCAGAAAAATGTTGTTCATGTACCAATAACAAGGCTGTTAGCAACTGATCATAATATTGCAGAAAATAGCAAAAGGAATAAAGTGGAGGTGAGAGGGCAATGTTCTGTGAGGAGAAGTCTGCTTAGAAATTGTTTCAAGGTATATGAACATCAGCATTAAAAATAATATGGAAGAACCAGTCAAGTAGGGTCAGCCTGCAGTAGAAACATAACCAAGGTCCGATTAAAGCAATGGTGAGAGCAAAGTGCTACTAACATCCTTTTCAAGGATGGAGCAACTTACAATGGAGGTCGCCTTCTGTATTAAGTACACAACAACTAAAATGCCAGAAAGCACATAAAATCCATCAGGAAGATGATAGTGAAATTTAGCTCATTGTCTCCCTATAAAATTGAATCCTTCAAAACATCAAAAATATTGCCAAAAGTTTTCAAAAATCCATCTCAGTGGGCAGCTCTCAAACTGCTGTTGCCAAAATTGAGAGGAATTCAACTGCTTTTCACTCGCATGGTTCAGTTTTGTGCAACGAGAGCTATAAAGATCTGAGGGTCTACAGCTAGTCCATACAAAGAATCCTGGAGAGTCACAGAATAAAAGGAACATGAGGTAAAAATAAATAAGCAAAAAGGAAATGAAACAGGTATTTTTTTTAAGAAAGGGGGGAGTAAATAGGCCAATTCAGAGTAAGAAAGAAGCAAAGAATATTATGAGTGAACTAACTGACTTTCAGCAGGCATGAAGGCTCATGTGCCATCTTCTCTCCTTCACTAAAATTTTAGCATTTGGCTTCCACATAATTAACAAATGTTCCTCAGCTAATTGAGGGGAACAGTGCTGAGTGTCACTTGTAGAGCTAAAACAAGGTTTCACTGCACATGGAAGAACTGCATGACAACCTGTGTCACTTCTAGACTATTAAATTAAGGACTCGCCTCTCTTATATCCACAGGGGCCTCTCATGCTCCCTGCTCCCACCTGAGCCACAGTGAAGGACTTCTGGCCTCCTCAGCTAATGTGTGCGCTAGATGTGACCAAAAAACCTACCTGTGTAATTCCTAGGAGCTGTGGGTAGTAGAGAAGACTGTAGCTTGTCAAGTGAAAGGGCAGCAGTTTGGCAACAGCCTGCCAAGTGAATTAGTATTCACTTTCAGAAGTAAAATGTGTTCGTGGTGGCAGATCTTGGCACAGCATCACGATTTTGTTGTACTGTTTAGCAAAATGTCATCTATTAATATTTCAGTGAACAAAGCCCCATGCAAAACCTAGCTGGGATCTCATAATCAGTCATTTTGCATAATGAAAGGAGGATCTCCTAGACAGTGCCCAAGTCTGCTTTCTAGTTACTTTTATCCGTGCACTTGCCTGATGCCAGAGTGCTGCCATCTGCATTAGGTTTTAAACTGATACATTGCAGCACACTGCAGGATGATGACCACATTGCAGCTTGCCTAAAAAATCATTGTATACACTCAAATACAGTGCGGTAAGCCTTCTATTCAAATTTTGATTGTTGCCATCCTTGTCTTATCTCAAAGTTGAAAATTTAAATTTTATTGCCACTGGAAATTTGGAGTAAAGCAAAATATATTGAAGGAAAACTTAGTTTTGTGGTAAGAATGTTTTTTCTCTTCACTTCCCTTTATTTTGCTTTTCTCTTGTTGAAATTTCCTTAATTTTATCTTCATTGAGAGTTAGTAAAAACTGAGTTGTTTTAGCTAACGTTTTGGAAGCACATCATATTTCCTGTTCCCTGAAAACCCAGTCAGGTCAAAAAAACATCAGTAGTTCCCCAAATTGGCCTGTTCTAAACTCCAACATTGCTGTCAGATATCACAGGACAGCCAGGTGCCTTGAAGTTTTGAATTAAATAATTACTGTCAGCTTGTGAACTTCATGCCTCTATGCTAAATAATTCTGTGATCCACCACTCTGTCGTCTGAATTCTGCACATTTTTAATGGGTATTATGTTCCACACATGGTTGGAAACAGATACTAGCTCATGCTCTTGCAGCAGCCAGGCCTTGAAATAGCTCCCCCAAGTTGTATGTGGATTGTCCACTGATTATTTTGAAATCAGAACCTTTTCTTTTTGATGTGAGTTATAGTTTATTTTGATTTTCTCTTTACTGAGAACTAACTAAAACTGATTTGTTTTTGAGACAGTTTCACTGAAGTCACCACAGTTACTTGTACAGGGAACTTGGACTGGTGTAAAATGTCATTCCATATGGATTTACTACAGGATTTCAGGATATTTTTGCCCAGGAATTGTTATAAATATCTTAAAAGGTAATTTTTCTAGCTAAAAGGAAGTATTATGTCAATTAGTTGACATACTTAAATCATCCCATGCAGCAGTGTGTTTGATGGAAATTAATTTAGTAAATCCTCTCATTCTGTCAGCGAAGAGTTCCAGATTCTGCTCCTCGGAATACAGAGGCAGTCCTCACAGGTATAGGCTTTAGATGAGGTTTAATTACTTGTGTAATTTACCCCCAAATCCTTTGTGAAAAGCACTCAATAAACACAAGAGTATTGCCTTTATATAGGTGCACAAGAAGATAACTACCTAAAGTTACCTTTGACACAAAATTACTTTATTTGAGGAAGTATCTCCTGGATCACCAGCTACTGGCTTGAAATGGCACCCCATTTCAGTCCAGCTGAAAATTCACCACTGAGGTATAATTTCAGTTAATTTAGACAGTTAATTCTTTTTAAGGATTTATTGACTATGTTTTTATCGAAATCAGGCATATATAAATCATATTCACAGTAAGTTGATGGATAATTTCAGTATTAGAATTATTCCAGTGGTGCACAGCTTGTAATTATAACAAAAAGTTAATTTTTTATCTTAAATGATTTAAAAGTATTGTATCATGTTGTTTTTCTTTTAAGGATTCCATATGAGGTACACAAATTTAACCATGATTCAGTTACATTGCTGTTTGGGCTTTGGACCTGCTATGATTTAATTACATTTTTGTTCATTCAGACATTTATACTGCATGTATGTTTTCAAATCATTCTCACTGTAGCAGCAATTTTCCAACTTCTTTGTGCAAGAAAACGATCTTTAAAATTGTCCTCTCTCTATCGTACTTAAGAAAGGGAAGAAGTACATGAAGAAGAACCTCAAAGATGAAGGCCAGGCTTGAAGCACAGTTTCATTAATACTGGATGGCAGGAAAGGAGCCAAGTCCCAGATAATGAGGAAGGAGTTGCAATTTTTTTTAAAGCTATCTGGTGACAGGGAAAACAAAAATGACATTCAGCTGACGAATGAGGGGAGTTTGACCTAGCCTTTTGACCCTTGACAATCAATCTTACCTGCTGCTTCATAAAGAATTATGGCTGTGCCACTCACATTTGACTCTGGATTTTTACTATTCTCTGTTACTTTCATTCTTCCTTCTTTCCTTCTTTCTTTCTTTTTCTTTTTTTGAATGCATGGTCCAAGAAGAATAGATGTGTTGCATGCAAGACCACACAAAACAGAAGGTGGTCTTGAAAAAAGAAAGAAGGAGAGAGAAAAAAGATGGAGGGAAATAGACAATTGGTGCAGGGTGGGGTTAAAGGAAATACAGTGATAAAACAGTTTATACATGCTATTCATAAATGTCTCTGCTATCTTTGAGGCTTTGGAGGGTCACATAAATAAATAACAGACTGGCATCCTCCTGCTAAATGCCCCATGCTCACTGCCATATCCCTAAAGCAAAGAGCTGTGTGGAGCAGCTGCTGGTGGTGTGTAGAGCTCGGGGGACACAATGGTGGCAGAGACCAAAGAGCACCCTCCGTTTTGAAGGGTGACGTCCAGTCTATGGGGGGCAAAACAGCTTGCAGCTGACTGAAAACTCACAGTGGGCTCCTACTGCCCTCTGATGTAATGTTGAAAAGAAAATATAAGCTGCCTTTGGTTAATGAGAATGACAACACAGTAAAGGTGAAATACGATCCCATGCAGCAGCTATGAGAAAGACAGCAAGAAACCAGGATTTTTGGAGTTTTTATGGTATTTTGGTTTTGTTTTTACTGTTTTATTTCAAGTTTTATTGCTATGTACACCATTAAGTGTTTGCATACCCTCATTATTGGAAAGGGCAGTAAGTCTAGACAGCAGACGTCTCCTGCATTATCTATTAAGGCTGGCAAAGCAAGTACCGAGTGCACTCTTAGTGGCACAACTGTTAAGAGAAGTGAAAATCAGATCCACAAGACAAAAACCTCTTAGAAGTAAGAAGGTAAAGGTCACATTTGCCCTTGGTTTCAGCAGTGTAAATGAACTGACCCTGCTCTCATTACTCTGTGAAACTCAGAGAAGAGTTTGACCCACTATCTTCAGTGGCCGTGGTGATTCATATATTTTTATTTGCGGCATTTTTGCTTTAAGATACTAAAATTAAAGCTAGTCAGCATGTGTGTCTTTATTGTAGTTCTTTACGTGTAAGAGGTGACCATTGAGAGCTTTTTAGCTTTTATAGAGAAGAGGTTGTCTGGGGGAAAAGGAGGGGTCTTTGAGAGTTTTTTTTTTTTTTTCAGTGGCTGTGATTACTGTAAAAGTAGCAGTATCATAGATAAAGGAAATAATGGTTGATCATTTTTTTGAAGTTGCATGTTGCAAAATTTTAAAGGTACATCCTTGGTACACACTTACATGAGTGAACACTCAAAACAGTAACAGCTGATAGACAAGTTTATTTTTTTATTTTTACCTTGTGAACATATTTTTGCCCTGTCATGTGTAAGGAAGGGATGAATCTGCCTTTATTCATCGTGTGCCTTTTTAGATTGGGAAGAGAAAAGAGTACAAAAACTGGACAGGACAAATCCCAGGCCTGCCTTTCTCTTGAATTCTTACAGCCATGAGTGGCTGTAGTCAGCTGGACTGGACCTGGTCTCAGCTGCCTTCATGAAGTTCAACAAGGCCAAATGCAATGTCCTGCACCTGGGTTGGGGCAATTCCAAGCACAAATACAGGTGGGTGGAGAATAGATTGAGAGCAGCCCTGAGGAGAAGGACTTGGGGGTGTTGCTTGATGAGATGCTCAACATGAGCCAGCAATGTGCGCTTGTAGCCCAGAAAGCCAACTATATCCTGGCCTGCATCAAAAGAAGTGTGGCCAGCAGGTCAAGGGAGGTGATTCTGCCCCTCTACTCTGCTCTCGTGAGACCCCCCATGGAGTGCTGCGTTCAGCTCTGGGGCCCCCAACATAAGAAGGACATGGACCTGTTGGAGTGAGTCCAGAGGAGGGCCACGAGGATGATCAGAGGGCAGGAGCACCTATCCTATGAAGACAGGCTGAGGGAGTTGGGATTGTGCAGCCTACAGAAACGAAGGCTCCGGGGATACCTTATAATGATCTTCCAGTACCTAAAGGGGGCCTACAGGAAAGATGGGGAGGGACTCTTTATCAGGGAGTGTAGTGATACAACAAGGGGGAATGGTTTTAAACTAAAAGAGGGTAGATTTAGATAAGGAAGAAACTCTTTATTATGAGGGTGGTGAGGCACTGGAACAGGTTGCCCAGAGAAGTTGTGGATGCCCCATCCCTGGAAGTGTTCAAGGTCAGATTGGATGGGGCTTTGACCAACCTGGTCTGGTGGAAGGTGTTCCTGCCTATGGCTGGGGGCTTGGAATTAGATCATCTTTAAGGTCCCTTCCAACTCAAACAATTCTATGATTCTATGATTTTGCTCTTTGGAAATAAGTGCTAAGAGAAGTAGCTGTTTTCTCCTATTTTGAACTGTTGAGTGTACAGCCCATGTAGGCTTTGTGCATAGAGAATACCTCTAAACCACCTCACTTGACTACTGTCTCCTCTGTCCTCTGACCGTCTTTCTGTGTTTTCCACAGATAAAATGACAAAATGTTGCCTGCCCAAGCTTTATAATGTATGAAGATATTTCTTGCATGTAAAAGCGTCTCGCCTATCCATCAACATCATAAAATTTATTCCAATTTCTTGATGTGTTGTAATTATTACTTGTGATATAGTCAGAAACAAAAATGAGCACTCTTTAGCATTGCTACTCCTGAGCGTCTGAGAATTATTTTGCAAAGGGTTAAGGAGGGAGCTGTTGAACAGGAGAGGGAGAGGAATTTCCATTTCCCATTTATTCTTCTGTAATTTGGGAGGTAATAATCATTGGTGCAGGGAGGAAAGAGGCTCACACAATGGTTCAACTTTCATAAGTAAAATGAAAGTCTAGGCACAAAGCAGCGCAGTCGTATTAACAGAGGAAGTGAGGTCAGTAGTCTTCAGACTTTTTAACAAGATGATAGAATTTATGATGCATCACGGTGGCAGGATGTGGTTACCTGCAGCCTATTCACATAACAAGCCCAATGGGGGCCTATAGTTATTGCCCTTGAATTTGTTTTCCTTTCTTCATTTTCTTTTGTCATACCCTTGTTTCTTTGGCCTTGCTTACTGCACTGGAGGAATCGCTTTATTACCTGTGATGTGGTGGTGGTGAAATTTTCTAATGGATTTTTTTATTGTTATTAGCATTAGCAAGTTTGGTTTACTTGGATCTATCAATGTGTCTCATTTGATGATAGAGTTGTTCACAGTGGTGCACAATGAACCCTAAGTACCAGTCTTCCAGGAAAATTGGGATTGTTTTTCATTCTGAGGCATCCTCTAAACCTGGTGTGAGACAAGTGCCTAAAATGTGCCTGAGCTGAGAGTTCATCTTAAAAGACATCCTTATTACTGGAGATCTCAGAAAGTCTTATAAGCTGCTGGGAATAAAAGCATTACTCAGACATTATCAAAAAGTAGAAAAAATGAAATACATGAATGCTTTCAAACCATCTATATATCATTAGCACAATGTAGGAGGTAGCTCTATAACAATCTTCCATGTGGAAATAAAAATAAAACTTTGAGTATCATTGACCCCTTCATTTTGAGGATCTTAGCACACATTGCTGTATTTCACTAATTTAGTTTTCCTGTGGTGACCGAAGTGAAGTTTATTATCTCTCCTTTCATTTTTCAAACAGGAAAGTGAGGCAGAGAGATTAACTGCCATGCCCAAAGTTGTACAGGCAGAGTAGGTTCAGGAGCTGGAAGTGTATTCCCAGGCTCTGATCTTCATCCATAAGACAATCGGTCCTAACTCCCTGTTTCTGATGTGACTTGTTCTCACACACACAGCATGATGTTTTGTTCTAATTAGGAAAACTGCTTTGCATCTTGGAAACACAGCATCCAGGTGGGAATAGTATTTGTCAGTACAGCATATTTAATTATTTATAACTACTTTCTTTGTCTGATGGTTTGATTGTTATTTATTTTCTACCAGAAGGTTTGATCACTTAAACCGCCTGAAATCAAACATTTGGCAGTGTTTACAAATTATGAAAATGGTTTCTGATTAAAGTGTTCCATGGGGAGATTAAAGTTTCAAATCAGTAAGTAAGCCAAAGGCACTCTTCTGAATCTCGGTGCACAGAGAGCTGCTTTGTGGTGTGTGCTGTGTATTCATACCCACATTGGCAGAAGGCACAGGCTGTGACTAGCACATTTTCCCTGTGGTCTTCTCGGGGCCTTTTCTTTTGACTGCTCTCATGGCAGGGGGCAAATGGAGCCCTCTCAGTGAAATGAGTTACAGGGCTGCAAAGCCCCCACCAGATAGTATCTGCCAAAAAGGCCACCTCCAGGTGCAGTTGAAAGAAGTGAGAGAATCATGCATGGATCTAAAAGCTTATCTATTTTACAGATATACTGTGATCAAATCTTGAAATCATTGCAGCATAAGTTAAATCAGCAATGCATCTAGCAATGTGATTGCAAGAAATTAGATGACATTTCATTGTGCAAGTTGTTTAAGGGCTATTACAATGAATTTATTTAAGAATACTGCTGCTTTAAAAAAAATTGAGATGGAAATGACTTCTCATTTTGTCTGTACTGGTCCATGGACCACTGTTGATTCACAGACATAAGAGGTCTTATGTTCTTGGCTTCCCCTGTTTATTTCCCAGTGCAAAACATTAAATCATAAGGTGTTTTCCTGGTATTAGTCTCTTTATGAACTGGAAATCCATGTGATCCATAATCCAAATATATAAAATGGTCAGCAGTGTATGCTGCAAACCTGACAGTGAAATGTGTTGCACTGCATGATTTCTTAAAGAACACTTGCCTTCACTTACGGGCCTGATCTTTGTACATGTTTTTTTTCTGGTGCAGGTCTAATCGCTTTTAATGACTGGGTAGCTATTGGGTAAGAAAAATAAATTCCTAAATATTCCTGAAGAAATAAAGGCAGGAGTTTACACAACTCCTTTTGCTCATAGTCACATAAATAAGGCTTTCTGAACATAACATTTAGCCAAATTTGTATTTTCTCCAGTCCCCTGTTCAAAGGCTAGGATTGCTAGACTGCCATCATTGTTCCATCAGCTGTAAAGAAATAAATATCTACAGCTGGTAGGAAAAAGAGGCTGTAGTGGCCATACCTGCTCAAAGTGAGGTCTCTGTATGGGAAGAACAGAATTTGAGCTACTGGAGATAACACCCATAGGAATTGCCCTCCCCTGCAGAATGCTGAAGGTCCCCTGTAGAGCTGGTCTTTCCAGGTAGTCTTCAGACAAATATAACTCCAAAAAAATGCCTTATTTGGAAGATTGAGAAGAGCGTGGGAGAAAGAAGTGTTCTTGAGGTCATGTGATGCTGGACCTGGCTCTGTCTCAAGGATGGAGATGAAAGCATAGCTTGCTCCATGCTCCCTGGTGCTTGGATGGAAAATCAAAGGGAACCATATTAATTTCAGCTTCATTGAAAACACACAGTAGAAAAAACATCCAGAGTTGGCAAAGGGAAATGTTTTAGATTGATGATGGAAGAAACATTCATTTCCAAGCTTCTGAGCGAGCTATTAAAATCAACAGAGTAAAGACAAAATACCTGGCACTGAAAATGAAAGGAACAGTTTTTGCATCTACTTAGTTAAAACTTGGCAAAACAAACGTAAAGTAGTGGTTTCAGATTTCCGCGTGCACTCACTGTGCCAACTTTTGTTCTTAAGGTTGCCATGATAGATAGTTCATCCCACTTGAGAAGCATTTATTCCGTTAACTTTTTTAATCAGAAGTCATTTTAAGAAAAAAGTTTGATCTTGTGTCAGCAGTAACATGTGTTTCTTTATATTGTACTGTTGAGTGGTTCAGGCTTTTCATTCAAATACATTATTTTGGAACAAGCTCACCTCCATTTAATTGACATTAAAGTTACCGTAGTAAAACTAGTAACGGTGTTTGCCCAGCAGTTATGTAGTATTTTTCATTTATACTTCTCAGTGGGCTTTCTCAGGAGGATGAAAAATCAACCAATTTCACAAGCAAGGAAACTCCAGAACAGTAAATTCTCTCCCCTTAGCCTCCTCCCTGGCCAGACGTTATCTGTGACTACACATTAGTGACTAATTTCACACGATGACTAATGTTTTCATTATCATAAAAATTTTCTTAATTCTCTACAATTAAAAGTTAACCTTTGCATGGTTTTATGAAAAGGTTATATATAACAGAAAATTTTAAGAGAAAATGATAGTTGTTCTATGGAAAATTCACACAATCTTGTTACGTCACTGCCAGTATGGTTCTATAGGATGAATAAAATAGATCTATTAGGATGCATCCTCTGTTAAATTTTCTGTATTTTTACAGCAAGTTCTGCAGGATTCTGTTATAATTCTCAAAATGATAACATCAACAGCAAGTGTATTTAATATTTATGACAGTCTTAGTGCATTAGTAAACGCTAACTTTTATGAGTTAACACATTGTTTAATTTGTTTAAAAGAGTGAGGAACTCAGAGATGACTAACAATGAAAAGAATGCTTTGTAGCATCATTCAGGTTTGGTATAGCTAAACATATACAGCTGATGACACCTAAACCCTTATTTAAAATGATATTGCATTACCCTGAATATTAAAGTTAAGGCAATAACGTCTTAAGGAAGGCAAAGATTAGCTTCCTGTGATTTTTTTGTTTTGTTTTGTTTTGTTTTGTTTTTTTGAGAATTACTGATTGGCAACAAAATTCCAGTTTTCTTCCAATATGTGGTCTGGAAAAGCAAGTATTTTCATTGATAGCACTAATAAGGTACTGCTTAGTGCATCAAAACAGCAACAGAATAGTGTTCTGACTGAATATGTGGACACAAATAGTGGATGATTTTTAAGTAGATTTTTGGCCAATTCTCCAAAATCCTTTGGATTTTGTTCCCTTTCTATAACTGGAAACTCCTGCTCCAGGTAAATGTGTTATTCAAGTGGAAGTTCTTTTATTGATTGTTGTGTATCCCTTTTGAAATAAAAACAATTAACCTTGAAAATGCAGTTTAATAGGTGAAGATCCAGATGCAGGCCATTCAAAGGCCTGCTATTAACTTTTCTGCAGTGTACAAAAATGTCTGAAATATCAAACAGCATCTGGGTTCCTGACATGCTTTAGAAAACCACAAAGTGGATAGTGCAGTGAGCGGGCAGAGAAATGCAGCTGTTTTCTGAACTCTCCAGCCCTTCTGCTCAGCTGTGGCTGGAGCTTCATCCTAATACAGAAGTGGAACTGGCTTCACAGGCAGTGAATGAGGAGCACCTATAAAATCTTCCCCCTAATTCTCCCATCCCAATTTTCTACTGATGAGCAGTTTATCTATGTGAATGACCAGGTTGTTTATTTCAACAATGAGCAGGAAATTTAGGTAGGTGGAAGCACACATGAGCACTCAGAGAGCAGCTAATTCACTGTTGCTGTGAGGAGGTGATAGATGCCAAGCACAGCAAAGCCAGGATTAGCACCCAACGCTGCAACATGTTGAGCTGATGAGCTATAGAGACTGGAGAGAAATCTGGTATTCAGCCTCTCTCATTTTACTGCAAATTAAAAATGAGCAGTCAGTCCACCTGGAGCAGACAACCAGCAGCAGAGTCCAGAACCGCTGGTCACCTACTGTTTAACTTTGTTTTTAATCTCTATGCAAGTAAAATAAACAGACTAGAAGGAGAGATATAGGCAGATTGCTTAAATTGACCTATAGTTAGCTCAAAACTTACAAGAAAAAAACTGCTACTGGTATTGTGGTACGTTTTGAAAGACACACAACTAAAAACAGCCTTTCTTATCTATGCACAGCAAATAATGAGAATCACGGAAGATTCTTAAGGACAGCAAAATACAGCTACTGTGAGTCAACAGCGGGCAAGCATACTGTACCTTGCTTAGTAGCACATACCTTTGGGAATGGCTTGTGGTGTGACAGATTACCAAATCACAGTTCGCTTCCCAGCTCTCCTACAATTTCTCATGTGGAGCAAGTTGCTCAGACTCTCTGTGCATTGATCCCTTATCTGAAAAAAGAATACCTCCATCTTCTGCTCACATATTGAGGTTACAGCACCCAGCACAGCACCTCCTTGCCAACACAGTGACCTATCCTCAAGATTGCTTCTGTACCACAGCTATTAAGTAATATCTGGTGTCATTTAGAGAAAGTTTTTAAGTCAGTTTGTATTCTTCGATGACTGATGAAGAATACCATGCTCAACATAATATTGTGCATGTGTTCCAGCTGGTGGGGAGTGGCCTTCACTCCCTGAGAGTTGAATAGGAACTGAGAGCATTACAGCTCTTGCAGGATCAATGCCACATGTTCTGTTTTGTTCTGTTCTGCCCCTTTTTCACCCTGTTGCTACCATTTTTAATTTTTCTGAAGACAAGAGAAGTTCAAGGCTATAATGAGGATCACGGGGCTGTCGTTAACAAGGTTAAAGGCTAAGTCTGCTCCAGCAGACCATTTGCACAGCACTGCAGCAAGGTAGGACTGCTACTTTTGCACCTGGTTCTAATAGTTGCTGTTGGTCATTTTATTGATTGTAAAAGAAGGGACTAGTCTGGGCTGCATTTTTACCCTTTGTCCTGATAGTATATGGATTGCTCTTTTCTGAGTCATTCTGTGGCCTGTTCTCACTGCTGTTCAGCTGACTTCTATAGTCAGCTGCAATTTGCATGCTGGGATTAGAATTAGCAGCTGCTTGAGTATTGGCATTGTTAATATAAAACAGTTGTCTCAGGTCTCCCAGCTTTCAGGCTAGACTGAAAGTGAAAAATGATAGAAACACAGATATAATAAAAACCTGAGAGATGAAAGCAACCAGCCATACTAAATCACATGATGGGCACAGTACCCTCTGCTACTTCTCTCACTTGAGAAGTGGGGAAAGTGACATTGTCCTTTGTCATTCTCAGGACACTTACACCAGCTCAGCATCAAGGCCAGCCTTTTAAACCACAAACACTTTGATCCACTATTTGACTGTATTGTTTAAAAAAAAAAAAAAAAAAACACATGCACAAAACCCCCAGTACATTGCACTTACAGTAACTTCACTTTTAGTTAAGGAAACGTGGCTCACTTCAAAGACTCTTTGAAGATACTTCTAATAATTTCTGATCTTCAAAGAACCATTGCTGCGGCTATACCTGGATAAATACTTCTTTGTCAGAAGAGCCATTTGCCATAAACAATTATAGAATGTGTGCTTGCAGATCTATTATCAGAAAGAAAGCAAAATCACCCTTTGAAGGCACCAAGCAGTTCAGCAAGTTCCTCTTGACAAGACTTGGCCCCAAAGCCTCATGTAGACACCTTCCCAACAGAAATGGCAGGGCACCCAGTGAACTGGGGATCAGTCACTCTCTGAACTGCAGGACTGCACAATCTCCTCCTGGGGTTGTATGTCATTGCACTGCTTTTGCTACAAGCATAGTTGCTTCAAGGCATGTCAAATACATGGTCCGCATAAGTGCCATGGAAGTTAAAGTTCCCATCAATATTAGAGCATTTGAAACAGAAAAATAGAGAAAAAAAATAAACTGCAATTCCTGTTATTAAAGATTGTATGTGCACAGAGTGCCCAGCCATTGTCAGATGTCCATTATGAGTCATGGTCATTGTTCTCTGAGTCAGCAGACTGTTGTTTCAAACTTAATTTCTTTGTGTCATTCATCTGTTCCCTGTCACATCCCTTCGGCTGTGAAATCTTATATTGGGCTCTGTTGGCCTTTAGATGATCATTTTTCCCTCTGTCAATTAGTTTCTTTCAAAGGAGTCCTGCAGATTTTTCCCAAGAAATGGGAGGTTGTCTTTCATTCTGGTCCATAGGAACATTCCTGTGAGTTCAATATGGTCTGGAAATCTGATCTGTAGGAATATACCATGCCACTCAATTTGATTTTCCATGTGTACACTATTCTGTTCTTAGACAATCTGGGACCAGTCCTGCTCTCTGTAAGTAGAAAACTGCTTTTATCTGCCATAAGGGCTTGACATTAAGATTCCTACTCCCTGATATCTAAGTCATGTTTTCACAAAAAAAAAAAAAAAAAAAA
>VXAA01003753.1:136931-202120 GCA_013399115.1 Anseranas semipalmata | reverse complement strand
TTTTTTTTTCTTCAGATTTTAGTGGATTATTGTACATTTTAAAGTTTGGTAAGGAAAAAAAAATGTCAGATTTATTTAACACAGTGGATCATTTTTCAGGGAAGTTCCAGTATTCATCAAAATGTGGAGACACCACAAGCACCTGATAAATTATGATGGTTTTCTTGCTTTTTATTGCCTATATTCTTTAAAGTGAATTTAGTGCTTATGAAGGATGCTGGATATGACAACAGTAGAAAGTGAAGCCCTCTGTTTACCTGCAGATTTGGTACAGAAGAGCATTGGCAATGCAAGTTTCTTCCCATAACTCCATCAGTGTTCTGCAGCTGTAACCTTGAGGAAGGAGAAGATGACTTGGTCTCCTTACTCTTTCTGTCCTTAACCTCTCTGCTGAAAGTGCAAGTAAAGGTGTCAATTGATGCCATCCAAGGCCATAGTCTTTATGATCTTCCTAATAGGTATTGGGATACCATTAATTTAGTACATTGACTGTGTGGCAGCCTGCTTCTGGTGTAGGCTCTCTGTGGGTATCTGTGTGAGAATACATCTTCTATACATCTAATACATCTAATACATCTTCTGTAAGGTAGAAAACACTCTAAAGCACCATTAAAGTGCAATGATTTTTGTTGCCTGTATTGACCTAGACTAGATTTAATCCAGTGATTTAGAAATAATATGCTCTGTATCCCATTACTGATCTTTTCAGCCACAAGTCCAACCCTTCCTTTTTTTCCACAAAGAGGATGCTAACATGTTTAAAGCAACTTGCATTTTGCTCTCAAAAAGGATATTCAAGCATATGTAAAAAACACATTGGGTATTTGGCTAACCTACCCCTCATTACCCAGGAGGGAGAGAGTGTAAACACAGTCTCGCATTAGACTGTTCAGCGTGTGTATTCAATCTTTAGAAATCTGTTTCAAAGAATAGAAAGGCATATACCTCATTAGAAGAGAAACAACAGGGTGGAAAAGAAAAGCAGGCCATGTCAGTTCAAACGCAAGTTAGTTACACTTTTCAGTTTGAGTAAATCCGTTCTCCATTACTGGGGAAGTGGAAAAAGGCATTAGGCCCTTGAAATGGCAAGAGTCAAGTTCAGTGCTCAGTCAAATAGGAGAAGTTTTAATGTATGATTTTCTCCTTTTTAGTCCATTATACATTGTATCAAGGCACTGAAGAACATCTATGCAATTATGTAAATAGGAGGATAGAGTAAGACAATCCTTTGTAGGCTAAAATTGCTTCATATTCCTCCTATCCCTTCTTCCTCTTCACACTGACACAAACACATACAAAACGTTAATAAAATAAATCAGACATTATGTGAAGCTTATCCACAAGAGCGGATTCTAGATACAAATTGAATCCCTGAGCATTAATTTGATCTTCTGCCAAGCATTTTCGAGGTCTTTAGAATCTCAGTTTATATTGTGAATGAGATGTGAAAAAGGAGTTATAATTTTTACATTGTTTTCATTATATAAATATTTGTGGGCTTACTTATGTTCCTTGCTTTTTGGCAAAATGTGATTAAACTTTAAAATGTATTTTTTATTTAAAATATAACCAGAACCATTCCCCTGCTTATGCAATAATATATTAGCCAGAGGCAGCAGGCAGTTGATACTACTTTCATTGAATATAACCAGGACTGGGTCTTGAAGGCAGAGCCTTTTCAGTTTTCCTGCTAAGCAAATGATTCAGTCATTCTCCCTGTCATGGATCAGAATGCTTCACAAAGTGACACTGCTGCTTTCAGTATGGTTGCACCAGAGGTGACTTTTTCCCATTGCACCACTCTACTTGACAGAAGGGCATTTTAGCTTCATTTCAGTTTCCTGTGTAGGTAACAAACAGATGAACAGAAGATATAAGGAGAACACAACAAGACACATTTTGTGTAAATATTGTAAATGCATAGCATTCTGCCTATGGCACTCCCAAAAGGAACTCAAGAAGGAGTGTGTTCCTTAGAACATAACATTCTCTAAGTCCTTGAAGTAGTCTGAGGTCTGCGACAAGTGTAGAAGTAGGTGACCTGGGAGATCAGAAAGTTTTCCTTTGCTGCTTCTTGACCATCCATTTGCACCACTTAACTGCACATCTCTTATTCTAATGTAAATGCTTTGATACCATGGCTAAGCATAATCTGCTTAAAGTAGGATCATAAAACGCGGGGTGATCCCTTTGGGAATTCTGCCAGGGCATTGCAACAACCAAGAAATTACAGTTAAAACTTAAGTTTGAAAACCCCTCATGGCATTGTTTCCTTATAGGAAGAAGTTTTTCTGAGCAGCTTCTTGGATATCTGGTATATACTCAACATGTATTTTTGTTGAGGAAAGTTGAAATATCACACAGCTTTTGTGGATTTTTCTCACAGTTTTTTGTAGCGTATATGCATTTTTAGTTAATTATCTCCCTTTTAAAGTGATGTGCTTTATGTTGTCTTTTTAACCATAGAAAGGACTTCTTGCATTTTTTTTGCATTTTTTTTTTTAATTCTTGAATGCAATTTTGAGAGAAAGTAGGCACTTCTCACTTAAACATGTCAAAGTTTTACCCAGCTGTTAGCCAGTAAGTCATAAAAAGATTCCTACGAGGTAGGTAGTCAGTGCATGTTATCTTTTATACATGCAGGCATAGCACTGTTGTACCACCTGAAATTCCATCAGGCTCCAAGCTCTGCAGAAAGTGACAAATGCTAGACAGGTATACGATTTATAATGGATGAGGTATGCAAGCAAGCTCAGGGAGTTGGATTGGATTTGATTACAAACAATAATATGGCACAACCCCTGCTGTGGATAGTACATACATTGTGAGAGGCAGTGCAATCAGGCAGCGTGAACACTGGACTGCAGGCAGGATCCAAAGCCCTAAATCCACCCTTGCAGTACACTTACTGTATGGCTTTGTGAAAGCCTTGTCTGATCTAACAGTCCTTCTTCCAATTCCCTATCTGTTTGTTTAGCAATGGCATGTTAAATAATCATGCCTCACTAAGCCACTTCAATGCAATTTATAGCTTGGCATGGTAGTAGGCTTCAAAGAGGCTTTTTAAATGAATTATATGAAGAGACAAGAATTTATTTGAATAATTTTATGCAGTTGCTGGCAATGAACTTGAAAACTTCTCCATGAAGTAACTTTTCTCCATTAACAAAATTTTCCCCAGGGGACCACCTCCCACCCCAACACGAATGAGTGCGTTTCCAGTACAAAATGTGTAGTAGAGATACTGATATTCCTGCATTGGCCAACATTCAAGTATTCAGCAGCACTGAATCCAAAGCTTTTCTACTCCTAGATTTGGAATGAAAAATTCTCCATATTGAATCATCATCTGAGAGTGCCGGGAATGCCCACAGAATTTAAAACCCTGACATTTTCAAAGTCAACTTCTGACCCTCTTCATTCATTGGACAAGTCAGCTTGGGTGAGTGATTGCACCTGCTCACATTGTCCATGCACAGAAGTATGCTGGCAATGGCCGTTTGACATCAGTTACGTTAGCAGTTCAGTAGGTCTTAAACCTGCAAAGTTTTAGGCTAAAAAAAATACTGTTGAGGTGTTTTTTTCCCTTTTTACTTTCACTCCGGATTCTGTCCCTAGTTATAGGGATTGGCAGAAGAAAGAATGTGCAGATCAAGATGTCCATGAAACAGAGTATTGGCCTTGTGGAGAATGCCAATTCAATAAAGATTTAATTTTTAAGAAAGTAGTTCAACAGCTGACCAAGGTATGACTCATTAATGAAACCAAGCTCTACTATTAGGATAACCATTCTGTCAAGTAAATCCCAACACTTCACAGCAATATAATCTTTCTTTCTTAAGCAGATTCATACATTTAGTAAAAATGCATTTCATTAAGTGTGAGTTTTTGTGCTATGTCAAACAGACTATAATTATTTCTGTATATCCACATCTGTGCTTTAGATTCTGCAACTTTTCACCTGCAAGGCTACTAATATCCCTGTGTAGCAATATTTCAATGAGAGCATCCTGAAATAAATGTTATGCTCTGTGGGGAACACTGATACTTTTATTTATTAAATATTAGTCTTCTGATTCCTTTGAGCTATATGCAAATACATGAAAGAATAAACTTCTTGCAACATGTTGTAACCACCTCTTCTTTTGTTTTAGTTTGTCAGGAAACTTCATTTCTTCTACATTTTGGGCTTCTTTACAATTCTGCTCACGCCTTTCTTGCATGTCACCATTTTAAGAGTCCAGGCAGTGATGCTTTTACCTTTAGCATTATACCAACAGATATTTTTGCATACTGTAAGTTCAATCATAAGATCATTGATATAAATTTAACCCTGCCCTCTTTTTGCAGTTTTATATTATTGGAAACACGGCAATCCCTACATTCTCTGTTACCTTGTGTTATCCCAGACTGATACTTTTAGCATTATTTATTATTTATTATTGGCCATATTTTCCAAATTCTAGCTGAAAGACATACCTCAAGAAGCCAAACATGTTCTGTACTCCAAAAATGTTTCTGTAGATGGCTTCCCCTCCACCTTGAATGCTTTTTGCTGTCCCCTACTACATAACCCACTGTTATACATGCAACATACAGCATTCTGACAAATCCATTTTTCTAAGCCATGGCCTTTAAGAGTTCCTGTGGAAGCAAAAGTGTTTGGGGACCATTGCAGTACAAAAAAAAAATCACTATATCCTAGTTTGCTATAAAGAAACTCTCATCCTTCGAAGTTTTGCACATAGGATATAAAATGACCTCTCATTCCTTTATGTATTATTATTAATTATATATTATTATACATATTATAATAATGTATATTTATATATATATATACATATGTATTACAAGTTATGACACTCTGGAGTCATTGCATTCATTTCTGTATACAATCTATGGAAGCAGTAGGGACATGTTGTATTTAAGTCTTGTTTACAGTTATCAATGGTTTGTCCAGACTGGAAAGCTATCACAGGTGAGAAAATGACAGAATCACAGGATCATTTAGGTTAGAAAAGACCTTCAAGATCATCCAGTCCGACCTATAACCTAGCACTACCAAGTCCACCATTAAACCATATCACTAAGTTCTACATCTACACACTTTTTGAAGACCTCCAGGGATGGTGACTTAACCACTTCCCTGGGCAGACTGTTCCAATGCCTCAAAACCCTTTCAGTAAAGAAGTTTTTCCCAATATCTAACCTAAACCTCCTCTGGCACAACTTACGACATTTCCCCTCATCCTATCACCTGGCGCATGGGAGAAGAGACCAATCCCCACCTCGCTACAGCCTCCTTTAAGGTACCTGTAGAGAGCGATAAGGTCGCCCCTGAGCCTCCTCTTCTCCAGGCTAAACAACCCCAGCTCCCTCAGCCGCTCCTCATAAGACTTGTTCTCCAGACCCCTCACCAGCTTTGTTGCCCTTCTTTGGACATGCTCCAGCACCTCGATGTCNAGCCACTCATCCCCCAGCCTGTAGCGCTGCTTGTGTTGTAGTGCCCAAGTTGTTGTGCCCCAAGTGCAGGACCCGGCACTTGGCCTTGTTGAACTTCATACAGTTGGCCTTGGCCCATCGGTCCAGCCTAATCCAGATCTTCCTGCAGAACCTTCCTACCCTCGAGCAGATCAACACATGCACCTAACTTGGTGTCGTCTGCAATTTACTGAGGATGCACTCGATCCCCTTGTCCAGATAATTGGTAAAGGTATTGAATAGAACTGTTCCCAGTACTGAGCCCTGAGGGACACCACTAGTGACAAGCCTCCAACTGGATTTAACTCCATTCACCACAGCTCTTTGGGCCCAGCCAGCCAGCCAGTTTTTAACCCAACAAAGCGTACGCCAGTCCAAGCCATGAGCAGCCAGTTTCTCCAGGAGAATGCTGTGGGAAATGGCCTGCACAAAGTAAAGAGCTGGTCCAGATTAGATTTTTCCTCATGGTAATTGGAAAAGTCTTTCCACCTCTGTGTACACACCTACAGATGGAGTTGGTGAATAGCATTCTTTGCCATCTGAAGTGCTTCATGCTATGGTTAATATTTGTCTATCCAGTTGCTTTCTTGTATACACACCTTCTCCATTCTTTGTTCTCATGAGCCTTAGATTATATTTTCACTTGCTACCCTCTTGACTTTGGGGCATTTAGGTTCTGATGGTGGAACTGGTGGGAGTGTATGCTTACTTCTCCAGGCTGATTTCTTTTGCGTGGGATACCATGTATGTTTTTAATCTGATAGTCACTGTTTTATGTTGAAACACCAAGCTGCCACCAGCAATTTTACCAGTAGAAATACATTGGTGTTACCATTCCTCCTTCTTTGCTTTATTTAGGTTCTTTGTTGAAGTCACATACACATGACAATAATTCTTGAAAAGACGTATTTGTAGTTTGATTCCTGCCTTTGGTGAATGAAAATTTAGGTCAGCTGTGCATATAGGAATGGGTGACCAACAGCTCTTCCTGCCAGTCCTTTTATTCTTCCTTCATGCAGCCTTTTCTGGCTTACCCATTCTGCCTAATCTTTCTCCTTCTTCTTTTCTTTTTTTCTTTTGCTTATTCCAGTTTATGGCTCATTGATTTCATAAGTCATACTAAGACCTCAGGCTCATCCCCAGGGCATAGACATCTTGAAAGCTGAAACAGGGATGTCAGCACAAAAAGAAAGTGGGAATAACTTGGCTTTATCTGCCAATCCACAAATAGTATGGTGAACAGTGGTTTTGGCCATGAAGTCTGAATCCTATTTTAGAAATAACAAATTTGATTCACACCCAGTTTACTATGGCCTCTGATGGTGGAAATTACAACACAGAATGGTGCTGGAAATGCAGTACAGAGGGCAAAGTTGTGCACTGACCTTGTAAGGTATTTCTCTTGGGATCCTATAGCCATCTGACACAACCCCTAAAATGCTGATTAAATTGAGTAAGGCCAGAGACCCAGATGACTTATTCAGGGGGTACCCCCAGAAAGCATCAGGGTCCTGTGATGTTCTGGTTGCTGTTTAAATCTGCTCTTCCTTAGTGACATCCCTGTGGCAAACTTTTTCTCTTCCTGAATTTAATCAATGCTTTAGTCAATTTGGGAGATAAAGTTTGCACCTTTGTGCCAGCAGATTGATGTATGCTACTGGTTTCCAAGCCTCACATTTGGAACATGTACTAGAAGAGCATGGCAGACTTTTCCTACCAGGAGTAAGCGAGCAGTGCAAGTGTACAGAATACCTACCCTATTTCACAAGGGGAACTTTACAGCTTTTAGATGTGAGTGATAAGGAGCAGCTCTAATTTCAGAGACATGCCTTTTATTGGGTATTTTTTCTACCTATGCATTGCACAAAAAAATTCATTGTTGAACATTTTATTTCTTGACAACTGCTGTATATAGATGTGACAAAGCTCTTTTCAGAGCATCCCTTATTTTACAACTATGGTTTTATCCTGGTCTATATAACAGCACCAGTTCATGTTATGAGTTCTTGCTATGATACATACAGTGACATCCCTGGCCTCTTCTTCAGGCAGGGAAAATTCCCATTGGCTTCACCGGTAAGATCGTCAGAGCAAAGACTGCCACTCAGCTCTGAGGCCTGTCCAGTGGGCAGAGCTGTAACCCTTCAGAAGGTTTGCTTTCATTGCATCCAGTGAAGTCCATCTCTTACCACAGAACCAAAGGCTGTTATAGATGGCAAACATGTTCATTGATTTGCTGCTACAACCTGAAGTCTGAGGGCAGCTGACCTCAGCGGGTGGTGTGTCCCACAATATAAGAGAACCAGAATTTAATCCAGGATATCTTTAACACAGTAGGTATTGCTGAAACCTACATAACTCCCTTCCCTCTCTTCAATTCACAGCTACCTCATCCCTGAACTCCCAGCTTCAACAGCTTCAGCATCTTCAGCAGCTCCAGCATCAACAGCAGCAGCAGCAGCAAGGGCAGCAGCAGCAGCAGCAGCAGCAGCAAAGCCAGCAGCAGCAGCAAACTCAGCAGGCGCAGACTCCACAGCCACCCCAGCAGACCCAGCAGCCACAGCCACAGCCGTCAGCACCGCCACAGCAGAACCAAACGCAGTCCCAGAGCCAGAGCCAACAGCCTTCAGTCCCACAGTCCTCCAGCTCCCCTCAAAAACCCAGCCAGTCACCAGGGCATGGCCTTCCATCTCCTCTTACTTCACCAAATCCATTGCAGGTAAGGTGCTAAGTACAAATCTCCAATGATTTAATAACAGAAAGTGCATACTCTTACTGCAAGGGGAAATCAAATGAATGTTACACCTTCTGACCATGCAAGCTGAGAAATTCCACCCCATAGTAGTTAATCCTTACAGGCAAGCAGCTTAAAACAAGCCAAAAGGTCTGATAAGTCAGAGGAGCATAACTAATGATGGTCCTGGCTTGTTTCTTTCTAAATAATAAACATCTTTTGCTCTTAAAGTCCATATCATAAAACCCATAGAAGACTACCTAATTTTTTCAATGGATTCAGCATGTGACCTTCACAAATGGCATATTCTCAGCAGTCAGTCTTTATGATAACTTATGAGGGCGGCAAAGTTAGCTACTCATTAGCAGATGATCCTGACTGTCCCTAAAAGAAATAGAGCTTCAGCTAGTGTATGTGTGTAAGGGATGGATGGGTTACCTTTCCACTTGAAACCACAGACCAAACATTTGTCCTGCTAAGAATCAAATACTTCTGTTAAGAGGCTTGGTATAGACTCCAAAGCTCAGAATGCCAGAGTTAATACCAGTCCTTGGTGCTCACTCCACCAACATGAATGTTTTCTAACAGACCACATCAACAGCTATGGCACCCACACTGATGCTGGACTCTTCCCGTCTTGGAATTCCTGGGCAGAAGTAGGAGAGCTCTAATACAATGATCCTAATTTCTTACGCTTGGGTGTTCTCACACATGTCCCTTGTAGTATTCATGTCCTGGAAGAGCAGCTTTAACTATACCAGCAAGTGTGATTCTGAATAAACACCAGGGTAGTCTGTGAAGTGAACAGTCTCTTTTGATGGGCAGTGGAAGTGCACTTAGAAACCAGTTAGAAATGTTGCCAACAAGCAAAGTGTCTGTTCACTTTATTCCCGAAATTTTGAGACCCCACTTTAAAGGTTTTATCCACTCGGATGGCTTCAGCCATTTGCTGCAGAAATTAAACCACATTAGCTTAATAATTAAAAAATCCTTTTTGAAGCAATTAAGGGAATTGGTTTACAAGAAGCTGTGTTTGCCATGTGACCAGTCAAACGTGCATTAACCTGAGTTGCAACTAAATTGCATCAGATCTGATTTTTTAATGGTTTAGATAATAGACTTAGAAGTCCACAAGAAATGTGTCCTTGCTTCCTGAGCTTTTTCTTACAGTTGTGTATAATGTTTCTAGAGCTTCTTCTGTGTATTGTCTTAAAGGCTACTTATGCACCCCTTAATGCCCAGTCTATCATGCTAGTGAGTGCTTTGGGACCCTTTAGTATGCAAATTATTGACATACAGAGACAGGAATAGTTCCAGAGGAGCTTCTGTTACATTTTATTGTTTCAGTGCAGCTTTAGTGTATGTACACTAAGCATACAGTCTGTATGTTGCTAAAACTGCCTGCTGAATGTTTTTGCTTCAAAAGTTTCTGTGCATTCAGTTTTCCAAGCAGAGTAAATGCACACATAAATTAGCATTCAAGTCTGAAGGAAAGAGGATGATCTCAGTAAACATACCTCAAGAGGGTTGTACTAACACTGAATCTGAAGTCTTAGCTCTCATATACCCTCCAGTCCCAATCTAAATCTCATCTGATTCTGAGTACTTTCAGTCTCATCTGTGACCTACAGGTACAGGCCAGTAGGAGCACTTTCTACTGTTAGCTTTGCAGAGTCATATCTCACTTCAAAAAGTACAATAAAACCAAGTAAAACTAATAATTCCTTGTATAGAAGGTGCCAATGTCAATGTGTTTATGGAGATACCTTGACACATCGCTCTCTTTAGCATGCATATCCTCATAACTACCCTTATGAGGGCAGTCTGGATATGGCTGACCAAACAGTAGTGGAAGATGGGATTCAGTACTCTGAGGTGGTTTTAGTTCAAATGCTATCCCCTAAACCTTTTAGGAACTGGGATTAGAACTAATGAAAAATACCAAAGTGCGAGGTCTGGCCCTCTCACTGGGCTGAGTCAGCCAGTACTGCTAAGCCAGCTGCATGACTGGGACACTTTCAGAACAGCAGCCAAGGAATTATAACTCATTAGCTGTCAGCTCTGGCTCAGCATTAAAGAGTTACTAATAAATTGGGGAGTAAGTATTTTTTACATTCTTTCCTCTCTGATCCTCACCATTTAAGTAGCCATGAATACCCCAAGTTTGTTCACAGATACAAACACACTGTGTGCTGACATCCAGAAGAGAAGCCTAGATTCAGCATAATGCTTCAGGACTAGCCTTAAATGATGTGTGTAGGGCCATTGATTCTAGCCATTTCTGCAGTGAGTGTAATACTTCTCAGGTTTCCCTAAGATACTGCATTTAATAAATATTTAAGCACTGTCATATTACTGAGAATAGTGAAATGCTTTAATATGCAAATAAGTGATACTCAGAAATATCTCTAGAGGAACTGCTGTTGCACTTTTTATATGATTGAAGAATGTGGTCAGGTATTTTCTACAGCAGAGCAATGCTAAGATCTCCTCCATGAAGTTTTGACTTTCCATTCTAAATCCTGCAGAGAAAAGCTGTTTTAACTCCATATGTTTAGCTTCAGGACTGGATCTGAAATTGTTTTCTACTGTACAAGTGTAAACGAAACAATAAAGGAGAGAGCACATTTGGCAACAGTTCATATATCCAGTTCATAATAGCTGCTTAGAATGTGGATTTTTTTTAATGTCTAATGCTTTAACTTAAAATCAACCTAGAACTCAATTCAGAGATACTGTGGCCTCAAAGGTAATGATCTTTATGAACTAGCATGAAATGGGTTTTGTTTGAAGAATATTAAGGGAATAAAGATCAACTAAGTTAAAGTTTGACAGCTTAAATTTCATTTCTGAATTCTTGATTTTTTCATGTGGGCTTTATCCTCTTACATTATTCAGGATCTGTCTGAAAGATATTAGTTTAGAACAATGCAACCTCAGAAAATTGTCATGGAAAGTCAGTAATTCAGCAGGATGATTGTGTTTGTTTCAAAAAACTCTGAAGGATAACAGCAATTACATCTCAAAATGTACAGATGCTGTCATGTCTTTCAGAAAGCAAATTAAATGAAAGTGACTTGCTTAGGTGTACCTGAGCAAGGTACTTTTGCTAGATGATCAGAAATTAATAATGCTGATGCACTGTACAGCAGCTGAAACTCTCAGAACAATTCTTGTCAGATTGTTCTGCAATACTCTGCTCTAATTTTGTCACTAATTCTTCACTCAGTTCTGTGGGTTGGATTTCAGTTAAAAAACTACTATTTTTAGGAAGGCTTTTAATGATTGTATGGCAAGATGAAAAACCTTACTTTAGGTTCCAGGGCCTGGATTCTTGTGATAACATTAGTGATGATTCTCCAGATTTATATTGGTAAAGGCAAAACACTGTAGAACCAGAGTCATCACTGATTTGCAAAAGACAACAAACCAGAGGAGAATTTTCTAAAGCAGAGATGCATTTCAGCAGGTTGTGGGTGAGGTGGATGATGGAAGACCCTCTTCACTTCATTTTAAAATGGTGAAATTCCTCATGTAGATAATTGTAGTCTTATTTTTACTTTCATTGTGCTAATTGATTGAGACAAAGCAGTCCAGAGGTGAAAGACAACCTAGCTCATGTTGTAAACTGGGGACTTTGAAATCTTTACTTCTGGGAAAATATACTTTTCCAAATATGCCTCTCCTGTGCATTTTTAATATTATTACAGGGAAAACTATATAGGTTCTTGAATGGCCAGCATGTTGCGACTTCAAAGCATAGTTAGCAGTCTTACAGAGTTTCCATTCAATTAAATTTCTGGAGCCATAAGATCTTGATTATACGCTGTATAAAATTAGATGAGCCAAGTACTAAGTAGCCAATTATTCTGCTTGACTGCCAGAATAAGGTGCTTTGTATCAGCAACATATATTTAACTGGCTCCAAATGGGAGGTTAGCTTCTGGTGCTGACACTCACTGTGTGTATTAGCAGTATGGAGAAGATGAACCTACCTACAGCCATATCTACAAAAGGAGAGTCACACTTTAGGAATAGAGAAATTCCCAATGATTTCTACTGCTCTGTTCGTGTGTGAATAGGAACAAACAGGAAATCCCCCAGGGATTGCCCTACTGTAAAATTATTCTGACCATTTTCAGAACTCTTTCCAAAAGCACCTTTTTGTCATAGAAGCCTACCTACAATAACTGGAGCTGATGGAAGATGATGAGTGAGAAAAAAATAATAATAAAAGGAAGGAAGAAGGGAAATGGGGGAGATGACAACAACAGAGAAAATCTTCCAAGTAATAGCAAACTAGGATAGCAAAAACAGAACCTCCTTCAGATTAAATTTTCATACTAATCTTAAATAATGTATTTGGCACCTCAACACTTTTATAACAAAGGAGAAAAGAAAAGCAGAAAGGCTGCAACACTCAGCTGTAAATGAGGGAGAATGTGTACACAGATGCCTGAGGCTCCAACAGTCAAAAAAAAAAAACAACAAAAAAAACCCACCCCTTCTCTTTCCCCCCAACCTCATTCAGTGGTTAGCTTCTCATTAAAGAAAAATCTACTTTAAAGAAATCTCAGTGTATACTGACACTTTGACAAATTTGCATATATTTAAGATACAGAAGAAACAATGAAATCTCTGTTTGAGAAAGGAAGCTGGGATAAGTTTGCAAGGAGTATAGTCAGAGGCTGTGTTTATGTCTGTGTTCACATCCGAGACCTGTTGTATTTTCTCATGCTCATTGACTCCTAAGATCAAGAAAACTTGATCAAGATTATGACACCAGTCATCCCACTGAGGTTTTGTTTTGTTTTGATAATATTATCTAGCTTTCCTGCTGCACGATACTGTGCAACATGTGATTGTCAGAATCTGTTCCCAAGTTACTTCAGAGTAAGTTTGACAAAGAAATATTTCATAAATGGTGAGCAAATGCAGAGGTTTGTACCCACTTTCCAACATTTCCCAATTTTTGGTGTCAATAGGTAGTCAGATATTGCGCATCAAAAGGCAACAGGCAATACAGACACATCAGGCACATATTTATTCAGGAAGCTTCATGCCCATCACCTGCTTAGAGGAAGCCTGTTGAAGTGCTAATCTTAGATAGTTTTTCAGGAGGTACTGGCAAGATCTAGGTCTCAGCACTAAATTAATGACATGGAACCTCCCCTGCAATCAGCTCAATAAAATAGAGCCTGGGGAACTCTTGAGAATATTTTGCATATTTCATCCCCTGCTCTGTTCAAACAGGTCCAGAAAGATTTAAACACCTTGTTCTATTGACAGTTTTGGATTTCTGAGTATTCTTACATTTTAATGATTTTTTTTGGTGTTGGTAAAGGCCATTTCATGAGTGGAAGAAGCAAATACTCGTCTGAAAATTTATACTAGCTAAAGAGTCATGGTCATACTAGTGTACCACCATACACACTGGCATATAACCCCTCCCAAATGCTGTTGTGATTCAGGTCTCCTTCTTTTGTTTTATGCTTTTCCTTTTGCCACTGCTCCTGCAGTAGTTCTCTGAACCATACAGATAGTTCCTCTTCACAGATTTGAACATTGCTTGAGAAAATATGTTGGCTTTGAGTTTCAGTGCATCCAGGGCCTCCTTTCCTCTTCTAACCTTTTCTGGGTGCTTCCATGATCTTCCTCATCCTTTCTGGGTCTGCTACCAGCTTGTCCACACCTTTATGGCAACATGGCAGTTTGTCCTAGCTGGATACTTGGGTGTCTCTGCACTGCAACTGGCTCCCTGGCCCCAGCGTGCAGTGCAGAGACGTGCAAGCTGGTTTCTTGACAGAGCTAGCTTGAGAGCTACTGCTCGTCATGCCTGTCTAGAGATGCAAAGATCATTTCCACAGAAAGGCTAATTTCAGTTTTGTGTAAGACCATATTCATCCACAGGATTGAGCAGGGTTTCAGATCTTTTCCTCAGCTGTCTTCCTTCTCCCAGAAGCTCACTGGTTATTGGGTCTTTGACGCATTGGGTCTTTGCTCTGTAAGGCTGTTGAATACTGCATTTAAAAAGAGCAAAGAGATATTTAAGGGTTCTCAAAGAGACTTTATAAGCAACTCTCTTCATTCCCTGAGGAAACCCTCTCTCAGTTGGCACGCTGGCTGCCTGGTCCATCCAAATATACTCTTCAGGTGTTGCTATTTTCAGAAGCACAAGGAGTACTGGTGTCTGACTCACATTTAAAGCAAAGGAAATTAATCTTCGAGCAAAACAACTGGCATTATTAGCACCCAAGGGGCAGAAGCTGAGGCTAATATAGGAAACCATTTGCTAGAGAATTCTCTGAAGGAGAGGCAAGCAAAGCTGTTTGCCCAGCAAGCTCTGGCTTCTGAAATAGGAGCATTTAATAAACTCCCTAAAGCAACTGAAGTATTTAATAAATGGGGAAATAAATAAATAATATCCTCCCAGGACAAATTTGGGAAAGGATCTATATTCCCATAAGGTCTTCGGTTCCCAAAGCCTCTCTAACTGGAGAGGAGGACCCCTGGGGACCTTAGGGACAGAAAAAAATTGACACAGCCCCTCAGATACTCCGTTGAAACCACTAGATCTGGTTTGCTAGCAGTCATTTCTCTTAATTTTTCTTTTCATTCCTATTTCCAAAAATTCATGGAGAAGGAGAGAATATCCCAAAACATTGCTTTGTTTTCCTTTAGTTTTTCATACACCTCACCTCTTTGTAATATTTTTTTTTTTTTTAGTTGCAAGTAATCACGGGTTTCTTGTTCTGTGAGAGAATTTCTTCTATTTGGAAGCAAGTAGACCAAGTGAACACAGAGCACGTGGTGGGATTGTTGAATCTGAATGAAGAACAATATTCTGGAAGTGGTATAGCAGTGATGTTATATCATTCAAAGCTCCTTGTACTAATAAGTACCTCAAAGAGGTTGCTCGGCTTCTAGGTACTAACTCAAAAAAAAAAAAAAAAAAAAAAAAAAAAAAAAAGCCGCTTCAGGCTGTGTTTTAAAGTTTAAAATTAAGCCTTTTTCTGCAGTATTGCAGAGATCTATCAGTGTCCACTTGTGGATCCTGTTGGTGCTTTTAGCACATACAGTTTAGGGCAGGTGTTTAAAAAACATAATAATACTTTCTCTTTTTTATTGGTAGCCAGAATTTTTTGAGAGAATGACTAAGCACAGGACTGGAGATTATGAAATTTGCTTAAGTGTTAATGGGTTGATTGCTGAGTTACAGCCTGCCGTCTTTACTGGAAATTGATTGACTGGTGCTGCAGGTCTTCACACTTGACGCTCGGATTTGACTCGAAAATTCTGCCAAGTCTTTTACTCTGAAATTTATCTTAATTAGATCTGAAAGACCTGCCACAGCAGAATAGTCACACCGATTAAAATGAAAAACAGGAGAAATTACTGATCAAATTAATCATAATGTCGGGTTACAGCTGTAGGTCTGATGTAATTTGCCACTCCAGTGAGTTACATCGGCCCAGGCACAGGAAAGAGAGCTGGTTTTACGCTGATCCGTAACACCAGGCAGCTTCGGGCAGCCCATCAGGACGTTTATTCCATTCATCCTCTTGGCTTATTCTGACCTTAGTGCTGCATGTAGAAACAAATTAGGCAAAAGAAAAAAAAAACATCCTTTTATCCAAGGGGTCATGCTGGAATCATGAGCTTTCCAAATCCTTCTTGTTTTGTTTTTCCCCTTCCTCTACCAACCTTCTACTTTTTTTCGAAGTAACCAACAATTAATTATGCAGAAACTGGAAAATTAAAGTTCAGAGGTTACCACCTCAGGCACAAGCCAGCAAATGGGCATTTCTAGGAGATCCTAGTGGGTTAGGATATGAGAAAATCAGGATAACTTAAGCGAATAGGTGTATAACAGCACGTGACAAGGCATGTTCCAGCAGGTAGGAAATCAACAATCAGACTTGATATCTTGTATATGTGATGATCCTAAAATTTATTTTTAAATGATGTACTTACCTTATACTACATTCTACTATAAAATTATTTTTTAAAAACGTAACAATCACTGGTTGAATCCATATTTGGAGGAGATAGGTTGTGGGTCTTAAGGGGCACCACCATAAGATTTTAATCTGGAAGAGAAATCTCCTGTGAGATTTCTAATATTCCTTCTACGAGCAAAGTTTGAAAGATTCTTAGGACAGCCTGTCTTGTACAAGCACCACTGTATTTTTTGCTGCTGATCCAGGACAACATCAAGAAATGAAGATATTTGCCACCAGTTGAAAAAAGGAACTGAAGTAAAGGAAAGAGAACAAGAAACTAGATGAACACTGTTACTGTGAGTCTCAGAAAGATTTTTGTCTTATCTATCAAACATACCTAATTTTTATTTTGATACTATAGTAACTTGAAATAATCAGGAATTTTCTAAGTGATTTTTCTTTTCCAAGAATGATGTAATTCCAGAAAGCTGTATGCCCCCAACCCCCTCAAAAAAAAAAAAATAAATAAAATAAAATAAAATAAAAACCTTTCATTTTAATTTTCTATTGTAGAGCTGGGAAATGGAAAGAGCTGGGGATAAGTTTTTTTTAAATCAGCTTAAGTTGTATAGAAACAATTAATTTATTACCTTGAGTTGACTGAAAATAGTTATTTAATAAAAGAAATTGAAAACTCTTTAATTCATAGTGATGATTTGAAATCTGATGAAATTGTTCATCATTTTCAAATGCAAATTTTTGTTTGCTGAAACACTTCAATAGTTCAACTTATTGTTTGCATCAGAAAATATCTTATACAAGGACAATTTCCTTCAGGACAGGAACTTGACTTATTTCTGATAGCTTAGACATGATCAAGTATCCCATGAGGACTCTATTTAGAGAACAAAGCTAGGTTATGTTTCTGGAAGAGATTGGAAGGCAAACCTGAGTCTCCAAAAGAGAAGAACTGATGTATGAAAATAACAAATCATATATTGCTAGGATTATCCTTTTAATAAAAGAAAGATGGTGGTTCATTTTGGTTCTTAAAAGAGCTGAGATTCTTTAAAGCAGCAATCACTGTTGCAATATCTTTTTATACCTGTTAAGAAATACTTATATGCTTTTAAATAACATCAGGGAATCAGTCAGACCTGGGAGGATCCTAGACTTTTAGCAAAAATACAGATGTTATAAAGAAAAGTCGAAAAATATGGATCCAGTCACATCAGGATCTACGCTACAGAACAATAATCTGTAGTAGTGATGGCCAATAAATTGATATCAGAAGATGATTCTGAATGAGTGTTATAACAAGTGATACAAAAAGTGCTGGTTGCTAATGCTTTCATGATTTTCACCATAGTAACCTTATAATCTCATTTGCAACCTGCTGGATAACCAAATCCAGCTGGAGTGCTGTCTCCTCTTGCTCTCCTCCCAGCTAGGGCAATATTCTCCTTATGGACTGGTGGCTCCAGCTGGAAGAGGACAGGAGGAGGTGAAGTGCTGTTCTTCTCTTGACATTTCTCCAGGGGCATGGGGACACCTTGAGGAGTGCCAACTGGAGCTGCCAACAGGGGCGCTCCATGGGCCGTGGGAGGGCAGCTGATGAGGAGTAGGGCTGTACTGGGATCAAGGTCCAAGAAGGGGCAAGTAAGGAGAAGGCAATCTCATTCCCAGGACTCATCTGAAAGCACAACTTCCATCAGCATACAATTCCCCAGGGACAAGGCCTGATTTTTAGGAGGAAAAGGAAAATGTTGGGAGGAGGAGAGTGTAGAAAAGCAATGTCTTTGTTACCCACAGTGCCTTTATTCCTACTGACCTTTTCCACTGAGAGAGAGATACCAAAAAACAGAAGTGCTGATATTGTGAAAGGCTGAAATTGTATCACTGATCACCGTTCTGGTATAAGAGGCTGTGTACATTTCCATCCTACCTCTAAAACTTTTCACTTTATAATGAGACTTAACACTACTACTAGGGAAGTTTGCAGGTGGTTTCACGTAGCTCACAAATGAGACAGGAGCAAGCTCAATATGACATTAGGAAGGTTTCCTCCTCCACCTCCCTCCCTGACTTTTAGAATTGCAGCTACCTATTTTTTTTAACTGTCTTCTGACTATGAAACACATTCTCAGTGCAATCAAAATGTGTCTGACAGAATTTTCAGTTCATGTAAAACAAATATGAAAATCAACAAAACTTGAGAAAACCAAGTCATTCTAAAAATCCTTGATGTTTTCCCCATAGGCATTCAAAGACTATGTCTAGGGGGAAATCACTGGTACTTCAAATGTACAAACAGGTATAGAGATAACATATGTCAGTCCTGCAGACCAAAACTTGGCAGTCCATGCTCTCACGAGTGAAAACTGCAGGGAAAGGAGGAGTGGGGAGGGAGTTCTTCAGTGCCCTATACAATCTGCATATTTAGCTTTAATCTCATTATCAAGTTATGCCTCTGCTTATTGAATTCACTTTTGAAAAATAATTTGCATCAGGAAGCACTGTGCTCTCGTAAATGGGTTGTTGGAGTCAAGAACGCCAGACTGTGGTCCCAGTTCTATCACTGTCTGGCATGTCACTTCATCTTTCTGTTCTTTTGTTGATTCTCCCACCATTGTTTGATCTGCAAACTTTTACGCTTTTTGGTATAATGCAATGATGCCTTGATCTTGCATTGGGCTTCTAGGTGCTGCTGTAACACTAATACTACAAAAGCGAGGAGTATTGAAAACAGGAATTTTGTAGCCCTAGTCACTCACTGTCTGAATTCAGAGTAGCATTGCTGTTGATTTCAGAGGGCACAGATTTGGTATCCATTTTGTTTTCAAGTATATTGAATATTTTGAAGTTTCTGTCAGCTGCTCAGTGTGCTGTCAAATACACTAATGAAAGGTTTTCCTAAAGTTAATTTTCCTACTCATAATACAATAACCAAATTTGCTTTAACACTTGAAAAAATCCATCCATACTAAAGAGAATCAGTTGCTTAATCCTAAAATTAAAGGTTATTGCATGCAAGAGAAAATAATTACATGCTCAAAGTATGGAAAAAAGAAAACTTTTTTAATATGTAGGTATTTGTATAATTAAAGACTAATCAAGCATGAAGGCTGCTGACTAAACCAGAAAATGAGATTGTTGGCAAGCAATATTGTAATGTAAATGCCATTTTTGTTTAAGTACTAAAAAGCTGGAGGAATGATATCCTGAACAGATTAAAAGCAAACAGCATTGATAATAAATATTTATCAGATTTCAAGTGCAACACAGAGATTTTTATATTTTACATGCAAAATATATTGGCATTGAAATATTCAGTCACTTTTCAAAGGTTTGTTCACATTTTTGCTTTAAAATGTTGAAAAGCAAGCACTCACTAGTAACAGGAACAGCTTTAGAACTCAGTCTTAACCTGTAGCAATGTCAATAATCTGTGGGCAATGGAAAACAACAGAGAGTTGCTAACATACTTAACAGTAAATGTATAAGATCAATTCCTGGGGCTAGAGGGTCAGAATTTTAATGTTGTTTTGTTTTGTTTTGTTTTTAATGGTTTTACTTTATTTCTCTTTTTTTTCAAAAAATGTTCACATTAATGTTTCAAAAAGAGATAAAAGCTTCTCAAACTTAATTCTGTGTCATGATACAAATGCATAGTAAAGTATTTATGGAAGGCTTATGTGTATACAGAAATTATCCCAATGCAACCACCATTTCATTGAAGAGAAATGATTTAGTTAAAGCTTTGTATCTTCTTAGGGGCTGTGCTTTAAATTGGTGTAAAAGCATTGCACTGATTAAATGTACTCATCATATACCTTTGTGTGTGTGTTAGTAGCCTAATTCTTGTTCCAGAAAAGGATGTAAATGTATTTGGCTACAAGAGTTCTGGAGAATGAGGAAAAGTTAGAAATAAGGTACCCACGTGTGTCCTCATTCCCATCCATTTTCTTTCCGTTGGACTGTTCCCAGAGTTGACACTACTGAGTATGCTGAGGTACAGTAGAAACCATCTCTTAATCAAACCTGTTCATGCAATACTTGAAGCTAATTTGAAACATCCTTCAATATCTGTGAAAAGAGGCTTAAACTCAGCAGTTGTGATAGTAACACAATGAAGACCTTTGCTTTAGTAGATGCACTGTGGGCCATTGCATCCTTTGTGTTGATATGTACCTCCTGTTGTTTCCTCATACATTTACTTTTCAGAATAATTTTCATCTCACTTGATTATGACTGAGAGATACAATAGCATGTCGCTGACAGAGTTATTGGGGAAAATTGACAATAGGGATTTTTGAATGTAAGGCTGCCTACAACATTATCTAATTTTTCCTAGCCTAGTGTAATTATATCATATTAGCCATTGGACAAAGGGAGTGTAGACAAGTTAAAATTAAATAATACTGTGCAAAAGTCTAATGCTAGTCTCTTGAATAAGCATTGATCTAATTTTCAGAAGGGTTGAAGCACTCCCATTGATGTAAACTGTAGAAATTACTTAGTCCTTGAAGGAGCCAAAATACAGGTGTCAGCCGATGGATTTCTTAGACAAATCTTGCTCTTATAAATATGTTATGTCACAGGAAAATGATAATTTGCAAATGCCAAAATTCAGACCAAGCCAGCCAGGTTCATGAGTATTCTCTGTTTATATGAGTTACTGAGCTCTTGAACGTACACAAATTCAGATATCCGTACAACTTTAAAACTTCACAGATCAGCATTGTAAAAGGAACTTTATAGTAAGTACTCTAATTCACTAAGCAATTCATATTTACTTTATTCTAACAATACTAGGGTTACATTGGAAAAAATACACTAACGAAAACAATAGAAAAAGTACAAAACCTTGTGTGTAGGCCAAATCCACCAGTCAATGGTCCAGCAAGAAGCAAACTAGAAGATGCAGTAAAGTACATTTAGATCACAGCTATTCAACTGATCATCTTTGAGCCAGGTCTGACACACAGGAGGTTTCAATCCAGACCCCAAGTGAGCAAATAAAAGAAAATAAAAGGCTTTTGAAGGCAACTGCACGTGTGCTTTGCCCTGGGAAGTGCTGTTGCATGCAAATCCTGAGAGCAGCCCAATTAGCTAAGGGAGGTGGGTAGGTGAAAGGTCTGGCTTTTGATATTTTTCTTTTTCTTTTTTTTTTTTTTTCCATTTTTCACACATACTTGAGTGAAGCATCATAATAAGTTTTAGGTTGCCTGTTAACAAAGGACCCTAATTCATTTCTTCTACAAAGATGGCTGTTCCTCCCAAAGATTACTGATCCTGTCAAGCAGGTGATAATTAATTTTTTGTTTTCTAACTGCAGCGCTATTTAAAGTGTAAGCTACAAGAAGAGTTTCCCTATTATTTCTTGATGTGAGTTTACCACAGTTTACCGAGGAAAACATGCTAACATGGAAATTATTTAAAGGTTCAAACAGACACTTTTACAAGTCATTAAACTACCCTATGTCTTGGAACACAAAGAGGATGTCCCTGAGATATTTATCTGAGGGGTCTGCAGGTCAAAGGGGGAATGGATTCAGCAGAAAAAAGCAATTATTCACAAAATAAAAATGAGGATAGCTGTTGGAAGTGTCAGCATATACATCTGATATGCCTTTGGTGGGGCCATTACTTATGAAAAAATGTCATTACTGCCATTTTGAACTAGATACTGCATACCTATTTCATGGTAATCATGGTTTGCATAGCATTCAGTTATGTGGAAAACCTTCAGAGAAACCTCAAACCACTCAGTGAAAAGTAGAAACATCTCCCAGTTCTCTGGTGTTATAGTTTTTGACAAGCAACAATTTAAACGGGGCCTTAAAATGCTCAACACTTACATACATCATCTCCATGAGTCAATAAGGAAATGCAAGCCTCATCTTCAATGTGTGGTTTTGAAAGTCTTGATCTGATTCTCTAAGTTAACAATATTATTTTCTTCAAAACATAAAAAGTAAGATCACAGTCCTGGTTAAAACCTCACTTAGAAGTCTGAGGGCCAGCCAGATGCTGCTCTGTTTTCCAGGACTGTCCAGAAAAAGTTGCCTTATTTTCAGGTAAGACATGACCCTCATCTGAGCAACAGATTTTGAAATTTGCTAAACTTTTTCTGGACATGGTGCATTTGTTTTTGTAATTTCTTCATGAGAGAAAGGCTTACTACTAAGATTAGGCAAAAATCAGACCCTAGGATATTCCATGGTGTCAACAAATACTTGACTACAAACCTGAAAAATAAAACAGAAGAAAATGAGGTAGCTGACAAAATTCCACATGGATGAAATAAAACTGTGAAGTCAGATTTCATCCTTTTTACTTTACCATACACACACACACCCCTGTGTCATTTGAGAAACTGGGTTCAAAATGAAGAGCCAAAAATTGGAGTGTTTTAGTACTACCAAAACACTTTGGGGGCTTATGGAGGGAGATGATTTCTAAACACAACCAAAATGTCCACCACTTTTTGAAAAGTTTCAGTTCCAAAGGAAATAGTAATACTGCAATAAATTGTTCCATCTTTTTTTTTTTAAACAAACAAACAAACAATTTGCAAAAAACAATTGTAACAAAATATTTTAAATTATGTCCTTATCTTGGAAATTACCATGGGTGTCAGAAATACTACCTGGAGCTTAGAAAAGCTGAATCTAACATTTTTCCAGTAAACTGGAAAGCTGCACACTATTAAATATAATCTTCACATTAGGGTGGTGTTTTCAGATTTTCCAGGATGTGATTCAACACATCAAGGCAACAGGGGTGATGATCTGAGGAAGAGGCTCCTCACAAGGTAGAGAGATCAGTAGTCTGACAGCTAACAGACCAGTGTTTGCTCTATGAAATACAGGTAGCCATGCCAGTGAAATGGTCCAGCACTGGGCAAAGGATTTTTACCCCAAGAAATGAGGTTTGTAATTGTTAGGACTACAACCACCCTCATTTTTCTACAATTAGTTCCTTTTCAAAATGCCTAGTAAACTTCTTTTAAACAGTTGACTTTGACAATTCTTTCCTTTTTTTTTTTTTTTTTAATTAGAGAGCTTTCTGTCGAAAACTGTAGATTAACTAAAAAGCAAAGCTATTCATTCTATGATTATATGATTCATGGCATCTGGTGAAATCATCTTGTGAAACAATGTCTTAGCCTCAGGTTCAAGCCTTTCACTGCACCTGATTCAGACCTGAGACTTCGACCGGGGTCTACTCACAGTGGTAAATGCCCTGTTTTGGCAGGATAATGGATGCTTGAGGGCTTTTACTTTTCCATCTTGGAATATAAATAGTTGACTGTTCATCAGGTCAGAAAGAGAACTTACTGTCTGCTTGTCCTAGTGTGCATAACTTTGACAAAGGAAACAGTTCTAAATAATGGCGGAGAAACATAATGAGCCTGGGATTTACTGAGTGTAAGTATATAAGTCTTCTCTGTTCAAGAATTGTCAGCTGGAAATTTTAATTAACAATTTCTATAAATGCTGAAGAAGCCCACAAGGAGCTCCTTGTAAATATTCCAAATGTAAGTTAAGACAGGTTTTGTTTTGTTCTCTCTGGGGAAAAGAGGGACTGAACGTATAGGTTAGCTGATATTCTAACAGTTGTTTGAGTAGAAGAGCTGCTGCTTTAGTGGAGCATGAGCACTGCTTTTCCTGGGAAGGCTGGCTAGTGTTTGGATTGTATCTGGCTGCCTGTAACATCCTAAGCTGCTTTAGCGGAAATTTTTTAAAAGATGATTGATACAGAAAGGTTAGTTAGTATAAGGTATATAGTATATGTATGATTAAAGTTGATTGATTTAATTTTTTTAAAAATAATTGGTATCTTCTGAAGATAAAGAATAATCTTTAAAGTAGGTATTGAGTGACTTCTTATCAGTCAAAACTAGTTTTAATATACTGAAGTGTTGAAATGCTTCTAGAAAGTATAGTTAAAATAAATCCCTAAATATCTAAGTGGCCCCTTCCCTGCTGGCTCCAATACAATTGAAGTTTTATGAGCAGAACTTGACTTTTAATGATATTAGGTCAGTACAAACTTTAAAAAAAAGAGGAATTACAAATTCTGAAAATAAAGTTTTAGCCTGAGTACTTTGATAAAGATCCGTGACCCCCGGCCCTTTAAATATTGAACTTAGACTGTAAAAATATCACTTCTTATTGATCACATGGTTATTAAAGTCAGTCAAATGCTCAATTCATATGTCAAACACTTGTAATATTTCCTGTAAATATTAGAACAAAAGAAGAGGGTGATAATATCATTGTGTTCAGTTGCCTAAGATTTATTCAGCTTTTCATCACTGAGAAATAATAAAACTGTCACCAAGAAATGCATTAAATATGCCAAGCATTTATCAAGACTAAATTCATTTACAGCTGCATCATGTATGTGGTGCATGTGTACATTAGTTCATTTATATGAAGGAAAGAACATATCCATCCGTATAACTCAGAGCAGTAGTATATATATATATACCATGTGTTCTTGTTGTCTCCTTTCAGTACCTTCCCTCTCCCTGCCACATACTTGCAACCCTGAAAAGGTATGGTTTATTTGTTGAATCTCAGGGAGAATGAAGAAACTTGATAAGTCAACAGATATTAATTAAAAGTTAAAGGCAGGTTTTAAAGTACCTTCAATATATATTGCTCCTAATGACATTCAAGCCCACTTACGAAGGAGGTCAGGGGGGAGATCTTGAGATCCCCCAGGTTCCCCCAAGATGCCTTTCCATAACCAAATGCTTTCTTACGAGTAATCGAAAGAAACCTTTAGTCAACCACTAGGGAGTCTTTACAGCCTGGCTTCGATTGGAGTCTGAGTGCAGGCCTGTGAGCAGGAGGTGTTTGTAAGCATTTCTAATGGCATTTTGATGTACATGTACAAAATTGATGTCGGAAGGATCATTGTAAAGTCCCAAACAGTGGAATATTGAGGACATTTTCAGGTGGCAGTCAGATTCTGGCTGGGTGAGCCCAGTATATTTTCTCATGTCACAGTTGATTAGGTTCACAAGGAAGTGGAAAGAGTAAAAAATTCTCTTATTACTGCAGCAATGCCATATCAGCCTCTTTTCCCTTTGAATGCAACATTAGTTTTTGTCCAGAACTCTAACTGCTTTCTACAGTTTGGGGAATTGTAAAGCAGAAACAATTTTCCCAGCTAGGCTGACCTTCACAGTAATGAGAAATGACTGGAATTTCTCTCTATTTCTCTAACATTTGGGGAGGGGGGGGGTAGGAGGAATATGTTTGTTTTACCTGACATTATGTTGTGGGCATCTATTTGGCACTTTGAGCCTAATTTTTTTCCATTCAGGAGATTACATGGACTGCTGCACCATCTGACCTAGTAGCCATCCCTCAAGTCTATAGAGAAACGGCAGTAATGCACTTTAAACCTTTTGTTATCACAGCACTGAATGACATTTTGTTTCAGCCATTAAATGATTTTTTCTTTTTTCATGGAGATGGCTATTTTCATTTACTCTTCAGTACTTGTTGAGGTGATGAGCAATGATCTTGAGAAAATTTAAGATTCATTGTAGGCCAGGAAGATGGGGGGACTCGAGGTGGACGTATATCTGCAGGGTGTTCCTTGTGAGGCTGGTGCTATAGTACTGTAAAGCTGACCATCTCTTGGAATTCTACATGTACGTGCAAAACGAACAAATGCTGTGTCCAAAGAGTCTTTCAGAGCAGTACACATGGCTAGAAATGTAAGTTTCTTTGCTCTTTGCAGATGTTTGGAATAAACCTCTTTCCCTATGAAATTTGAGGCCTCTAGCATTGCATGGTGGTCAAGGCTAGGTCTGTCCTGCAAATGCTGAATTAACATTGCAGAGATGTTGATGTACCTGAAGTGGGTTTCATGAAGCAACATTCGGTGCAAGGAAGAACAAAGGCGCTACAGCAGGGCATTAAATGCAGTAAGTCAGCCAGGGAAACATGCAGGATTTCAGGCATGCTTACACAGCTTACGCTGAAGCCCATATTACTATGTCTTCATTATGACAATGACATGAACTACATGGGCTCGGGTAGGACTCCACATGCTCCTGATTACAGTGTTGACCTATCTGCCATTTAACATCTGTGATCATAAAATTACCAGAAGTTCCTGGAAATGGGCACAAGTCAAAATATTTCAAATCAAAGACAAATTGCATCAAATCTCTGACTGCAAAATGCTCAGTTATGAAAGCTGAGTGGTAGTTTCAGCGGATTCACAAGTATCAAGTGTTTTCCTTTAATTTTCGCTTTGTTGTGGTTAGGACCGACTATTGGAAATCACAGAATCACAGAATCACAGGTTGGAAGAGACTTCCAAGATCACCTAGTCCAACCTATGACCTAACACTAAGTCCTCCACTAAACCATATCACTAAGCTCTACATCTAAACGTCTTTTGAATACCTCCAGGGATGGTGACTCAACCACTTCCCTGGGCAGCCTGTTCCAATGCCTCACAACCCTTTCAGTAAAGAATTTTTTCCTAACATCCAACCTAAATCTCCCCTGGTGCAACTTTAGCCCATTCCCCCTCATCCCATCACCTGGCGTGTGGGAGAAGAGACCAATCCCCACCTCGCTACAGCCTCCTTTAAGGTACCTGTAGAGAGCGATAAGGTCGCCCCTGAGCCTCCTCTTCTCCAGGCTAAACAACCCCAGCTCCCTCAGCCTCTCCTCATAAGACTTGTTCTCCAGACCCCTCACCAGCTTCATTGCCCTTCTTTGGACGTGCTCCAGCACCTCGATGTCCTTCCTGTAGTGAGGGGCCCAAAACTGAACACAGGACTCGAGGTGCAGCCTCACCAGAGCCGAGTACAGAGGGACAATCACTTCCCTAGTCCTGCTGGCCACGCTGTTCCTGATACAAGCCAGGATGCTGTTGGCCTTCTTGGCCACCTGAGCACACTGCTGGCTCATATTCAGCTGGCTACCAACCAATACTCCCAGGAGACTTTTCTGCCAGGCAGCTTTCCAGCCACTCATCTCCCAGCCTGTAGCTCTGCTTGGGGTTGTTGTGCCCCAAGTGCAGGACCTGGCACTTGGCTTTGTTAAACTTCATACAGTTGGCCTCAGTGCATCGGTCCATGTTAAAATATCATGGAGAAGGCAGGTTTTTTCCCTCTTTCCACTGTGGAGGAATGAAAGCTCTCATCATGTTTCTAGAAGAAGAAGGTTGCATAATGCCCTGTAAGCATTCAACAGTTTGACTGTATGTCTCTATTTTTACTGTATCTGAAAGGCCTGAAGTGGTGAATGTATTCCATTAAGTTGTAGCTACATTTTCCTAGTTAATATTTCCATATTATCGCCATGATGTTAGGACATTGCTCTAATTCTGTGTAAATAGCCCACAAAACAGGGAGCAGAGTTAAGGGATATTAAATTCCATGATCATGTTGTAATCCGTAGAGTGCAGTACCTTGTTCACTGTAATTAGTGTACCCACAGGAGCCTCCACTTGAATTTTTTTAAGCCTCTAACATTAGTGGCATGCTATAATATTGACAGCTGACTTTTTTTCTGATCTGCCCCCTTACACAGAAATATCTTTATGTCTGCAGCTCATTGATTGTGAACAAGGACAAGAGGGGGAAAAATGCTTGGAATTGCAGGGAACATTTCCTTTGTGTTGTTATAGGCATTATGGGAGGGTTAATTTACATGCTATATTTCTAAATATATGCTAGACTATTTGGTAGTCATCCTTACCTTTCTCTTCTGGTCTTTTAAGACAGATGTTTCTTGAACCCCTCAGCAGCCTATTTTGTGCTCTTTCTGTCTGCATTCCCTTTACTGCATACATGATTATCATGAGTGAGAAAGATTTAGATTCACATGGCCCCTAAAATAATCAGAAATAAACTAAAGCAAAATATAAGTTCAACACAGATCTGCTGGCTCTTCCCTTCTAGAAAAGGAGAACACGGGAGGAAGGAGCAAAGAAGTGTGAAGACTGCCCTCACACTTGAATCTAATCTTTTTCAGGAAACCCTCATTCTCAGTCTTAGTATAGTACTGGCCAAAACTGTCAAATTCTAGGAAATTTGTAATTTGATAGGATAAGGTTAGATAGTGCTGTGATAGAGAAGAGCAGCAAAACACTGTTTGATAGAATAGAGCTCAGGTAATGCCTTTGCCTAAAATAGTTACAGAAAATAGATGATAATCTGAAACAACTATTTCTTTTAGTTATAGTTAACAATGTCCTGCTTTGTTCACCTATTGCAGTGTCCTGATGTTTGATTCATACTTCTATCTATAGCTAACTTTTATGGAGAATTCATGAAAGGACAGCACATTAATTCAAAGATGTTCAATACTGATCAATATTCATTGCAAAGCAATTGCAAACATGTGATCTTCCTTTTTCTATTGATGGCATTAGTCAGGCTTTTTGTCTAGGCCTCAATCAAACCCTAAGTCTAATACTGATTTAATGCCAGTGTGAATCAGGACCAGCTGTATAGAAGGTCAAGTGCAATGTATCAGTATGGAACCATTGTAAACGAGATTGATCAGAGTGACTCTGAATGCTGGGAAGTTTGTCTTCATGGCACAGCTAAAGCTTTGTGACTTGGCTACTCTCTGAGCTTCTCTCAAAAGTCCTGAGAAACAGCAGTGGAGCTCTCAGCACAGCACCCTGTGCAGAGCCTTACCTGCTTGGTGACATTAAGCAGTCCTTCATGCAGTAAGGCAGGATCTGATCTTAGAAACACAAAAGCATTACCCTGATTCCAGGACTGGTAAATCAGCATTTGGTATTGGCAGTCCTTAGTGAGAGAGGCACTCCCTCAAGCATTTCTTATTTGACTAGAGTGGAAAAGTATACACTGTATTAAATTTGGCGTGCAAGACAAGATATACTCCAACTTTAAAAATAACAGCAATGTCTCCACATCAAGTGCTTTGGGACTTGGATTATGTACTTGGCAGCTTTGTGTTTGTTTTTTCTCTCATAGGTAGCAGTGACAAATCACTGGGTTAAGAACACATCCAAATAAGAGTAAAAGGTGTTCTACCTCCTGATTTCTCTCCCTGGTGCACTCCGTATTACCAAGGAACATTGTTACTTCTGTGGATAACAGGCTATATATGTGAAAACTGATCAGTCAATCTCAAAGCAGTGGACTAAGATTTAATTATGCTGATTAAGAAAGGGACAAAATTGTCTAAGATATGCAGAGAAGTTGCACATGGCTACTAGGCTACTTTAAATATTAATGTCACCATCAGCTTTGGGCAGTTTTCTTCAAACTGTGGAAAGCTTATGGGTAGTCTGCCACAATGAGAAGGAACATGAGATATGTGGATGTAGGATCCCAAGTACACAAATGGCACAAGGGGGCTGTTGGTGTCCTGTCTGCCACTGGCAAGTGGAAGAAGCTGAGTCTCACCCTGCTGACAAACAGAGGATGAGGAGTATTTTGTCCCAGAGCTCCAGTTGTTGAGAGTCCTCACGCTGTGTGTGAGTGTTTGGAATTCACTCAAATTCCTAAAATTTTAAAAGGCTGCAGAAGCAGCCAGGGAAAATAAAATATAAATATAGGAAAAATAAAAGCAGTGTATAAATATTGGAAACAGTGTTCATTCCTGGCTCTGGGCTGCAGGAAGCAGCTGAATGCCACTGAAAACTGTGGAGAGGCAGGACACTGCTGCTCTCTGCACTACATCTCTACAGGGAACCTCAGCATAACCTTTAGTGTGTGATCTCCTAAATGCAAATGATGTTCATAGCAATTATTTTAAGGTTTTTCTCTCCCTCCTACTGCCAGCCAGAAATAATGGCACAGCAGTAGAACAAGCATACACTGCACAGAGGTATCCAGGAATGTGTGCCATAAATGTACAGTATGAGCTTGCACCTCACCCTGTCGTAATCTCTCAAGTAGCATGTCCCTGTGGAGCTAAACCCTACCCTTCTTTTTTTTTTAAGAGGATCCCCTTCTCAGCCCGTTTCCTTCACCCCAAGACACTAACTATGTACTCATACTGGTCCTTGCTGCCATATCAGTAATACTGCTTGATTTTTCGTTGCTGAATTCCTTCTAGACACGCTACCCCTTTGGGAAGTGAGCAGCCACCAAGCCTGGGCAGCAGCAGGACTGTCTTTCCAGAAAACAGCAGGCTGCTAGTCAGCTGAAATGGAGGATTATAAGATTCTTAGGTTGGGAGGAAAAAGAGTAATGTATAAAGCATGTGGCAGCATTACCTGCCTCTGTTCATCAACAGTCAGGCTTGCTATCAGCCCCATGATTCCTGTTGCAGCATTCTGAGATTTCTGAAGGTCTAATGATGCTCTTAGCACTTACTCCACTTCTAGCTGGCTAGGAGGCTTTACTGTTTACTGACTTTTCCATTCTATCATTAAAGTAACATCTTAAATACATGGGTAGTTCCTTTTCACCAATCTAGACAACACTGAAAGCAAAAGTACATTAAATAAATCTATTTAGCATGAATTATTGTCCCAACTCTGCTTACATGAGTATGCCTAATGAATAACTGTAAAAACACCAAGGAAAAAACCAGCTTTCAAAACTAGCCTTTCAAAGAAATGTTTCCTTACCCAGACTTAACTTATGCCTTAGTCTGTATTTTAGCTCAATAATTTTGCCTACCCTCCATCACACTGTGCCTTACTGGAGTGTGAGAACCAAATCGTAGCACTTAGCAGTCATACCGGCTGATCAGTGTTGCCATCTTAGAGCAGTTCACAGTTCCATCTGCTTCTGCAAAACAAAAATGATACTGATAAAGAAGATGCAGAGTAGGGATGAGTATTAGGAAAGGATCTAGGCACAGATCACAGGCTACGGTGCTGAATGAAGTGCAAGCACTCAGTCTGTAAAATTTTCACTCCCAAAGACATTACAGTCTTAGCAGACAAGTGAGACAAAGGAATTATGATTATCTCCTCTTTACAGATGGAGAAATGAGTTAGTAAGAGATTAACTAACTTGTCCAAGGTCACTCAGGGAGTCTGACAGGCACAAGACTAGGACCTAGATTTTCTGAGTTCCTGAAGAAGGATCAATCTCTAAGAAATAGTGTCCTAAGCTATGTTTCTTAATAAAAGAATCTTGTATTAAAACGTTACAGAAGTAAAAATGCAATTTCTTTACCTTTCAGTTTGATTAATGGATTCTTCACAACACAACAATAAAGCAAGTTCCTTTTATAATACAGAGTATTTGAATCATTTTTTTTCAGAAAGTAATGATGAAAAAAAAAAAACTTTGATTAATTCCAGGTAGAATTTGTTTTGTGTTGTTGTTGTTGCTTTTTTGTTGTTGTTGTTGTTGTTGTTGTTGTTTTTTGATTGTTTGTTTGTTTGTTTTGCCAATAACTTCTAGATATCAAATAGATGTTTTTTAAAGTGCTAGGATTTGGCATGATGGTGAGCCAACTAGCAAGAGACCACCCTTTATAGATAATATAATAGTAGAACAAATTGAGTTTCCAGACCTTAATCCTCTAAGAAAAGCTGAAACCAGAGGGGAAAACTTCCACAGTGTTACTCAGTTGGTTCACCCTATTTGATTGCTGGTCAGTACATGAACCCTATTTTAGAAGTGATGTGATTTCTATCTAAAATAAGCTGTTTACAATGCTCTATGGACTATTACTGTTTGAATGCTAGTTTCTAAAGTTCTTGAAAGAAGTCTACATTAAAGCAACATTCAGAAGATTGTAGGATTGTTTTGTATTCTTTCTGAAATAGAATGTGATTTCATCTGCATCAGGCAGATTTACACGGAGTAATTTTGTTGTTTTGCTTTTGAGCATTTTATGAACTCCCAGAGAGATTATTGACCCCTGCTTAAAAAGTTTGCGATGAGAAGATACACCAATAATAGTCCTACTGTTAGTAATAATCACCATAATGGGCATAAATTCAGCTGTTCTTTTTAGGAGATGAAATATTTTCTTTACTCTTTTATAGGCATAAGTAGGGCTTAAAAGCAAAGACATGGGGGTCAGGATTTTCTGAGAGTTCTCTTCCAGTATAATATGGCAGTGCACAACAGCTGCAGAAACAGGATTACAGCCAGTCAGGGATGCTCAGTGAAGAACTACCCCTAAGGAATAATATAAGGATTAATTTTTAATTATTGTGTCAGAGGTTTACTTACTCATTTGTTAGAAACAAAGGCAAAATTGTAACACTTTCCTTATAAAATGAACTGCATTCAGGACTGCACTCCTATTGTCCACAGGAAATGAGCATGTGGTTAAAGTGAAACATAATGTAAGAAGTCTGCACATGCGCTCAGAGATTGGTCACAGGTTCCTGAAGAGAAGATCTGCAAGGCCCCAAATCATTCTGCTTTAGATACAGACATATTCACACTGACATTTAACTTAATGGTCGTTTGACTTAAACACGTAATTTGGGAGCTAGGCTCCCTATGTAGTTAGGGCTCAAAGGTATGCCCTCTCTCTCTCTCTGGTCGAATCTAAATCTCTAAGTAATGCATGCATGTGCCCGCAGTCAGGCAGTGGGACTCGATGTGCAGTGTAACCAAAAATTGGGAAAACTGCAAAATTCCCTTTGCGATGGGTCCTGGTACAAGGTGTATGCTTTCTGTACGTGCCATCCAACTGAGACATTTACACGTGTGCCCACTTCCGCCTGTGGTCAATGGAAAAAAAGCTCTCTCTGGAAGACAGCTCAAAAAAGGACCTTGTCTTGTAAGCTCTGAATTAGATCCCAGAGCATCCATTTCTCTTTTCAACTATAGAGACAATGAAGGGCGACTGGCTTTGTAACTTAGTGTCTGAAAGGAGGTGTTGGGGGCATGGGCATTCCCTGAACAGATAGAAAGAAGACAAAGTGTGACTGCAGTGTGGGCTAGCCATATTCCCACACAGGCCATTTTCATAGGTTTGTGACAGAATATGGGCTTTAGAGGAGCTTTACTGCAAGATTTTTTCTCCTGTACTAATGTAAGGTATATCAGACTAGTTGTGACACTATTTTGTAAACTAAAAAGAACACTAGTCAAAAAGACTGCATGTTTCTAAGATCATCACATGTAGATTAAAGCCTCATCTCTTACGCGACGACTTATGTATGCCTATCATCTTTTCTTCAAGATCTTGTACACAGCAGGACTGGTGTATAGGCTTCACAAAATGCAGAAGGATGACAGAAATACATAAGTGTTTTGATTTACCTATAGTCTTCTCTGTTCTATTTCTAATCCAGGATTTAGTGTTTTTATGATGTCTTATATGTTGTGTGTCTGATTTAAAATAATTATTTCGATAGTCATTCTCATGATTGCAATTTTTTTGTTTCAGCACTCTTGTGCTGATATGTTAGAATTAGTTATTTCTTTTATTAGCTCAGCAGTGTTTTGCTTCTGTAAATATAATTCAAGACCTGTAATTTTCTTTCTCTTGGTGAGATTAATCTCTATATACATTTTTTTTACTTGTGTTCTGCTTCGGTAATGGGAACATTCCCAATTGTATATATGGTATATTTCTAGTTTTTTCTTTGATATAGCATATCACCTATATTAGTTGGTAGCCTATATTAGACTGTTATTTGATAGTTAAAATTTATAGAACAACCCTTCGTTTCATGTATTTTCTCTTGCACATTTCTTATACGCACACACACTTGGAGTCATGGATTTCCAGCGCTCAGTCTTAAAGGCAACCAATTCAACTGTGATTGTTTTTTTGTTTCTTACTTACATCCTTTTTTCTCAAATTTCCTTTTATTCCTGCTGTCTTTTGTAATTTGGCTTCAAGGGTATTCTTGATGCAGGTTTGGCAAATATGTTCCATGTACAACAGAACACTGGAGTTACTTTCTTATTGCTGCGCGATTGTTCTGTAATACTGTAATTTGATCATTTTCCATCTATTTTTATGTTTAAGTTTCTGGATGTATAGTGTTAGGGCTTGACTCTTACCTTGCTTACATAGATGTTAGCAAAGAGCAGGCATCCAACTGCACTAGTTTTTTTCAAACTTTTACCCCCTTTTGCAGAGTAGAGAGTAGCCCAGGCATAATTAGATTACAGACACTTATCCCCCCACCGTTATTCCTACATATCCAGTCCAGGACATTTGTAAAGAACAGCTAGTTAGCACTAGACATAAATCTCAGCTGTATAAGCAGAATCTTAACTCAAGATGCCCCTCCAACGTCATCTCTTTGAGTTGCCCTGAGTAAAGCACTGCCTCCAATTTGCGTTCTGGCTAATTAACATATTTTGAAGATTCAAAGGCACCATGTATTCAGACTGCTCCATGGGATAGCATGCAGGAGCATGTATGTTCTCTACTGACTCTCCAACTTCTTTCCCTGAGCAAAGAAGAGGCAGTGGCAAGGAAGCAAAAGCATGTTTTAGGTAGTAAGAATATCCTGCAAGGGGGTAGGACTGCGAATATTTGAAAATATATCTGCCCAGCAATCCCACACATTGACACACGCACACACACACACACACAAAACACAAATTGGGTCAATTACAACCATTCTTCCTGCGACTGGAGCCATCCCCAAGACACTGCTGGTGAGGTTGGGAGCTGGCTGCTACCTGGGCTGTTGCAAGTGGAGTCAAAACCATCTGTGTCCCAGCAGTGACAGATGTGAGGGAGAACAAGATGTCCCTGGTGCTGCCCACCTTACCAGCAACCTTTTCCACAACAGCCACTTGTACGGATGAGTGGATGATGAGGTCCTGCATCCATGACTACTCAGCTCTGCCCACCAGACCAGAGGCCAGTTAGTACCAATCATAAACAAGGGGCCCGTAGTACTCTGTAGTACAGTTCTTGTGGCTTGACATACAATTTTTACCCCTGATTTTATTATCTTTAACAGTGATATGATGAGGGTCATTTATATAAGTGAGTCACCTTTTCTGCATAATAAGATAGAGTGATAGGTCTAGAGCTCAAGAGAGCAGTATATGAGTTACTGTAATTCATTTTAAAATAGGGCTTGATAAAATCAAGTTACCACATGTGACATTTACTACAAGAGTGTGAATAAACAAAAAGTCAGAAGGAATGGAAGGATGTATCAGGGATTTCCCCACCACTGCAATGACAAGTTGAGCAGATTTAGCTTATGAAAAGTGTCCAGAACATTAATGGTAAAATTAGTGTTTTCTAAAGAAAACATATGTTGTCAGACAGCAACTTCAGAGGGAAGATAAGGCTTTCATTTATGTGAGGTGTTCTGATAATGTAAACCAGCAAAGTTGAACCAGTTAATTTATAAACAGCAGCAGATTCAGAAATAGGTACTATGTTCTCCTGGATCTACCTTTACCTTATGTAAAGTCAGTCTTCACTTTGAAATAGCCCCTTGTAGTTATTTTTACTACTTATGTGCTTCTTAGTTAACGACCCACATCTTATGAATAGCTTTTCTAGTCATTCATTCCAGTTATGTTCATTCACTTCTGTGCCTCAGAGGAATTTTTTGGCCTCCATTAATATTACCTGTATGTATAGTATGGCAGTGGCTTAAGTGCCCAATGTACGTAAATATCTGCATCATCAGGTACTGTGCAGCAAACAGGAAGAAATATTCTACATGCAGATTCACCCTGAAATAAAAAAAAATGGTTTTAATTTGCATCTTGCCATACTTTGGTAGATATTCATATGTAATCCAGTCCTAATGGACTTTCAGTTGTGTTATCTAAACAGAAAACAAACAAACAGGATGAAAGAAAGGCAGTTTTATTATTCTCATTTTTCAGACAGGAAATTAAAGAAATGAAAATATATGGAAGAATTGGACCCCTAGTGGGTTGTCTAGTTCTCTGCCGGGAGACCCTAATCACAAGACTTCCTTCCTCCTCAAACATAATTATTTCTATTTCCATCACATATACTTTGGAAAGTTTTTCATGTTTCCACATGAAATACTAATTTTCTAACCCTGAACTTTCCTTTTAAGCAAAATCAATGAAAAGCTATTGTTGCTTTTACAGATGCCAGAGAGAATTATTACCATCATAGGCAACAATAAAAAAGATATTTTCACCCTCAGAAGATTGAATTACTGGGAAATAACCTTATAATTACTGTATAAAACACCCTGTTTTAACACTGTTTTTAATATCCATAAAGCTTCTGATTTATTTTTCACAAGCCAGTATCAATGAGCTAAATTCTGCCATGCTGCAAGTTGGTGCAATTATGCTGACCTCCGTGGGACTCCACCTGTTACATTGATGGCTCTTAAAAGGCACACTGGTTTTGGATGAATATTAGTTAGGAACAAGGAGACAGAGGTCTGATTTCACTGACACTGCTTTAAATAACCAGAGTAATTTTCTTGACATCAAAGAAAATTTTGGACTTCCAACAGTGTACAAGGTAAATCTGCTTTAAATTAGGTATTTGTCAGACCAGTGGAGAGAAGACCTCTGATCTTCCCTGGTGTGGGATTCAACAGTGGAAATGCAAGGGAACCCTTGAGTCACACTGAGCTTGCCAAACAGACCCTTGTGCCTCGCTCCCTGCAGATCCTGATTCTGATGTCCTAACAGCCTGCAATTCTCAGCTTGCTCATGATCTTCAGGAATGAGAAAGGAAATTTCCCCTCAGCATACTCACATTTCTCTTTTTCATCTACAACCAAAAAAAACCTGGCTCCTGGAACCATGCAAAAGTAACAACTTCTGGTTTAGTTTAGATAGTTCATTTGTTTGCCTCTTCTAGCTGGCTGGTGTTCACCAGATCTTCTGCATGTCAGGGTCCTTGTCTACCTCTCTGAGCTGAAACCAACAGGATTGTTACCTGCCTTCTGATTGCCCTTGTTGAAAGAGGAAACAATTCAATGCAGAATAACTGCACCCTCATTTTGTGTTCAATTAATATTTACTCAAAACTAATCCATTCCTTTTCTGTTTGTCTGTTTTCTCCTGGCATGGTAAGAAACCAGGCGAGTGCCCTGCAGTTTGTGTTTGTTTTACACTACCTCCTGATAATCATCGGGCTTATGTTCAAGCCTGATAGAAATGGGCATGGCATGTTGAAATCAGGGAAACTTTATCTGTTTACACCAACTTTGAAGTTGTTCTCATTAACTCCTAAGGAAAGCTAAAACTGAGCATTGAAGTACTTTGAATCAAAATAAAGGTGAGAGGAATGTAGGAGAGGAAAAAAACAAGGGGAACTCATTCATCACATGTCAAATTTACTGTGAAATTTCTCTTTTCAAGGGGATACAGTCAGCTTTAAGTTCTGAAAGCAAACAGCACATACCTTGTATTTTATAGGGAGTATTTTTTTTACTGCATGTACAAGTAATATGAACAATAGGTGTAGTTGAGAGAGTCCTGTCTTAATGGCAGTCGGGCTAGATTCATCACAGTTCCTGCCTTCTTTGAGATGCATTAGAACAACCATATTTTCTGCCTGGATTGCCTGCAAAAATATTTTTGATCCTTGGCTTACCCCTTCTACTGACTGAATTACCAGTGGCACCCACCTATACCAGTGGCTGCAAAGAGGTCCACAGGCTGCACTCTTTCCAAAGAAATATTTTGGCAAATAGTTAGGAACACATACATGTTCCTCCCATGCCAAAAATGGGTGAGATTAGGAAAAAGGCACGTAAGAATTATTTCTTTGAAGTATTTCCACTCAATCATAAAACACCCATCTGTGAGGGTGATCCATTTTAAATTTCCTTTCAAGAAATCATTTTGGTCCGAACTAAATGTTTTGTCTGACCTACAATTTATTTCTTTTCCATTTTTCTTTCATTCCAGATCTACCTGAGCTGTGTTTTGTTATTGTTTTGGGGCTTTTGGTTTTGAGGGGGCGAGTACGGTGTTTGGAGGGGATTTTTGAGTCTACAAATAGAAAAACCCATTAGTTTCACGGCTGTAGGTATAAATGTTTTGACTTCTGATTTCAGTGGATGGCTTCTGTAGTTTACAGTGGCCTAAATGCCAAAATTAAAAATAAAGAAAAAAATAATAATAAAAAAATGAATCTGGCCTCTGGTGCAAATATTTTATTTAAATAAAATATCAGTGTAATTAGCTAACTCCAGTATTTCAAATGAGACTGTCATTCCCCTCTTACAGCAGATGTGTAGCCTATAAGAAATTAAAGGGACTGATTCTAATGGTCATTACCTCTGTTGTAGTCAATTACAACTCTGCTAATCTCATTAAATTTACACCAGATTTATATCAGTGTGGAGAGAAATCAGAATCAGACCAAGAACATAGAACTTGCCTTATTTTTAGCACACACACACACACAAAAAATCCCTTGTTTTGTAAAGCACAAGAATTGCTACAGGGCCCATAAATATTTTGTGAATCTGGTCAACAGATAAAAGTAGAAAATACTTAGAACATGAAGGAATTCATCTGTCTGTCTATTGACAGTGCCTTATGGAAGAACAAGAGTCTAGGTACAATAAGGCAATAATGAATTTAATGAAAAAGCTACAGACATTCCGGTTGTAAGCTGAGCTGCTGCTGAAAAAGATAGTACATATTTTTGCCCATATAGCAGAATTCCTTGGCTGAATGTCTATGAGTAGATTTCCATTGATAATAAATATGGAGGAAATTATTTATTGTAAATGATAATTAGACTTTCCCCAGGCTATGCATTCAGCCAGTAGCAGATACTGAATAATAACACAGGCATTATTTCTGACATTCTGCCTTCATAGAAAAAAGAGGATGATAGGAGCTAAACCTTGCCATGACTTTTGTTTAAAATATGGTACTATCAGCATAGGGGCAAATTAATATTTTCATGTGGTTTTGTGTAATCGCGTGTATAACATGGAGTATGTCACATCCCATCTTTATCTGTGAAGCACTCGGATCACAGTCACAAGAACATGCTAACACACACTCTCGAGTTTACTCAGGATTGTATTAGGACTTGCATTCAGTCTAACTTCAACCAGTCTTTGCAGGATCTCAGCCTTAGATTTTAACCAACTTGGAATTGATCCTTGCAGCAAAAAAATTCCTCAGTTTATACTTGCAGTCATCACTCACATTCAGCTACCAGCAGTTCTTTTGTTACCTCAAGCAATATGGAGCTATGCTTTTGTTATAAGAGGATCTCAGTTTCATATACCCTCTTGCCATCAATTTATAGTGCCTAGCACCGTGGCAATTGCAAAGACCTCAGAAACAATACATTGCTAGCCTATATGTTTTTAATTATATTTCCAAGTTTCATTTGCTCTTGGCAACTTGATGTTATTTTGATTTTGCTGAGGTGAAATATATGAGTTTCAAATACAGCTTTGAAATTGATTAGGAATTAATATGGCAGCATTACAGATGCAGTAGATTTAGTGCTGCTTTTGCAGCTCTGTATGAACTCCCATATGGAAAAACTATTGTGACCAGATCCAGAGTGACTTGAACATCAAGTGGCTGAGACTGGAGATAAGAGATCAGAGAAAAGAAATGAAATAAGTAAAAGCAGAGGGAAAGTCTAGCACGGTGTAAAAAGGACCACCACCACCCCCCCCCCAANAAACAAAAAACATGGGAGTCGTAGAAATGTGGGACATAGCTGGATTGCAGGGAAAAAACCTTAAGCTTTCAAGGCAAACAGTAATTTTAAAATAACTGGTAAACGAGTTCTCTGCATCTCTCAGAAGAATATTAACAAAATTAAACCTGGAATCACCCAATTGCCGCTGAGCTCAGCCCAGCCCCATGCAGCACACATGAGCTTGTTCTGGCAGCGCTGCTTCTTGGGCAGGACTTGAAGCTCAACTGGGGAGTAGGATTCTTACTGACACCAAATCAGATGGAAGTGCCTGGGAAGGAATGTGGAAATGTTTCAAATGTGGCTGCATTACACTGTTAACTCTTCTGCCTTTCTTTTTCTGTAGGAGCTACATTGAGGGCATAATTTTTGTCATATTAAATACACAGCTGTTGTCAGCATATATGGAGCTTTATGTACAGAGCAGGACAACTCATGAAAAAGAGAGTAATGTGATGTATGCAGAACAGTGTTTTTTAATCTGTAGTCTGTCCTGTGTGAGCTGGTGGCTTCTTATGTTTACAGTTAAATTAAGCCTTCCAAAGGCGAATGTGGCAGAAGGTTGCTACCATTTGAAATGCATTGTGCTGGTGCAAGGAGATGTTGCCTTCACACACATGGAGGGGAACACAGGTTGAGAAGTGTTCCTTGCTCTATCTTTAGGAAAGGAGCAGCAGCAGTAACTCCCCCACTGACACACAGACAGCAAAGAGTTGAACAAAGTCACATTCCTAATCCATCACAGGACACTCAGAACTGTAATAAAATACTAAAATAGTACAGGAAGAAAAATGTTAACAATGCCCGGCTTAGCATCCATTTTTGCATGTCTGCTCACCTTAGACACTTTCAATCAGGTTGCTTGTTTTTGGTGGCTATCACTCACCCCTTATATTGACTTTATTTGAACTGTGATTTTGACTTCAAGGTTTTCAAATGAAACACTTCTTTCAACTTTGTTCACACGTCTCAAATCTCACTTTGTATACTGAGATTTCTTCAAAACTCAAATGTCTAATTAAAAATCAGTTTCTCAATTGACCTTATAGCTCATATATCTTCTATGCAAACCTGGAAATAGACAGAGAACTTCTCAAACGCATGGCACCAATTATAGTGTTAAAGTAATTTTGACTTTTGGGTGAACTGAAATTACTGCAGAGAAATCCTTCCCACTTTCTAGATACCTGGATTCAGAATCAGATCTGGATTTTGGACTGATCTGTATCTTTGCCAGCAATCTTTCCACTGCACACAGAAGTCATCTGTACCATTCTTCAACTTTGTATCATTTTTTTGTATTTGATGAATCTAGTAAGGCCAAGTGGGGAGCTGAAAGAAACAAACAGAAAAATATGCCACATCATTCCACTTAGAGATCTGATCTTGCTTACATTCAAGTCAGTGAGACTTTAGTGTCAGCACTTGGCTTACATGGAAGCAAACCTTTTCAGTTATGTTATTGCATTATAAATAAATGAAAGAATCCAGATGTATTTCCAGCTTCAAAAATGAGGGTCTTTGCAGAGCACCTGGCTTAGAATTTTTAAAGAAGCCTTTATAAGTTCTCAGTCAGAAATGTGTCCCCAAGTATTAAGTAGGATTTATTCTTCAAAGGACAAAAGAGAAAGTCTGTACCTCAAAGTGTGGTTTTTAAAATGAATATTCAAATAAACCATTCCAGGCATGTGTACTATGATTGCAAATTGTATTGTAAAACAAGACTGTTTCAGAAAGGTTTTCTCAGATAACCAACGTGAAGTCTTATATTTTCATGGTGTGACCTCACATGGCATTTTTAACTTTTCTGGGTTCGTTACCCTTTATATATGCAAATGATCACATTTACATGTGCACGTGCCATTCACACATCCAAATTAAAGGCAAATAAATGTTTTAGATTAAGGAGATTAATTTGTGGTGTCTCATGGTTGACACACTTTCTACAGAGGCTAGATCACTGAGACCCAAGCGCTGGGCTCTTATCCAAGAAGACAGATGGCAATTTCCGTTTGATAAGAGTTCATTTTTTTTTAGCAGCAAGGGAGCCCTGAAGTAACCATTTTTCTTGTGGGGAAAGCATCTTTCAGAAGCCAGATAAATCATTCTAAAATAGACAAACACAGGAACCGAGGAACTAATCAACCTGAAATGAGCTGAGTTGCAAGCCCTTTTAGAAAGTTTAGGAGATGCTCTTTGCTTTCATCCTTGTCACACATGGGAGCTACTTTGGAAAATTAGAGAATTCAGATTGTTTTTTTTTCAATACTCTTTCCTCTCTCATGAGCACCAATGCAATTTATGGTTAGTACTGATGTAAAGTTTCTTAAAGCCAGATGAGGTTAATTCCATATATTTACTGCATATTTACATGATGTATAAAATATACAATTATAGATGTTTTAAAGAGCACTTAAACATAAAGGCAGCTAGCTAGACTCAGTGAAGATGACTCTGTTTAATTCAAATTTGGAACAGTGTGTGTCAGCTGATACAGGTCAGGAATATTTTGTACTTGTAAATAAAAGTGATAAAGGTGACTTCTGGGAACCCACAGAACTAGAGTCGGGGGGTAGTCTGCAAGTACAGACCAACTGCTAAAGGAGTCAGTCAGCTACTCTTTGTAGCTATGTATATTTACATTTCTAATATCTTAGTTGCCTGTCTATACATACACATTTCCTTTTTCTTCTCTTCTCTAAAATATAAAAGACACAAGCTCAGACATACTGACACCTTCCACTAATTTTATCTCATAGGATTAGACCCAAATAGGATCCCTGTCCTCTCTTTTCTCTCCATCACTACTGGAGCAGAAATGAAAATGGCTAGGGTGGTTTCCACTCACTCCTTGCCTGTATCCTAATATCTTCTTTGTTATTCATGTTGTCAGTAGTTTGGTCCTGGAGGTCTGGGAATGAAGTCTGCTCTTCATTTGCTTTGCCATGGCTCTCTTAAAAATATGTCTTTTTTGATAGCGTAAATTGTTACCGCAGTATTTTAGACTGGTTCCAATTGGACCAACAGTACCTTGTTTACAAGAGACTGTGAAAATTTTGTGCATCCTCCTCTCTCCATGTCATATCAGGGTGTACATGAGTGCTGCGTGCTTCCCATCACCTCAGGTCGCGTCGCTTTGCATTGAATCAAGTCATGTTGCATCAGTGATACCGCTATCAGTACTTATTCCTGATAGAAAATTCAGCATAGATTTAGACAGCAAATAGCTCAGGCACAATAAATGTATATAATGAGCACATTAAGTATCTGTGAGAACCAGATATTTTAAGTGTCCCTGGCTGTTGGTGCTTTCAGATATTCCAATATCCTTGTCTCTACACTGTATTCTGCACATAAATATCTGATATATGTGTATATACTAAAATGTCTGTCTAAGCAACCTATTTAGAACTTCAACCATCTGTAAGCATTTGCAAATATAGACCTGTGCAGTTCTGAAATATCCACACATTATTGGATGGGTCTGGTTATTGTATGGTATATAAGTTAATCGTATCCCAACATTGTAGAAATAACAGTTGTTGACAGATATATTTTTTTCATAAGTTGGGATTTGCTTCAAACATTTGCCTGCTGGGGCATATTTTCAAAGAGTTATGCATGATTAAGCTCTATGACAGCCATTTTATTGGACATTTTGCCATGTTAATTTATAAAAGATAAATGTTGTAATTATCCCGTTACATAAACTAAATAGAAAGATGGGGGGAGGGTCAAAATAAAAAAAGTCTCTCACTGTAATCTGAAATATACAGTCCCTGAAGTGTTTGACCATAGTATACTTCTGAATAAAACTAACTTCTTTTGTTTTATGTTACTTATTGATTCTTGCTTACATTTCTTGGGATCTGCATCCTCACAAGTTTCTTGAAAATATGACTTATTTTTGCTTAAGACCCTAAAGATAAATTAAACAGAGCTCAGGCACGCATAGTTGAAAAATTTAGCTGCAAGATTCTATATAAAGACTAAGTGGTCTTCTTATTGTTGCTTGTTTTAAGTATTTATTTGCCACTCATTCCTGTGGTAGCTAGGTGCTTTCCCAGGATTAACTTGAAGGAGTCTTTCCAGTGTCTTTTTTTAAATTCCTTCAGGAATTTTGAGATTTAATGTAGGTCCAGGGAGCTATCAATTGGTACAAGGTATACATGCATATTGAACACAATTAGGAATATAACCATCAACACCATGTAATGAATTTACCAGAAGAACAACTAGGACATCCAAGAAAATTGTACTTTTGCATCAACTCATTTATGTTTAGAAACCAAGTATATGGGTATCTAGGATGGAATGCTCTGCTTCTATGCCTTCAAGGTGTTGAAGATATTTTTGTACTGTTGTTATTAGATATAGTCTGCAGTTACTGGAAGGGGATGGCATGGTGGGTTAGCCTTGGCCCACCCAGCTGCTCACTCACTACCCCAGTGGGATGGGGGTGAAAAATAAGATGAGAAAGCTCATGGATCAAGATAGAGACAGGGAGACTGCTTACCAATTACTGTAATAGACAAAAAAGACTCAACTTGTGGAAAATTAGCTTTCATTTATTGCCAATTAAAATAGATTTGGGTTGTGAGAAACAAAAAGGCAAATACTAAAGCAACACCTTTCCTCCCCCCTCTCCCAGGCTCAACTCCACTCCTTCACTCCTGACTCCTCCTACCCAACCCCAGCGGTGAAGGGGGATGAGGGGTTATGGTCAGTCCATAACGGCTGCTCCTTCCTATTCACACTTTTCCCCTGCTCTGGAATGGGCTCTCCACAGGCTGCAGTTGCCATTATGAAATATCCATCTCCTCCAGCATGGGGTCCTCCAAGGACTGCAGTGCTCCTGCATGCATATGGCTTTTCTACACTAATTTCATCAGTAAGAGGTATCCAGAAATATCAGAATTTTAAAAGCCTTCCTGAAAAACACAGATACTTTTTGTAAAATGAAGCTATAGCTGCTGTTATTCCACAATATGTCTCTCCCTTCTCTGTTACTGCATTCAATATCATATCTTCACTCTTAGGCTCTCCCATCCTTTAGAAAACCCACCAGATCTAACTTTACTCTTATACTGGCACTACATAAAGTGACCTTACCTTTCAGGTTACAGTCCCATTTTTTCATGTGATGCTCTGGTGTCCTGAAATGTTTTGGCTTTTCATTTCATCAGTCAAACCATTTGTTTTTCTCTATACATTTGTTGAATGAGTGATATTGTAATGAGCAAAACAGGTTCTTTGCTTGCCAAACGAATGGAATGAAAGTTCAGTAGGATAAATACTTTAAAGGGAAATGTAAAATTACTGCCTAGACTATCAAATCCAATGTTGTGTTCAACAATACATGAACAGTTGTTCAGTTTCTCACAGTAAGTTCACCAAGATACTAAGTTGGCTTTGGAAAAAAAAAAAAAAAAGAGGAAGAAAATATTATTCCAGAAGAAAAAAAGTATTTGTAGCTCTCAAGATGCTGCTTACAGCATTGATTCTACCACACTTTTCTTGAAATTGTGCTTTTAGAAGACTATTTCTTAGGCCTAAGAACTCTCACTTCACATGTCAGTTTTAGGATCTTTAAAGTAGTGCCTCTTTCATTCCACCATTATTATACAGGGTAGTTTTATTTGTGTGAGTTCTGTTTCCTGCAGTGGAATGGCTCCTGTTTTACACTGAGTTAGAGCAGAACAACTTTCCTTTAAAAGTTCAGCTCTGGGAAGTCAGAAGACTGTACTGAAGCTACTCAGTTATTACAAGATTCTTCCTCATAAAGTTTGCTTCTCCAAATAATCTTGTCATTAATGGAGGCATCCTTGAGAAGGCTGGCCTGTCCCTTTAAACTAAGATCGCTATTACCTGTTGTTGTGGTTGGGAAATTTGGGCACTGGAATTGACAGCTCCGAAGGTCTCAGCCTTCCAAATTAAATCATTATTTAAATACAGAAACAAAATGGGAAGATCCTTTGTGGGAACTTTCATAATACATTTCTAATATGTCCAGTAAGTGTTCTCAGGGGTCCAACCTGCATTGAGAAATGGCATAAACCTCTCAAGTCAGAGATTTTATTTTTAAAATAAGAGCAAGATATAATATGTCAAAAGTTACCTTGAGGTCCAGATGTAATGAGATGAGGTGGATTTCTCCATGCCCAATTTGCACTTGATATAAAAGTGGTCAATTTAGTAGAGTGTAACTTGCAGTCAACAGCTTCCCAAAGCACTCAAAGAAAAATGTGTCTTCTCTTTCTAATCAGACTTACAAATACATAGGGATGTTTTTATGTGCATTTGGAAGCCTCTTATCCTGTGAGTTGGCCCATTCACTGTGATTTTTCCTGGAACATAGTACTACCCAGGGTGCCTATGCATATCATAGCTTCTACCATCATTTTTAATAAGTAGCTTATCTCTGTGATGCAACTAAAAGCAATCCTGAGTGTCTCCAGGGTTTGTTGTAATTAAATTTTATTGTTGTATTTGAAAATGTACAATTTTTGAAAACTGGAGCAAGAAAAATAGAAAGGAGATTCTAGAAGATGATAGTCTGATTTTTAGAAGGTTTTAACCCTTTATAGTTTCCAGATTCAAAAGCTTACTTATGCTCCCCAAATAACTGTTCCTCTATGCAACCGAACCTGTAAATTGTAGCAGCTAGTGTATTTTATTAGCTGATGTCAGATAACCGTGCAAAGATTATTATTTATACCCACAGTCAGATCCTGCAGGATCATAGGCACAGTAATTTGTGGGTGACTAATAGGACAGTAGAAGGCCTTTTCTGAAAGTCTTAAACTCTGGCTGCTGCCACTTTCTTCTCCAAGTATTTACAGCTAGTAACAGTGGTTGCTTCAAGTCCCACTGCTGGCCATGAAGTGGTGTAGAGGAAGGCAGAGTTTACCAGCTTCTAATTTGGGCATTAAAGAAATTTTACTGTTTTGAAGAGCAAACCGAGAAGTTTATCTATTCTGTTATCTGGCATTATACTGCTGTGCTCAGGCAGCACCACCTGAGTCACTGAGGAGTGCATGCACCTACATTTGGGCTCATACCTTGTGCAGTCAGTGCTATTGCCTGCACTCAGCATTCGGAGACTGAGCTTTGTCTTGGTCATTGTGCCCATCTCTGCTCTTTTCAGAGCTCATCAAGACTGCTAATCAAGCAGTCATTGCGGTTTCCCCCTTTATACTTTATTACTGCTTGGTTTTCTTGCCATGGGGTGAAGCTGGCTGGTTCTGGAGATACATATAACATTTTTTTCCAAATCAAAATATTTCCTCCAACAATGTCATCTTTTCTGTCTAGCATTGCTACTAATCTTTATTTAGTTATTTACTTTACAATTTCTAGAGGGATTGGATGTGCCCAAGGCACCCCTTTAGGCAACACTTTATATCAAGGTTCCATTTATAAATACTTCATGAAGGGGTAATGAATGATTAATAGATGTTTTAATGTATGACCAATCAATTGTTGTAGATTTCATAATGTCCAACAGACAAGTAGGTTTCTTATAAGCATAGATTATAACCATATCTGACATCTTCTACTGATGGGCTTCTAAACATCTATAACATACACACTACTCATATCTGTAACATGCTTAAAACATCTACTAATCAGTGATTAATTTTTCATAACCTATTTTGAAGCAGAGCCTGTCTGTGGAGCCCATCCCTTGCTGGTGTCTGTGACTCTCCATTTCTGTAGGATTGTAAATTTTCTTTTCATGTCAAGACTCGGAACTCTTTTTAATTTGAGCTCAAATGTCAAGTTTTTCTGCGTTAGCTTCTGCATTTTCACATCAGCCTAAGAAAAAGTATCTTTCCTGTCCCCAGACTTTTTTTTTCCCCATCAAACTTCTGTGTACTTTACTCCACTAATGTGCATTTTGCAAGCTCTGCTAAAATGCAATGATTCTTAGGGAGCAAACCCACTCTTAACTATATTTTCAGCTTGTTGAATTCAGTTTCTCTGGTTGTTCTTGGGGTGATGGTTCCCAGCATTTTTGCTTGTTTTTTGGTCATCCCTGTGTACTTAGTTCAAAACTTGTTCATTCTCAGAAAAGAATGAGAAAAGATAAACTTTACAATGATCCAGTGAGTAAGCCATCTCCCAGAGGACATTTCATTCTGACAGGGGAGCACACTTTTCACATTTTTTATAAACCCAAGTGCTGATACGAGTATTACTCCATGGTATTCCCATCACCTCCAAAGGTGAAAACCATGAGTGTACTCTGTGCTTTATATGGAGCACCCAGGTAGAAGAAACTAAGTGGGCATTAGAGCTCACTTCCTGAAAACTTATGTCAGTCTTGCAATTAATCATTTTCAGTTGAGAAACAATAAGTTGCTTACTATCTTTCTCATGGACTTTGCAAATTGAAATAGACATTTTTGAAGTTGTAGTTGATTTCTACTGAATTTTATCACCAGGTTGAGTCCCATGCTGGGATTTATCTAGATGTTGAGACTAGTTCTTTAATGATATAATGAAAAGGACTTGCTTTTTTTGCCTTTTTTTTTTTTTTTCCATTTCTGGGTTCATTCATTAGTCTCTGTTCTGAATATCACCAAGCAAATATACCCATTATATATCCCCATTATACCAAAATATCCAAATTATACCCTAATATATCCCCATTCAAATCAAATGCTAATTTTTCACTGACTGCTTTTAACAGCAGGATTAAGCTGCTACACCTGTAGCATTAGAATGTTGAATCTAAAGAAATAGAACAGGCATAACTCAAGAAAAGTGAAAAAAAAATGTAAAAAAAAAGAGATATTCAATAACATGGAACTTCTTCTGTTGTTTTTTTTTTTTTTTTAAACCATTCATTGTCAATGAGACAAAAGCCTCAGAAGTAAGAACCTCACAAAACTGCTCAAGCTTTTTGAGTCCACAAAGTTTTTTTTCCCCATTATGTTATCCAGTTAGCCCTCTATGTTTCTGTGTTTATCAGGGGTTTCACCATGATCTTTTCTTTCTTTTTTTCAGCTGGTTAATAATCCACTAGCAAGTCAAGCAGCAGCGGCTGCAGCAGCGGCAGCCATGGGCTCAATAGCAAGCTCCCAGGCCTTTGGCAATGCCCTCTCCAGTCTTCAGGGGGTCACAGGTCAACTTGTCACTAATGCACAAGGACAGGTGAGTAGAAGATGGAGAAAAAAGTGAATTCTGATGGCAGGCTGATCTTGGGGCAAAAACGAGTTCTGCTTGTATGACAGCAATTTAAAAGTGCATGTATTGAAGATAAATAAATATTAATTTGCCAGACAAGGTAAGAAATGGAAAGTCTGAGAACTGGAAAGAAGTTAGGAGCTGTTAGAAAAAGCCTTTTCAAGCCCAAAAAGGGTATTGTTTGTTTGTTTTTAAATCCAGCCTTTAGAAAACATCATAATAGTGCAATAATATGGTTATTTTGAAGTCCAGTAACCCTGTGATTCTTAACAAATGTACCAGCTATCTTCTTCCATTTATATAGGCCTAATAACAGACAACTATATTAATATGCTATTATACAATTAAGACTATGCTTTTTTGCAAACCATAGCATTTCAGTATTACTTCACTTTAAACCATTTCTAGAGAGGTATTAAATATTTTCAGTAAAGGAACACCAATTAAATTGTAGTTAGGTATCCATGATGGATTTAACTGTGTGGCCTACTTATCTGCTGATTAACTAAGCAATTTGCAATGAATCTGCCAGTCAGTAATGCAAATTTAGGAGAAACTTTTGTTTTAAAATTTTCTGAACAGAAATTTGAACAAAGTTTTAGTGTGTCTAAAAGATAAATTGTGTATGTTGTGTAAAATACTGTGTAAAAGTGTGTACCACCTGCATTTGGGAGGTGTTTATTTGTTATGAAGTATTTCAGTTTTGGTCTTAATATGATGCAGAAAGATATGCATCTGAATTCATATAGGTAAATAACTCCGTTGATGCAATGTGGTTAAGTAGCTTTCATATTGTGGCCACTGTCATTCTTTATTCCAGTTACCAGAAATGAAATTAACACAAATACTTTTTTCACATAAAGTCACTGTAACAAATCTGTCAATATAACTTACAACTGGAGCAGGTAACTGAGTAATTTGTATGTCATTATTCTAAATCCTACAAATTAGGTGTACAGTAATATCAGCAGTGCTCATGTGGATGTTAGGCCCTGTAAACATTTATTGTAATGATGCAGCTTGCATGATATGTGAAAGTTTAGTTTCTACTCTCACTGTTTACCGTGAAAAAAAAAAAAAAAANAAAAAAAAAAAAAAAACAGGAAGAGTATGTTTTTCTCCTGATAATTTTCTATCTTCATGTTATTTAATTGGAACAGGAGCTGTATTTTCAGTTTTGGCCCATTAAAAATATAAGGCAACACTTTATAGAATCCGCCCTGTTTTTTGACATAACACATAAACAAAGATGCATCCTGAGCTTCACTATCTCCTTCCAAGTCCCAGGAAAAAAAAAATGCTGACCTTGTTATATTTACTGGGTGGGTGCAGAATTGTTCCATCACTACCCCGAGGGTTGAACGATGGAGCTTGTCAAAGTGAGGCCTTATCTAATGAATCATCTTATCGCAGGTGCACACCACACATATTAAAGGAGGATTGTATGAACAATGTGCCCTCTACAATAACCTTTCAATGTCTACTTTAACCCTTGTTTCAATCCCTTTTCATCAAAGGATCATTTTATGCAGCCAGCTTTAAATGGAGGCTCTCAAAAGCCTATTAAGATTTCTGGAGGGATGGGGTATTGGTTTGGAAGAAAAGTTGGTTATAATACCTATAACTCATAGTCAGATCAGCTCCAACCTAGAAGCCTGCTTGTTTCTATCTGTGCTCCAGAAATGGTTCACAATCAACACTCACATGAGGCACTTGGCACCATAGACGTTCACTGTAAGAGCTGAAGATATAAATCCAGACTAGTAGTTCAGTAGTTTTTCCTTTTATATGTTCTCCACAGAAAACATAAACAAAGTGTGGATATTCATTGTATGTTTAAAAAAAGGTTACTACATGAAATGAAAACTACAGATTCAGTCAGGCTGAGTCTTTTTTATTCCACATATAACGTGAAGTCCAATAATTCCACAGGTTGCAGAGAAAGAGAGGAGAAAGGAAGAATCTTCCCCTGTTGTTGGATAAAATTACAGAATCTGTCTGCTTAGCCCTTTTAAAAAAGGGTTGTCTTTTTATTACTTGTTTTTACAAAAGTTCCTTGATTTATAATCAGTACTGCAGTCCTCACTGTAATATATATAAATATTAAGTGTGCAACATAACACCCATTTTTACAATATTCAGCATAAAACCATATTGTTTAGAGCACGCGTCTGAAGCTATCTGTCTACCCAACAGGACTATTCAGTATAGTTAAACTACATTCCAGAAGTTAAATTACATTCCCTGCAAAATAATAATAATAAAAAGATGTATATGTAGCAACTAAACAAAAACTGAAAGGTACGCTTCTTCAAAATTGAGAGTGTAAGTGAATAGTAAGTTGGGATGCCTCCATTTCCGAATGATCTACCTGGACTCGTTAAAGAGCCAGATTTCCACGGTATGTTAAGAATCTGCCCTTTGAAAATTGCCTCCTTCAAAGAATCACAAGTGTGACTCCCAAAATTCCTTCTTGAAAATATAAGGCTGGATGACTTACCAGACTGTTTGTACGTGCAATCTTTGTAATTATATGCTGCTCCTTTTATAGAAAGTCAGGGCTTGTAAATGTCCATCTGTCTGGCTAAATATATGGTGATCAGTAATCCCAGGAGACATGAAGCTGTAGGTCAAATCCAAGATCCTCTGGCAAATTTAGGGAAATGATATTTTAAATGACATATGCCATGGCCTTAATTCCCAATAGTCTAGGAGTTCTTACAATCCCAAAAACAAAATTATATATATTAACAAATATTTATATAGCATATTTGTTATTAATTTAATTATTAATTTCACAATGATGGTATGTTTTTTTTTCCTTTGGATAGCAATATGAACTGTAATACCAGAGCTTCCCAAGACCACTGTAGCAACTGTAGCAAAGAGATCTAATCCATTGGAATAATATGTCTAGATCACCTGTTTAATTTGATATAGTACAGGTAGAGGACTCTAAATCAAATTTTCATTTTCAGAGTCATATTATGAAGAGCTATTGGCCCATGTAACACTGCGTACATTCTGTTTGCCCTCAGCACTTTCCAGGAAGCGTTTGCAGGACTGGACTTTTATATCTTAAATTTAAAGGCAAGGGTAGCAGAAATGTTTGATTCTGCCCTGTCAGTTGATACACACAGATTGCAAAGTGAAGCTGTCCACCCGCTCAGCTTCAGCCTGCTCTTACAGTAGGATCCTAGTGCCATTTCTGCACTTGGCTTCCTTAGAGATATAGGAACCAGAAACCCCTCTTTTTTTCTCTCTCTCTCTGCAAATCAAAGAAAATATTAAGAGGTTTGAATGTTTTTACTATGTTTATTTAGTACATGACATGTTTATTTTAGCTGTTCTTTTTAGCTTCTTTGTAAGGAGATGAACTGCAAAAATATGGGAGCATGGCTGATGCTTTTGGTTTCTATAAATGCTACCTGCAAGCAAGTTTTCTACTCGACTGAAACATAGAGCTAAACTGTCATTAGTTGCATTCATGTAAGTCTCTTGACATCAGCAGAATCAAATACATTTTAACCAAGGGTGCTGAGTATGTTCAGTTTCATTCTTAGAAAGACGTGAGTTGTTTAATAGGGAAAAAAAAATAATCCTAATTCAGCAATTACAAAGTACCAATGTTACCATAAAGAGTAAAAAAGTAGCATGACAAGAGCTGTTGGCATTATGCACTGTCTTGTTGTTAAAGAGAACAATACATTGTATTTCCTGATAGGTTACTAGGAAAACAGTGTAAATATGGTGTAATTGTATAGTGCATACTTTAACTGAACAGGGAATTTAATAGGGATGGTATCAATACAATCTAAAAATGCCCTTGAAGGAACTCAGCCTTCATTGTGCCCATGGCTTACTATTTAGATATGAAAACATTCAGTGTATGAAAATCCTTGGACACAGCAATGCAATTAACAAAAATAATTAATTTTTGAGAGTTGTAGTCACAAGTAGCTCAGAAAAGTAAATGGAGAGAGAGGCATTGTTTATCCAATTAGATAATAGGAATACTTTGGTTCTCATTATTCTGATGAGAGGGTACACGTTTGCTCTTTGAGCTTCTTGATGGTAAACGGTGCTAATGAGGCCTGATGGATTCCCTGCTCCTAACAAGCCTCTCAGCAGCGCGAGTGATTACAATGGAGATAGATTTGATGGGATGCGCTCCCTTTTGTAGTGTCTCAGCTGCTGACACTCTGCGACATAATCAGGTCACAGAGCCGGTCACAGCCATCAGCAAAAGCCATAGCTCTATCCCTCATTATTAAAGTGCATTATTCAGTTCCAGGCCTTCACAATACTGCCAAGGGCCTTTTCTTCTTCTTTTTGTTAAGCATCAGTTCTCAAACACAAGGGTTAATAAAATCATCAGCTAAAGAACTAGTAAATTAAAGAAATGGAAATAAAGCACTTCCTTTCAAATCCGTTGAAGGATCACAATTAAATAAGCAGGGAATTTCTCGTCACCACATACTCTACAGTACAATGTAATATGTCATGTGCAATAAAAACAAGGAACAGGATTTTGAAAAATAGCATTGTCCTCATTGTGGACTGGCTTGGAAAGCACTAAAGTATCTCTCATTCAGAAGGGAAATTCTGTCTACATATGTACATGTAGGTAGCATTATTTTCACAATTTTCTGTAACTTTTTATTTATTTATTTATCACGGTAAGAATCACTTGGAAACTACTGCTAAGCGTCCAGCTGTCTTGTCTTGGTTAAAGTGGTTGAGGCCACAGTCTGGAAAGTACATGACAGGCCATGGTGCTAGGAGCGGTCCATTCCCACAGACAGCGCCATTGCCTTCTTTTGAAGAGTGAGCTAATTACAAAATGGTGTGGTAAATGGTGATTTTAGCTTTTTTCTTTCTATTCTCATGATGCTGAGCTGAGGCTACCTCACTTCCAATAGAAAATACTCTTTTTAAATCTGAGGTAGGATTTTAATCCATTTTAGTTAACCTAATGAGAAAAACAGCAAAGTCTGATTTGTTTTTAAAGTTTTTGTTTTAGTTTAATTTCAGCTGATTATGAGCAGGTTTCAGCTAAATCAATGTAAGATATTCTAATGTTGAAATGTATACCTTTACAGGGATTTACAGTGCTTCTGTCAAATCACTTTGAAGTATATACTCAGTGACAATAGTATAATTTTGTGTATAGATACAACAAAAGGAACTAGCACATTGTTTCTTTTACCTTGTTGTTATTCTTTTTTTTTTTTTTTTACCCTGTTGTTCAACTACACAATTGTTCTTCCTTTTTCTTGCTGGTAGACCATGCTATGACAAGCAAATGAGTATATGTATATCAAAAGCTACTTCTAAAACTTCCAGTGTTCTTGAACCACAGTTGCAAGAATCTTTTGACAACTGCAGGTCAACATAAAGAGCTATGCAAAGTAGTATAAACAATACTACAAAATTAGTAGTCCTCTCCAAGAAGATAGGTTAGAGGTAAGTCTTTATTCTACGGTAACCAACAGAATTGGCAGCTATCAATGGGAATGCAAATGGGCCTCCTCATAGGACTTAAAAGCAGAATGATGGTTGTTTTTTGTTTTCTCATTCTTTCCAGAAGTTCTAGGAAGCCCAAAGCCAAGTAATGAGTAACACTTCTCAAAGTCCTGGATATGTGCAATTCATACTATTCTCCAGGTGTGCTATGTCCATCAGCCTCTTCTTTTAACAACTGTTATCATTGCTACATCTGTTTCAGCTACACAACTCTAATATGTGTTAAGCACTAATATTTTAGCCCTCACAACATCTAACAGTACTCACAAAAACTAAACAATAATTGTTTAAATGGTGGCTACTAAGAATGTTTTCCCAAAGCAAAGATTGACAGAAATCTGAATAGGTGGTATCAGATTGGTATATATTAAGGAAATTTCATGACCAGCCTGAGATAATAAAAGAGGCACTTTTTGAGGGAATGCCTAGAGAGGAAGATTGTAACACTCAGATAATAACTCAGATTTAAGAACATTCCTTGGGAAACGCATTGCCAGGAGAATCTGTTTTGACAGACCTTCATATTAATTTATTACATTTCTGCTGGGTGGAGTCTTACTCTCTGTTTTTACCCTGAAAGTTTCACTGAGATGAATACATGTAGCTTGACTGTTTGCAGGAAGAAAAGGGCACATATTATGATCACAGGTCAGTTGTAAGGAAAGATTTTTTTTCCATTGGTTTCCTCTCCCCACAGCTAAACATCAAGGAGACTGTTTGTTTAATTACCTCCCATGTGAATTTGAATCAAAAGACAAATAATTCTTTTAACATACTTCTGCTGACTGTGTCTTTATTTTACTGTAGAGTTTGTCTAACCTCAATTTTAGCCACAGTGGCATAAATGCAAAAATGTATGGACCAAAGTCTTAGGTCATGCAAATTGGTAGTTTCCCTGAAATAGACAGGCACAGAGAGTAAGGCTAATTTAAACCAAGACAAAAGCCAGCTAGACTGTTCTGTGCATTTTGGGCAGTGATCACTGATAAATTTTGGATATCCACATTTTTAAAAACAGTTGTGGAATTTAGAACAGTTACCATATGCGGTGTGGAAGAGTGATATTCAGTTAGCCCCTCGTAACAAAAAGAAGTTCCGAACCACCGTGGTGCCACTATATTTAATGGAGGGAAACTGGCCTTCTCACAGGAAAGAAAAAAAGGGCAGCATAAAAGAGAATCAGAAATTGATTGCAAAAATGCTGCAAAAACCAGCCCCTAACCTGCCTGGACAAAGAGGCCAGCTTTAAAGTAGAAGCACCACCACTTTCCTCCAAAGCTGCAAGAAAATGAGTATTAGGATGGAGTAGTTCAGGCTAGCTGATGAGCTGAAGTCAAAATTCTTGAAGTGGAGGAGATTCCAATTTTCAAAAAAAAAAACAAAAAAACAACAAAAAAAAACAAGACAAGAGGTGATATGTTGCAAATAGGAATTGCAAGGGAAAGACCATTATTTAAGAATAATGTGGAACTTTTCCTTACTGCAAAACACATACTGGAGCCATACTGGATCACAGCTGAAGTCTCCAGTTAGATTTACCAAGAAAAGGATAATTGTGTATTGAAATCCCTATGAGCTTGAGAATGATCAGCATCTATCCAGAAAGGCTGCTGAAATTTCTTTCATTTAGCTCGCAACAAACCTTACTGTGAGTATGAAGCTTCACACTTCAGAACTGTAGCTGCTTGCCTGGATCTCTGCCAAGGTTCTGGATCTCTGACATGAATTTCTTCAGAAGTGCCTAAGTCTTATTTTCAAAAGCAACTTACATACCTGTAAGAACCTGAGTTTCATTCAGCGTTAGGAGTCTTAGTGCTTGAAGGCATGTCTACGCACTGTAAGAGAGCATTGCAAGCAAACTCCAAGAGACAGTACATTTATATATCACATCCAGTGCCATATTAGCACAGATCCCAGAAGCCAAAAACCTTGGTAGTATGGTGTTATGGCTGGACTAATTAATCCTGCTTCTCAACAAGGTGACATAAGATCTAGCTCATTAGTCACTAGCTCCAGGGTCTTGGTAGCATGCTGTATTACATGGAGTAAAGACTCTTTGTAGAAAGCCTTAAAAGCCTGAAGCATGTAGGTACTTTTGAAAATGTTATTCACTGAGCCAAATTAAATCTTTCCACTCAGAAATACTGTCCTTTTGTCAGTGCCTTCTTAATTACTTTTGCATGGAGGAGAAAACCAAAGTAACTATTATTTCTGTTCTCCTACCATTTTCATGAAAGCTAAACACTACCTAAAAGATGCACCTACTACTCCTGTAATCTGTTCTGCATTGTGAGGCGCTTAAAAGCACAGTGAATTTTCATTGTTATCACCAGTGACACACATCACAGTCAATGAAGTCTCTATGCTCTATGGAGGTTCTTACACTGCTCTTCTTATCATTGTATCTTATCACCTTCCAGTAACACATTAAGAAACAGGACTAGTGATTGTCACAAATCGGTCTTCTCCTTCCAAGGAGAACCATGTAGTATAGGGTTGTGTGTTTGATAAGGGCATTTGGTTTTGTCTCATTTTGTTAAGAATTTTTGTTTTGTTTTGTTTCACTTGGCTTTTAGTATAGATGGTGCCAAGAAATATTCTTTCTATATTACTGGTGTTTCCCAAGCAGTGTAAGTTTCATGTTCAGGAATATTGCATTACTGCATGCCTTCAGGAGTTGACAAATTTGAGAGCAATTTGAGGCTATATCATCATACAACCAGAAGTGATGGAACTCCTGCTATATGAGAAATTAACATTAGAATGGCACCCAAGAATGTTCTTAATTTTGACATTTCTCCTTTGGACTGTACAAAGCTTCTTACAAGAGAGTTCTCTGCAAGTTGCAGTCAAGGAAGGCTGTAGGTAAGCAGAGGAAATAGTGGATCAAAGTTCAGTGTTCATCTGAGATGTCTTTCAAGATGTGCTTGATCATTTCTGAGAAAGCAGATTATATTTCTTTGCATAATTTAGTGCTATAATTTAGTGCTTAATTTTATTTAGATTTTATCTAATCTATCCTGTGTATGTCAAATATTTTTTTCCAGTGTCAGAGTTTGACATTGCCTTCCTGGGGCAATTGACATTGCCTTCCTGTGGTGGGGTGGGGGGATGTGGAATGCTGCAGAAGACAGGAAAAACACTTAGAGATCGCTCTGCAAAAGTAGAAGTTAATGTACAATGATAAATATTCAAAGTTCTTGACTCACTGGTAGATTGCTGCTGCTGTTTCAAGAAGGTTTGGTATTTCATAGAAGTCACAAGTCTTCATGCACAAAAGAAGGCCACTGGTCTTTCTTGTTGGGCTGCAGTCTTGACATCTGGTTGTGAATATATCAGAGGTACTGGTGAGGAGAGGAAAACTGGGGTTCACATGGTTGCAGAGCAGTCAGCATTTGTTTTGAAATCTGAAAGAATGAAGAGTCCAGATATTTTAGCAATATCTTGTGAAAATTTGAAAAAGAAAAAAAAAATCTTCCCTGAGCAGTCTTTGTAAAAAAGAGGAGAAAAAAATTGCAGATGTACTTGATTGACTCATTTGACAGTAAGCCAACAAGTAAGTTGTATATATGTAGTGTTTGTAGTGATACCACCAGCCAGATGCAAACCCGTAGGCTTCTACATGTGGACCACAGGCTCCCAAGTAGTACATTAAACAGGAGTTGTTCTGGAAGAGGAAAAACTCTGTCTTCTGGTTGAGTCTAGAGTATTGCAAAGAATTGTGTGATGTCTGTTCATATGTGTTGCATCTGTGAACAGTGGCAGGGAAAGTTCAAACAGAAAAAAAATCACAGTCCTAACCATGAATGGACACTCAATCTATCTTGCTAAAGTACATCTCAGTTTGTCATTTTTCTTCTGAGACTGACAGTGTTAGGCTTCAACATGTATGTATGCAAATGGCCCAGATATCAAAAAGAAAATAGGTCTTTGAAATATCTATGCCAATGTTATTAAATATATATGATTTTTAAAGTACCTTTTTCACTTAAACTTCCTTCTTCACACATTAATTAAATATTATCTCTAGGATAAGTATCTCTCATAGAAGATTAATGTATTATTGTCACATAATAATGGAAAAGAGTGACAGAATCTCTTTCCTTAAGCACAAAAAAAGAATTTATTAATATAAAGAAAACACTCATACCCCTTGAGCAATTCTTTCTCAGCTTCAGAGGGAACCTTTCCTAGTCTTCTCTCATGTCTAGCTTTGTGCTAGAGATTCAAGGAAGCAATACATATATCCTGCCAGTTTAAAAATCAATCCACTTTTCAGAAGATAATTTAATATCAAGACATGATGTACCCAATATCCAAATATACATTCATTTTAATGTTTGATGCATCGAATACTCTGACATAGCCAGGTTTCAAAATAAATGGTTTGTTTTAGAGGTTGGATATGTCATATTAGCATCTACCCAGCAGATAAGAGAAAGAGAAATAGATCAGAGAGTGATCAGGACATCAGGGAGACAGTTTAGAGAGAGATGAGAGAGGCCAGGTACATCTTGTAATGTTTAAAAAAAAAAAGGAAAAAAAAAAACTAGCTAGCAAAAAAGAAAATGTATAAATAGGTCATTGCAGCCCAACTGAAAAAAAGTTTAATTTTAACTTGTTATTCATCATCTCCAGAGGCCTAATCCACTCTCTTCGTTGCAGGCTGTGCATTAAGCTGAGATATGACTTATTTGATAGCACAGATAGACAGACAGCCTTAAAGTGAAGAGAAAATGATATCAGACTCATACAGTGCACTAGCTTTGAGGTGGAATCAGCACCATTTGACATGCTAAACTTTCCCTCTTCTCTCTTGGTCAATTATTTTTATTAACCATCATTCATTGTCACCTGTCCTGGTTTTGCTCTTTCAGTTCCTTCCATAAGTGGAAGCATAAAACTTGGAGGTGCCACCAAGGTTAAGTCAGCCTACACCATGCATCAAAACTGCTTCTACAAAGAAAAAAAGACAGGTCACTGTCACGAGAGACTTGCTTCTGAAGGGAACAGAAGGCCCGATATGGAGACTGTACCCACTTCTTAAGGAAGTCTGCTGCCTCCCTGGGGCCCAGGAGAGAGATGTGAAGAGAAAGCTTCCTACCCTGGTACAGCCATCAGATTATTACCAATTATTGATTTTTCAGGTAGCCAGCGACGAAATTCCAAGAAGTAACTTGGATTCCAAGGGCAATTGAGAGACTTCAGGGCCTTGGGACAACTGGTTAAGGGGTCAGGAGCACAAGTAGCATTCTCCTCTATCCCTCTAGTTGCAGGAATGGTGAGGGGAGAAACAGGAAGAGCCAGCAGATCAATACGTGGCTCCAAGCCTGATGCTACCAGCAGGACTTTGGATTTTTTGATCGTGGGTTGTTTTACGTGACACCAGGCCTGCTGGCAACCAATGGGGTACGCTTGTCTCAAAGGGGAAAAGGATTCTTGCACAGGAGTTAGCAGGGCTCACTGAAAGAGCTTTAAACAGTTTTAAGGAGGAAAGGGTTAAAACCAGACTCGCTAGAGATAAGCCTGGGGGCAACGCACCAGTGTTTGTGGGATGGTGTGCTAGCAAGGGCCCTTGGTTTGCCATCCCGGTGCAGGTAGAGGATGGAGAGCCATGCAAATGCAAAGACACATGGGATATCGATGGGTTAGAAATCACAGCAGTGCCTGAGAATGGTCACGTAGGAATTAGGGCTTCTCCCCCCAAAAAGGTGACAGGATCACTAGCCCAACTGAAGTGCATCTACACCAATGCATGCAGCATGGGCAACAAAGAGAAAGAGCTGGAAGCCATTGTGCAGCAGGAAAACTATGACAGTTGCCATCACAGAAATATGGTGGGCTGACTCGCACAACTGGAGTGCTGCAGTGGATGACTGTAAACTCTTCAGAAGGGGTAGGCTAGGAAGGAGAGGCAGTGGGGTAGCCCTGTATGTTGGGGAGTGTTTTGTCTTCAGCTTAATGAAGGCAACAATAGGGTTGAGTGTTTATGGGTAAGAATCGGGGGGAAGGCCGATGAGGCAGATGTCGTGGTGGGAGTCTGTTATAGACTGCCCAACCAGGATGAAGAGGCAGATGAAATATTTTGTAAGCAGTTGGGAGAAGTCTCACAATCACTAGTCCTTGTTCTCATGGGGGACTTCAACTTACTAGATGTCTGCTGGAAATACAACAGAGCAGAGAGGAAACAGTCTAGAAGGTTCCTGGAGCATGTGGAAGATAACTTCTGACACAGCTGGTTGAGTGAGCCAACTAGGGAAGTCACCCCGCTGGACCTTTTGCTTGCAAACAGGGAAGGACTTGTGGATGATGTGAAGGTTGGAGGCTATCTTGGGCATAGCGATCACAAAATAATAGAGTTTTCAATTCTTGGAAAAGTAAGGAGGGGGGTTAGCAGAACTGCCACCGTGGACTTCCAGAAGGCACACTTTGGCCTGTTTAGGAGACTGGTTGGCAGAGTCCCTTGGGAGGCAGTCCTGAAGGGCAGAGGAGTCCAGGAAGGCTGGGCACTCTTCAAGAAGAAAATCTTAAAAGTACAGGAGCAGGCCGTCCCTGTGTGCCGAAAGACAAGCCAGCAGGGAAGAAGACCAGCCTGGCTGAACAGAGAGCTTTGGCTAGAACTCAGGAAGAAAAAGAGGGTTCATGACCTTTGGAAGAAGGAGCAGGCCACTCAGGAGGACAACGAAGATGTTGTGAGGCTGTGCAGGGAGAAAATTATAAGGGACAAAGTCCAGCTGGGCTTTACTGCTGATAAAGACAATAAAAAAGTGCTTCTATAAATACATTAGCAACAAAAGGAGGACTGAGGAGAATCTCCATTCTTTATTAGATGTAGGGAGAAACATGGTGACAAAGGATGAGGAAAAGGATGAGGTGCTTAATGCCTTCTTTGCCTCAGACTTTAGCAGCAAGACCAGTTGTTCTCTGGGTATCCAGCCCCCTCAGCTGGAAGATATAGATGGAGAGCAGAATAAAGCCCCCATAATCCAAGAGGAAATGTTTAGCAACCTGCTACACCACTTAGATGCACACAAGTCTGTGTGGCCGGGTGGGATCCACCCGAGGGTACTGAGGGAGCTGGCAGAAGTGCTGACCAAGCCACCTTCCATCATTTATCAGCAGTCCTGGCGTTCCAGGGAGGTCCCAGTTGACTGGAGGCTAGCAAATGTGACGCCCATCTACAAGAAGGGCCAGAAGGAGGACCCAGGGAGCTACAGGCCTGTCAGTCTGGCCTTGGTGCTGGGGAAGCTCATGGAGCAGATTAGCTTGAGTACCATCACGCGGCACACACAGGACAACCAGGTGATCAAGCTCAGTCAGCATGGGTTTATGAAGGGCAGGTCCTGCTTGACTAACCTGATCTTCTGTGACAGGGTGACCCACTTAGTGGATGAGGGAAAGGCTGTGGCTGTTGTCTACCTAGACTTTAGTAAAGCTTTTGACACTGTTTCCCACAGCACTCTCCTGGAGAAACTGGCTGCTCATGGCTTGGATGGGCATGCACTTTGCTTGGTAAAGAATTGGTTGGGTGAGGAGGCCCAAAGAGCTGAGGTGAATGGAGTTAAATCCAGTTGGTGACTGGTCACAAGTGATGTCCCCCAGGACTCAGTACTGGGGCCAGTCCTCTTTAATATCTTTATCAGTGATCTGGATGAGGGGATCCAGTGCATCCCTAGTAAGTTTGTAGATGACACCAAACTAAGCAGGAGTGTTGATCAGCTTGAAGGTAGGAAGGCTGTGCAGGAAGATCTGGATAGGCTGGATTGATGGGCTGAGGCCAACTGCATGAGGTTCAACAAGGCCAAGTGCCGGGTCCTGCACTTGGGGCACAACAACACCATGCAACACTACAAGTCTGGGGAAGAGTGGCTGGAAAGTTGAGTGGCAGAAAAGTCTTCTGGGAGTATTGGTTGATAGCCAGCTGAGTATGAGCCAGCAGTGTGCTCAGGTGGCCAAGTAGGGTTTTGTTTCCTGTCAACAGCTCTTTGCCACACACTGTATCTGGGATTCAGTTACATAAACATAGGTCTTCGGTGCTGTTTTAGGTATTGTACAGTATTCCATCAGGCCTCCTGTGGCCAATCTAGAAAAATACTGTTCCCTGGAAGCCTTATGCCATATCCTGCCTAAATCCTAAGGCATTTCATATAGAGTAGATGCCTACAGTTTTTCAGCTGAATTTCTCCCCACTTACCTGAACACATGCACGTGTGTCCACATACACATCACAGCTGAACATACATGAATATCCTCAACATCATCTGGTTTTGTGAGGCCCAAAACCATCATAGCATTGACTAAGACAAGCAGGCAAATGAAAGAAAAATTGTGGAAGGGCCTCTAAATCTCAGGGCCAGTTTGAAAAGGGTACTGGATTCCCTGGAGCTTACTGGAACCTTCATGTTAGTCTCCTCAGGAAAGATACAGGTACTCACAGTGACCAAAAATTACAAATAGTGTAATTACCTCATTCAGTCACACTTGTGTCCCCTGAACCTTTGGGATATTTTTGACCTTTATTCTGGTCACAAGTGAAAATAAACAAAGCCATCTCATCTTAGCATGGGAGATACCATGCTGCTCTCTTTTACCTCAGGTCTGTCTCCAGTGTAATGTTAAAAATGTGGAATCATGACTGTACACTGTTCATGAATTGTATACAGTCTATTAATTGGGGAATAAAACTAGGCTTGTATTTTTCTACGTGTTTAATTCTCACCACAAGATGAATATTAGTAAATGACTGCAAAACGGGAGTTAGGGGATGTTGTGTGTTAGCACACTACCCTTTCACTGCTAGGTAGCACCCCATGGCCTGGTATTGGCAGGCTTTGCTCAGGAGGCCAGAGTGAATCATTTAAAAGGTCAAGAAAATTGTGGTTTGTTAGCAGAACTGCAAGGGAAAGACTTCCCAACCTCTGCCCACAGAATGGCAAGGTCTGCCTGTTTCTTGTCATATATGTCATTGATGAACATCACTTCCACAGCTTCCTCCAAAGTATTGGGTGGTGACTTCCATTTTTAGATGTTTAAATTGCATCTTGTGGGATCTAGACTACAGACTGTATATTTGCAGTCTCTCACTATTATTATTAGCACTTACAGTGCACCACTGTATATTTAAATCTATATGTTGTTCTTCTGGATAGTCTATATTTATACCCCAGAATACCCCTGTTATAACTGATCCACTGAAATGTCTCAGCCATCACACCTACTGTTTACATAGAGGCACATGTAGGAGACAGCCACCTATCTTTGCTCTCAAGTAGGTATATGAGTTTAAAAACAGAAGTTTTTTATGGCCATTCTTGAAAGATACTCCTTTCGCTAAAGCAGAAAGTTTAAGAATCTCTGGACACAGAGGATAGATTAATCATAACGTTCCCACCTTTGAATGATAGCAGCATTTAATGTGGCATTAGCAAAGAATGCCACATTCTTCTCTGCCACATTAGAGAATTTTTGCTATGATGACAAAGACAAAAACCTGCCTGCAATATTTAATGACTGCTTAGAAAAGTTAAAATGTTGGTTTTTAAGTTTTCTTCACAAAGATCCAGAGAGAACAAACTACAAGATGCTTAGTTTACCAGATTCAGAAAAGCAAAGGAAATCCTGATAAGATTCTCTTCTATGAAGTTTACTATGATGTTCACAAGATTCAGCAAAGCAAAGCAAACCCTGATAAGATTCTCTTCTATAAAGCTGATTGAAAATGTTCTGAAATTGCAATCACAAACTTTTTTTTTTTTTTTTTGTCAGTGTATAATAGGGGGTATAGAGACGAAGGGCAGGACAAAATCTAGACAACCTTTCTGCCAGCTTCTCAAACAGTTAGGGTAATTATTTCAAATCTGAATGTTAGACAGCTGACCTAGAAATATTGTTAGTAATATACGGAATCATTGCCTGTTCAAATACCTTAAGGCTTCTGTTATATACAGGGACAAATAGTTAGAGCTTTGCTTACATGGAATTCCCTACCAACAACATGCTGCATCCTGTATTTTGGAAATAAAATGTCACTAATAAGTGTGCTACAACAAAAGCCTTTTTTTTTTCTGAATACAGATAAAAATATGTATGTAAAATATTGCTGAGTTGAGTTCAAATTCTCATAAGAAGATCCATCAATGGAAAGAGAAAAAAAGTATTTACTGAGGCACCTTGCATCGTTGGCTCCCTCTTGCCTTTTATTTCTCCTTAAAATCATACGCAGTGAAAAGAGAGAGCAAACATGAATGATGCATGCTTGATTCACTACATCATTATGGTCTCTGGCAATAGCACAAATGCAGAAATGTTTAAATCGGCTTTATACTACCCAACAAATGATGCAAACGGAGCCCTCAAAGAACACACAGTGAGGGGAAATAAATGAACATCATGTCAAGAAGGCCACTTCTCACCGAGTTTGCGTAGAAGATGGAAATTTGACTTCCAAGAGATGGTTAGCGAATCTTTCTAATAAATCTTCAGTCCACAGTCATTGCTATGTCCTTTTTTAAACTTACTTTTTAAGAGCTGTGTAAGTTATACTCTCCCCAGTGAAATGTGTTGAGATATTACTAGCCAAGTTGAAGTCATTTAAGTGAATCATCTCTGTTTCCATGTCTATTTGTACTAGACAGGGATGGTCAAACAGATTTCATTTTGTGCATATATTGAACAGCCTTTCAGCCTGTGAGGTTTAACTTCTCAAAACCTTGTCTTATTTAAGTAGTAACTCACAAAAGGGGGGGGTGGGGGGGG
>VXAA01003753.1:61704-136907 GCA_013399115.1 Anseranas semipalmata | reverse complement strand
GGGGGGGGGTGGGGAGAAAAACAGGTTGAGCCTCTTTCCTGGAAGAGTCTTTGTGATTTTTTTTATTTTTCATTTTTTTCCTCTTTTTTGTACAGCTGAGGTATTCAGATGTCCAATAAAAAGCCAACCCTTTTTCCAAATGGCTAACAGGCTGTATGTCAATATTAGAATTAGCTTTGGTCTTCAGCAAAGTCCTACATCTCTTCAGAGTCTTAACTTTGGAATCATTTTTCCTAATTTTAGCCACATGAAACTTAGTGGCTTAGTCTTCTCTGTCATCACTAGAAAGAAATAGGCACTCTTGAGTAGTAGAACATCTCACTGATCTCAAGCATGTATTTTAGGCTGAAATAAGTCACGTCGTAGAGATTCCTCGCTATCTATGTTGACTAGAGAGACCTTGGATGACGATCTGCAACTAGACTTTAATATTAGCTGGCTAACGTTAAATGACATAAATTCCATCCCTAGAATACCACATACCAGTTATTTTTAGTGGGTCTTAAGTCCTTTTGATAATATTATTGTTAAGCTCCCCATGGCAGTCACAGGGTTTTAACTCAGATCCTGGTATGAACTGATGATGGCCACACAGAACTCAGCACTGGCTGACCTGCCTTGTTCTGGGGATGTCTAGAGGTATCTTCAACTTTTGTGAAAATTGTGATCCTGTTTTGCTTTTTCACTTGTTTGTGTTTCCTATATAAATGTAGAATTAGCATCTCAGAGACCAAGGTAATATATGTTTTACTTAGTTAATATGTACTTTCCTTGAACTAAATAGGATAAAAATGTGAAGGGAGGGTCTTTCTATTCAGTAGCTTTTCATGCAAGTAGGATTAAGTATTTCATCTGTGGCAGGTTATTATTTAAAAATCATCTGTGAATAAATGAACTTTGCATCTCCGAGGTTCTTCTTGTTTAAGACTTTGAGCCTGTAGTAGTCAGGATGAAATCTCCCCTTTTGACAGATTACTTTTATATTTCTCTGAGCATTTACCCTGTTGTTTTGGTTAGGACAACAAAGGGATGTACTAGGTCTTCAGACCACAGGCCAGTTTAAAAGTATTTCCAGCACAGCTCCAACAAGCAGGTGCTACAAATGTCATGAGAGAGTCATACTGCAGAATAATTTCTGTCCTAAAAAGTAGCCTAAGGTGCCTGTGTTCAAATAATTTTAGGTACATATCTAGGTCAACCTGATCAAACACGTTTTGAAGCTGGGCCATCATAATTATTTCCAGCTTTACCAAATATTACTTAGATTTGTATTTATTCCCAAATATTATATATGCTCAGAAGGGGAGCTCTCAGTTCATTACAAATATTCTGCTTTTGTTCAGAAACAAAACTAGAATGTTGTTAATGGAATTCTCTTCATTTTTTTACCAACAAAGACTGTACTTTAGTCTGTATTGTGGATGGTTGTGGTGGTTTCACACTGATGGCTAGCTAGGCTCCACCACGCCACTCTCTCACTCCCCCTCCTCAACAGAACAGGGGGAGAAAATACGATGAAAAGAGCTCATGGGTTGAAATAAGGACAGGGAGATCGCTCACCAATTGCCATCACAGGCAAAACAGGCTCAGAATAGGGAGTTTAGTATAATTTATTTCCGATTGCTAACAGACTAGAGCAGTGAGAAGCTGAAAGCAAACTAAAACCACTTTCCCCCTCATCCTTCTACTTTCTTCTACTTCCTCCCACCAAGCGGTGCAGGGGAACGGGGAAAGGGGGCTGCAGTCAGTCCATAACTATTCGTCATCTGCCTCTCTTTCATCTTCACTCTTGTCCCCTTCTCCAGCATCAGGTCCCTCCCATGGGATGCAGTCCTTCCTGAACTGATCCTACACAGGCTTCCCACAGACAGCAGCTCTTCAAGAATTGCTCCAATATGGGTCAGTACCACAGGGTCCATCCCTCAGGAACAGTCTGCTCCAGCATAGGTCCCCCAGGGGTGGCAGCTCCCACCAGACCCTGCTCCACTGTGGGCTCCTCTCCATGGGCTGCAGGTCCAGCCCAGAGTTGGCTCCTGCGGGGGCTCCTCCACAGGCAGTAGCGTGGAGATCTGCTATGCCATTGTACACCATGGGCTGCAGGGGGACGGCCTGCTCCTCCATGGGCCTCTCCACGGGCCGCAGGGGAACTTCTGCTCTGCTGCCTACAGCACCTCCTGCCCTCCTTCTGCACTGACCTTGGTGCCTGCAGGGCTGTTTCTCTCACATTTTCTCACTCCTCTCTCCCAGCTGCTGTTGCACAGCAGTTTTTTCCCTTCCTTAAATCCGCTTTCACAGAGGCACAACCAGCGTTGCTCAGTGGCACAGCTCTGGCCCGCAGCAGGTCCATTTTGGAGCCAGATGAAGCTGGCTCTTATCTGACATGGGGCAGCTTCTGGACTCTTCTCACAGAGGCCACCCCTGTTGTTCCCACCCCACTACTGAAACCTTACAACATAAGCCCAAACAATGGTGTCATTACTAGCCTATCAAACAAAAAATTAGAATCATACAGCCTTTTACCCAGGGTTAGACCCAATGCACTTAAACACACTTTGCAGGACTTGCACTGAGTGTATGAAGCACAAGATAATGTTCTTATTACAGTGCCACTCTAATAGCAACTCAGAGAAAGAAGTTGCCATCTCCACTTTGCACCTCTTCAGCCAGTCTTCTGTATGGGAACCTTAGCCTCTTATCAGTTAACTCACTCTAATTGGCTTCTGTTTCTTCTCTATGACCCTTTGGTCTTGCCTGCTGCACAACACTGTTTATTCTTCAACACTGTTTTTTTCTAAACTTTCTATCAAAATCACCCCCTTTGGAAGGGAAGATATATGATAAGGAGTTTCAATACTTGTGCTATCTTTGTTATCTCTTGTGGCTAACAATAGAACCTGAATCATCGTAAAAATACACCATAAGTTTGTATTTTATATGATGAACATTTGTAAAAGAGGGGAAAAAAGGAACCAACAGTTCTCTACCTGACTCTGTATCTTAAAAAAAAAAACAAAAAACAAAAAAAAAAGACAAAAAAAAAAAAACATGATCGTCATGGATAAGAGTGCAAATTGTTCACCTCTGGAAAAATGATGCAACTTTTCTAGGTATAAACTCATCAACATAATTCTAATGAGTTATGGTCTTTGTTGTGAGAAATGAGAAATCGTGTGCTCTCACCCTAAAGAACATTAAAAAAACATTACTGACAGGAAATTGAAAAAGTAATATATGTCTGAATGAATATGACAACTTTTTTCTGATAGAGCAGATAGATAAATGTCACATACAAGTTTCAAAATGCATTTAATTTTGCCACCACAATGGATATTCTCTTCATAAAATATATATGAATCAGGTTTGAATCATAAAACTTGACTGTGATAAACAAATGCATATTTGATAACTTTCTTTTTATTTATTTTTTTGAGAGGCTTATTTCTTTTTTGAGGTTATTTGTTGTTTACACATCTTTACATTTTCATTTCTGAGCGAAGGAGCATGGGTGACAAATTTTATGCACAGTGAGCCTGGATGAACTTTCTTTTTAATCTGAGAAATCGGTTACTTTTCTTTTCTCTTAGGGGAGGGATGAGGGGGAAGCTGAGGGGAGGAAGGAGAGACAGGTAAATGCACAGACTTTTAAATGTCACTGTCAGACATTGCTGAGTTTTCTAAGCATCATTCAGGATCAGGTGGTGGATGAGAAATGCACGCAAGTATTTTCAGAGCACTAGGCTGGAAGAAGAGTCACGGTAGACAGTGTACTGTCTTTTATACTTTCTCCCACTGAGTGGTAGCTCTCAAACTAGGGTCCAGGTTGTTCATGTCCCGCCAGATTAAAAAAACAGACTTCCTGTTAAAAGCTGCAGAGTAAAATGGAAGTTTTAGGTTCTCACAAATGCATATGGCTTTGGTGGAGGTAAGTGGAGACGCAAATGGAGTGTCCTCTTCTTTTGCATTTTCCAGACACAGATTCACAGGGGAAGCAAGAGGACTTTATTCTGCACCATTGGAGCATACAGTGTAGTACACATCCTGACAACACGAGGGCTTCCTCACCCTTTTGAAAGTAGGGACTACCTCAACCCTTTCTTTCTACAGTACCTAGCACATCAGGCCTCTAGTCATTAGCTGAGCTCTTGGTGTCTGCCCTGGTGCAAGTACTTTTGGAGATCTTATTAGCAGAGAATGCAGTGCACTCTAGAGAAGGAAATCTATTATGTATCCAGAAGCATCCTTAAGGATTCCAATGTTGCATTTAAAACTATGCTAAAGAGGAAAGTACAATTACATTTTATTACTTCATTTATCAATCTTTTAGTATAAATTCCTGCAGCATGGTGAGCAGAACTGGATGACTTTTTTTTTTTTCCATTGCTGACTTTTGAGGGAAAAATGGTATTTAATCTAAATGCAAAATGTGACATTTTGACAAATTCTGTTCAGTAAAAATTTAAAGTACATTGTCTGGGTAAGATTTATCTGTCTCATTTTTACATGTTCTGTTTGGAAATTTAGTGATTTTTTTCAAGTTTAGAAAGGTTAAAAGGAATTTGAAATATTTCAGTTTTGATCAGAATGGCTCAATCTACCCAGAACAGTTTTTTCAGATTTTTATTTCATTTAAAAATTAGCTTTAGTTCCACTTTGAAGTGAAAACAAAAATGAAATAACCATATTTCCTACTTTCTTTCCAGAACTACTCATGAGTCATTCAATTGGTTTGCATGGGGTTGCTCCACTGAGTAGAATGGGTTCTATATGAACAGGAAAAAAGAGAAATAATCCCCACATTTTTCTACCTTTACCTGAAACCAAGACCTAAGATAACCACTCAAAAACAGACCTTGGCTGTGCAAGGTATAAGTTAGCCTGAGTCTGTTCATAATTTGAAAAGAACTACAGGCTGCAGCTAGACTCAAGCATCAGCCTGTGCTATATTCATGTCCAAGGGGCCATTACATTCAGGTCAGTAAATTCACTTCTGATTTTTATTAGTAGAAGTCAAATCAGAGAGAGGGCTGATAATATTATGCAGGCATAGCTCCAAACTAAAACGGAGTCTGCAGATACTGGCATTATTTTCAATGAATGAGAAGCCATGAGATGAAATCATCCTAAAAAATATTATCTGGCAATTGGCAGCAGAACCCCAGCAGACCACTGAGTGCAGCAGAACCAGTGGACCATTGAGTGAAACTCAGTGGCTCTTGTAAATGACTTTTGGGATTCCAGTGATTCAGGCGGCTTCTGACTCATAAGATCTACACTGTGATATGATTCAAGACAGTTTTCTCTCCAGTATTAATTGGGAACTAAAAAGATACATCTATTGTGTTTGTCAAGATCAAATATGTTTGCATATTAATGACTTCACCTGAATGAAGAGGGTTAAGAAAGGGTGGCCTGAAAAAGTGGCCTGAAAGATTCAGTGGGTAGAACTATGAACAATCAATATTTTTGTAGTCCTTAGTACATTTGGTGTTGCTATTTTGGGATATTATTCTATCCTGGCAATTAATAATAATTCTTTTCTGCCTAGCCTCTTCCTCAAAACTTATTGGCACTGTTCCGGTATCTTTATGCATTCAGAAGGATCAAACAGCTTTCATCTTTTAATGCATTTTACTGTGCCTTGCTCTGTGCAGGAAGAAATATTGATACTGTTTCAAGGGCAGTTAATACATTCAGTTCTGTCTTAGAAATGAGCACAATTCCTTGACTTACTAGATTGAAAATCTGCTATTACCCACAATTAAAATGTTCTATATACGAATTATACTGTGGCATTTGCACTTCACTTATCCTCTTCTGCTGTAATTCGCGTACACCAGGGAACCTTCTCCACTATTGCTCCAAGATTTAATAAGAACTGCTTTACAGAGGGTTCATATTATTGAGACTTCATTGTTTTTTAAAAAATGTATTACAAGGACATTTGTAAGTACAATATGCATGTTGACAATACATAATACTAAATTACATTTTGCAGTTGCTGTTTCCATTTTTCATATCAGGATTGTTCTCCTTATAGAAGGTTCTACTATTTTTAGTCTTATTAGCTAATATCTTGCTCCATGAATTCTTATCAGGGAGACTACTCAAAGTAAGGCAAAGCCTGAATGAAGGAAGTAACATCTGACCATCCTTATTGGTAGTTTTAAATTTTCATATAGATAAAGATATCTTCATAAAGATATCTGTGGTTAGGTCCTCTTGTTCTTTCAGGCAGTGATTATAGTACATCACTCCATAAGGAGACTCCTCGCTTCATTGGTATCGTTTCCTCATTAAGGCATTACCTACCTGGAGAGAGAGGATGAATCTGGTCAAATGGGACTGGCAAAGCCAAGCTATGGAAGTGTTCTGGATGTCCCTGGGGAGGAACATCTGGATTAAAAAGGGAATAGAAAGGGTGGAGCTGGAGCTGTGAATTATGTCCTCTGAATTTAAGAAGGATCTGTTATTTCAGTCCAATTCGTTGATGTTCATTGACACCCCAGCTGCCACAGCTGCAAGAATAAGTTGTACAAAACACTAGTCCCAGGGAGATACTTAAAGTGGAGACATAAGGGTCTCTTTTAGCATTATTGTTTCCTTATTTCCACCCAACCTGTAGCCACGCTCTTAAACATTCTTGACAGTGGGTAAAAGTGACATATTTTCCTTTTGCATTGGTAGCGTTTCAATGCTAATAAAGGTAAAGTGGTACCTCCTTAGTTCTTCCCTGAGGAATCCTAGTAAATTTTACCTGAAAGTGCAGCAATATTATCCCACTTGCTTGTCTTGATGGAGTGCATCACAGTTTTCAGTTATCTTAACTAAGAGGAAGTATGAGCAAGTAACATAATATAGCTTTTTTTTTTTTATTGACAAACAGCATTGTTGTTTGTTGTTTATTGTCTACAGCACCACCGTAATCATGACCAGAATACTGTGCTAATGGCTGGTTCTAACACAGAAAAAAAAAAAAAAAAAATGATGGCCTGCCCCAAATACTTTGCAGTATGGTGTAAGACAAGTGGCCAGTATACAGACAGAAAAGGAATCCTGTAAACAACTGAGCACTTCCCTTACCCTCCGCTTTCTCTAGAGTCAAGGTAAAGGAGCCCCTGCCCTTTGGTCCTCTGCAAGACACAGTCAAAAAGAAAGGGAAATCTTTGATACAGAGACAGCACGCAAGGACAGAAAATGTACAAAATGTCTGTGATTCTCCACCTTCCACAGAACTGCCCTCAAGGATATAGGCTCTGCTGCCAGCAGAAGAGAAAGATGAACTAGTTTGAATTTATATCAAAATAACTGAAGAGAAATTTCACTTTGCCAGTCTGTATCAGGAGCATGTTGCTTCAGTACAGTAACAATGTAGGTGCTAGTGATAGGATTATCTCAGGGCCATTGTTGCTTTCAATAAGAAAATTGCAGTTATCTAATTCTTCGTTAAGCAAACTTAGAGACCAGCCCTGAATGAAACTGATAATTCTGCTGCATGTTCTCCTCACAGGTTCATAAAAGGCAGTCTCTTGCTATGTCTTACCCAAATTTAAGAATAATTTAGTTAGATTTAACTGTCATTTTTTGAGTATTTGTTTAGTTAGGAACAACTTGAGTATATAAAAAATAAATCGATAGCCTTGAGAGGGACTCAAATCTGTATATAAACTACTGCAAACAAATGTATTTTGGACAATGGAAATGGAGCAGTGACTGAATCCTGGATATTAATCTCCAAATCCATGGACAGCTACCTCCTGAGTTAAGTGCCATTGCATCAGGAGAATGTTTTGTCCTGAGAGATGCTAGGACCAGTAATTTGCAGTTGATACCCACACATACATTGTGTCCATATTACACAACTTATTATAACTCTGATTTGTATCAGGTGATAGCCAGAGTGGAAATTTAAGTCAAGCTCTTAAGATGTGAGCAGAAAAACACGTTTTTCTCATTTCTGTCTGTCAGTTCAGGTGAAATGGGTTAATGATGCATTCAATAATATGAGATACTTAAGCCATTGTGCTTTCAATCAGTGAAGCACACACTCTCACTACTAACATTCAAGAGAAGAACCAGCTGAGGGTATTTTCAGTGAAATAGCCACCTTGGACATAAAAAAGATCTACGTTTGAATGGTATCTTTTCTTGATTAACTAAGGTAGCCTTACAAAAAGTACTTAAGGCTTATAGCAGTACTGCCAGGGAGATAAATAGTATTTATACAAACATATTAGAGATGGTGGAATGGAGGACTGGAATTTAAGTGACTTTCCAAAGGTGAAGTGATTGGCAGAGCAGCACGCTGAATCAGCAGCCATACCAATTTTCACAAGTTAAGAATGGCTTATATTTGGCTGACAAATTTAAAAGGATGCTTTGGTACTGAAATGAATAATCAACTATCTTTCTGATAATTGTGTGACAAAGGGAAGTTATCTTTGTTCTTATGAATAATTTCTTTTCCTAGAGATTGATATCTAGAGTCTTGGAGTTATGACCATTTTCCATCCAAGAAATTGCGTATGACCCATCTAAATTTTCTGACCTACTTTCAGTGAAATTTTTTCCTTCTTGTCCTGAACTTCCATGTAATATTGCTGCATTACAACTAAATTCCACCTTGTAGGCTGGAATATTGGTTTCCATAGAGATGATCCACAGTCTGCGTGGGGAGTAATCCAGAATGGTTCATTCCACCATAATCATATTGGTGATTAGTGTTGTGCTTCGTTCTCAGGACTCTGAAAATCTGTTGTTGAAGAAATGCATGCACTGTCAAATGTAAAGTGTTTCAGTAGTACATTTGTCTGGCCAGGTTGTTCATCTCAGCCTTGCATTGAGCTTTTGTAGTCTATCACATCGAAAGTTACAACTCTTACTTAATAAGACCAACAACTTTTTTTGTTCAGCCTAGAGAAGAGGAGACTGAGAGGAGAGCTCATGGTGGCCTTACAGCTGCCTCACGAGGGGAGTGGAGGGGCAGGCGCTGGTCTCTTCTCTCTGGTCACCAGTGATAGGACCCGAGGGAACGGCATGAAACTATGTCAGGGGAGGTTCAGTCTGGATGTTAGGAAAAGGTTCTTCACTGAGAGGGTGGTCAGGCACTGGAACAGGCTCCTCAGGGAAGTGGTCACGGCACCAAGCCTGCCAGAGTTCAAGAAGCGTTTGGACTATGCTCTCAGACACATGGTCTGATTTTGGGGTGGTCCTGTGTGGACCCAGGAGTTGGACTCAACGATCCTTTTGGGTTCCTTCCAACTTGAGGTATTCTATGATTCTATCAATATGAGCTTTCTCTTGTATTTAACAAAAGTCCAGATCATCTAAATCTGTAGAAACATCAGCTGCAGTAGGGCATGACTTTGTATTTCAAACAATGCCTTGCTGCACAGGTGCAATGTTGAATATCAAATAGTGAAATGATGGGTGGACAGACAACTACTATGTCATCCAGAGTTATTGCATCTGGGCAACAAGACCATGATTTATAACAGCATGTAGAGAAATATGATTGTATAACAACAATGTTGAGTATCATTGCTACTGATTGATTGCAATATCTGTTAGTCTTCTTGTAGTGAATTTTGGTTAAATCTCAAATGATTGAATTAATCAGCATGATTAACTTTGCTTTTAAGAGTTGCAGATTAAAAAATCTGGTGATCTGTGGTAAATATTTTGTATCTGCATGTAATTTGATAGTGAGAAGTTGAGAGTAGGTGATTCAAGAATACATTGACGGACTACAGATTCTTTGACCTATAATCTAATTAAAGATCTGTGGTCCTAAGGATTGCATCTGAAGATTATTTGATAGTTAATGATTTCAATCCAGTTTATCATGGAGAAGTGTCCAGAAAAAAATACATTGGTATTATAAACAGGCTAGAATAAAACATCAGTTGGCATTCAAAAACATTTGTCCAGGATAGATTTCTATTTTGTCAGGAAATTTCACCAGTGAAAATTAAAAAACAAAAATAACTCTTTGAGGGTTTCAAATTTAACATTTGTTTGCAAGACCATCATACTTCTGGTGGAATAACTTTCTCAGGAATGGCATCACAAGATAAAGCAGTGACAGCAATGACTGCCCACTGAAGGCAGTTAAGAGCATGCCATCTCCTTAATCCAGCTTCATGTCTATACAATATAAGTTGAAGGGAATAACTAGAGAAAGAAGTAAAACCAAAGCACCATAAATTGTCCTGCTTACCCAGACACAGACATTGACAATAGTGTGTAACATCTCTTTTTTAAAAGGGTAATATTGCAATTAGAAAAGTTAAAACAGTGATGTTTTAGTGAGAACTGTTGTGGCAGTAGAGAACATTATCTTGTTCTATGCAAGATTATTTCTCAATAGCAACTTTTACTTAAAAAAGACAGGATCAAAGAGCAATTACTAAGCCCTGCCTCACTCTTACTCCCGACCTCTAGATGGCATATCTATGGCAGGCCAGTACGGTGCAATACAACACCAAGTAGCAAAGCTCCTTCCAAACAAGTCATAATGTCACCATAGCATGGAAGCAACCTAATCTCATTGGTGCACGTTGTACTTGGCCTAATTAGGCTTGCTAAGAAAGTATGATTTGTTTCCCAAGCTAGTCTTGAACACCTCAGCATGATATGTATTACAAAGTGTAGGGATGCCTACATTTTCCTCTGCTGTATGTCCAGTATGTTAGATTCTGATGCAGCTGTAAGCAAGTTCACTCTTTGTGCTATAAGGGAGAAGTAGTAGTAAATATTTATATCATGTTAATGCCCAAGGGAGAGAATCCTTGTCCTATATGGTTTGTAATCTAAAGACATAAAGTAATAGTAGGGTTTGCAGATGCAGTGCATATACCTTCACCACAGCAATACAAACCTTGCAGAGGTTGAGAAATTTGATTTCAGAACAGGGATTCCTTAACTCAGAGGTGCTTGATCCTAAGTTGAGACTGAAATCTTCAGAGAAGCCAAAGAGCTGGCTGCCTACTTTTCAGTGAGTTTAAAAACAAGTTGGCACTTAACTCCTGTAGGCTACTATAAAAATCTTAGCCTGCATGAAAAGAAAGTAGAGGTGAATGGGTATATGCCAAAATATTATTTCTGATTAAGTCTAGAAATTCATGTTCATGGCTCAATCCCCTTATATTTACTTCCTGAGAAAATTAATACCACGACTTTCTGTTCTCAAGAGTAATTACAGAAAAAAAAGATACCAAAACCACACATAGAAAACTGTATTTGCATATATACACCCTACAAGGATCTGCATGGCAATCAGGAAAGCTGTTTGTGGCTTGGGAGACAAACAGTCAACTGCTAAAAGCAGTAAGTTATGACTTCTTTTTATAATCATCACACATTGTTAGAAATTATGACTGTTTTATCATAACAATACTTGGCAAGCAGAAATATTGCTGAAATATTTTACACGAGTCATCCATCTAAGAATTTCAAATAATGAACACTTTCATAAGAATCTAACTAGCTGACTTTCAGAAATGCTCAGGACTTGTAAATCTCATTAAATTCAACAGGTGCTTTGCTCAACTCACAGAACTGTAACCTCTAAGGGTCCTTATGCCTGACAGTTCTTGATTTTAAAAGGAGGCTAAATCTGGTAAGTAGATTGCTTAGTTCAGCAGACACTCAACATGATTTTTAATCTTTCATTTGGTAATTATATGTCTTTAGATTCCTGCAATGAGAAAATGTTATGTTGTGTTATTCAGGCTGTTTGCTAAAAGAGATGTCCTTTTTTTCTGACTGTATACATGCCCCTGCTAACAAAACATAACAGTATTTACTTCAGAAAAATTTCACCATATAATTCCTGCAGTGGTGACAAATAAAGTACTGTATAGTTTGATGTTACTATAAAAATATTATTTTCTAAAAAATAAAGCACTGTGAAAGTCAGACAGAATGTCAGACTCAATGTTCCATTATGATACTTACAAACAATATAGCATCCAATATATTGTATGATATACGACAACAATATTTAACCTTGAAAATTAGAATTCCTTACATGAAGTTGTGACTCAGAAGTAGTTTCATAGTTTTCTGTTTCTAGTATCACTATTTGATGCCTTGTTCTCACAACAGCATTTTGTTGTACCATTTATATATAGGTACATATATGTTTATATGGCAATATATATATATAAATGTTTAAGGATAGAGCATCGGTAGAGAGGCTGAAGAATCCTATGTGCCTCAGTCATTTGCTCCTTAAAATAGCTCCTAAAATAACTCACACTGGTACAGTGATCGCACTTGAAGGAACATATCTGTGAACATAAGCAGCTTCTGAAGGCAAATTTACAAAACTAGAAAACTGTGAACCAAACCATAAACACTGTCCTGTGTGCCATTGGTGGTATGACTGTTCCTATAGACTGCCGGGGTTAAATTAGCTTTCAGCCTTGTAACACTAGAAAAAAATGGGTTTCAACCTACCGGCATCATACAACAGAAGCCAAGGTGAGCTTTTATTTCAGATTATGTTCAACAAGCCATTGAAATAAGAACTAAAAAATGAAGTTGAGTGAAGCGTATTTAGATTAGCAAGCATTCACTCAAATAGTGATTTTTAGGCTCACTACAAAAGTAAGACTATCATATATTGCCTATTCATAGTTTGAGATGTTGAATTAGTTTATGTGTATATGGTGGTTTGCCTAATTTTACTGAAGAATTTTTCTGTTGCTCCTTTTACTTTTTTCCCAGTTTTTATATTTGATTTATATTGTTCTTCTTTTGTTCAAAAATAAGTAATTAACCTTCAGTATTTAAAAGGATATAACTGATAAAATCTGAGAGAAGTTTCATCTATTTGGCTACTTTTTTATAATATTTCTTTGGTTGTTGTAGGAAAACAATGACACAAGGCATCATCCCTTTTTCTAATGAGGGAAGAGGGAGAAGAGCTTAATGAAATACAGTTGTATGGTTCATTTTCTAATATCACAGTAACTTCTCCTAATGTCAAAACACAATTGGTTTATTAGGACCCATAAGGAAAGACTCACTGCTGGGAAATCAGCAACTGGGGCTTCAGACAGTTATGCAAAATCTGGTTTTGTGTCTGCAGCACAAATAGGGCTACCATAAGACATTTATGCCCAGAAGTTCCCAGCAGCGGCTCAGCTTCTTCCCACAGTTTCAGCCCGAGTTACAGCTCAGGTTACCAGCAGCAGAAGTGAGAAACCAATCTGTGCAATGGCCAGGAAGTGCTAAAGCGTGCCCAGACTAGCAAGCCAAGTGGTTAACAAAGGCAATTAAGTATGAAGATGTGTTGTAAGACAAGAAAGGCTAAAAATTGTTTTGTGATGTTATTCTTCATACCCCATCATTTTTAAGGAATCAGATGTTTTTATTTCACTTTTAAGAAGAAACTTTTACTGATCAAGGCAAATTGGGGGCGGGGGGTGAAAATCTGTGTAACAGTACAAGTAGTGACTAGCACTTTATCAGTGCTAGGACATTACGCTGCCATTGGGGGTAACATGGATATTGTTGATACTCTGAGGGCTTGAGACTTTTTCCCTCCATGGTCAGCTGCATTCCTTGGAAATTTACCTTCACTGCAATGGTATGCTTCTTCTTTCATTGTGGATGAATTTATGGTTTGCAGGACTATGTAGGCAAACACCACTGAGTTCACTGATGGCATGTAGGAGCAGATCAACAAAAATTACCTTCATGCGCAAGCCAAGTCTTACAACTTTATTTCATATGAATAACTCTTAATCGTGGAAGTTATCTTGGCAATGGCAGATTCAAGTTGTAAGATTTTAGAGGCCTGATCTCAGGTATCTTGAAGTCCTAGGATGGTAAAATGGCATCAACAGCCTAATCAGTGGAAAATACTCAGATGCTCTTAAATCACCCTGGATTTCCTTTGGAGTTAGAAATGAATCATTGTTTCTTAAAATTTAGTTCACATTGGGAAGCATAAAAAGCTGAATTAGCACCTGGAAAAAAATGCTTTCTGAGCATCTCAAGACACAATTGATATATATATTAATCCATGAGCAAAAATGAAAGAGTCTTACTGAAAACTTGTGGTGAAAATCTGACTCCACCAAGCCTTCTGTCAATACTCTGTCACTTGAACAGGGTCAAAATTAGTCTTGGTATTTTAATAAGATATGGACCAAAGCCCTGTCTCTCTAAAAAGGTGACATCTGAATTTACATTTAATATCTCAGTAGGATTTCCGATATCACATCTGCACCACATTTTCTGCCTATATTTGGAACCTTTACATCTGACAAGTGTAATTTGTTTTAATCAACAGTCCTGTGCAAAGTAATGTGCCTGGCTCTGTTAGAGGTTATGGAGCATTGACAAGGGGGTCCTGTGAGTTAACTGTTGGACTTTCAAAACTGTTTGTTTGTTTGCATACAGCAGCTGTTTTGCAGCTCCTCTGTGACCACTTAGTTCTTGCTTTGAGGTGTATAAGATATAGAAGGAATAGTGAAACTCATGCCCATAGCATAAAAAACTGTTAAACAAACACTTTTTAACTTGTTTTTTTTAGTGGCATGAGAAACTTTTTGGATGTGTTGTCTCAAGAACGTGCTTGACAGGTGGGATTGCTCAGGAATTTGAGTGCAAACACTGACAGAGTAAGAAGCCTCCTCTTCTATGTGTCTATTCTACCAGAATGAAACAGGCCACACGTGGTTTCCTGGCTTTGAGGCCAGGTGACACAGTAAGGATTATAGCCACATACCTCAGTACTCTTCCTCCCAAAGCAGGGTGGCCTTTTCCAGGCTATCTAACGGGATAAGTCCGTGTCATGTGCTATTCCTGAACTGTCTTTGAGTATCATCTGAAATATCAACAGTTGCTAGAAAGGAGCAATGCCACTTCACTAGGGAAATCACTGTCAGTTAGATAGTCAGTACTTTCATGGGCCAGTGTCTCAAGCCCGTGGCATGGTCTTGTTTTGTGTCCAGAAAATTTAAACCTATCAAAACCATAAATTTTCATCATAAAGTGCCAACCAAGTACTATAACAGTACAGATTAGGAATCCCCAGAATGGACTTTCTCACCACAATTAAGGATTCATGATCTAGCCCAGCATCAGGACAGTCACAGGAGGTTTGAGGCCAGGATCCAGTTTCAGGACTCCTCCCCAGTGAATATTTTACTTAATCATCCAAACCTGAGCAGTGTGAATCAGGGAGCTGTTAGGATGTTTGGGGAGGGGTACCTGGAGAAAAGGGAACTTGAAAGGGGAAACTTGAATCTGGGTTTAGCCATATCAAAGATGCATGCCATAAGAAGTAGCCCTGTTGGTTTACTAGAGACAGGTGGCTGTCTTGTTTTTTAACCAGAGAAGATTTTACTTTATTTTGGTATAAAATGGAAAAAAATCTTGAGATCTTCATAAGTTTCACTAAGTGGGAAAACTGTTTCCCTTTCAGATGGCTCCTATGGTAACACCAAATCCATGAGGGCATTTGTTTATTTGTCCTTCTGGAACGCCTCTCCAAGCTGTGTGCTTTCCTTGCTCCATGTCTGGCTGTGTGTGTGTACAACCCACCATGTATAGAATAGTGTGTGACACACATTAATGCATATAGATAGCCTTCTGCTTCTGACCTTACAAACTGTCCACTTCAGCACTGTCATTCTATAAAATGTCCAACTGCAGTCCAAGAAATGCATTTTAAATGTGAATGCAAACATTTCTATTACTGATAACACCAGCGCAGCATTTTTTGCTTTGCTAGGATTAGGACCTTGATAGTTAAAGTTATATTGGAGTAATGACACTCGAAGGTCGTGTCCTTTACTGACATGGTAAAGAAAGGACAGGCCTTTGCTACATTTCTGCTGAAAAAATTAAGAAGGATTATTCATCATGTTTGGTGACATACGTTAAAAGTGAAAGAATATATTTGTGACCCATAAATATTTTAAGTCACCAAGAACTGGGAGAAATTTGCATGTTGCACCACCACTGCATGAAAGTTGTGTTTAATTAACTCTGAAACTCAGATTTAGAAAACATTCTGAAATCTGATAATGATGTGAATAAATGCCTCCCTCCTCACTGAACAGCTGTCTTCTCTTGTGAACTGTAAAGCATCTGCAGTTCAGCTAGGGACACCTTAGGAAAAGTATAAAGGTACTGTGGTCTGCAGAGAGAAACTCACAGGCAATTCCAGCTTAGAAGGCTAACTCTCCAAATCACAACCTCTCTCTGAATATGCTCCATTGTGCTTCACTTTCATGCTCTGTAAAATGGGGGTAATAATCTTTATTGATCTGTCTACCTTTCAGGAATGTATTAAGGAGAAATTAAATGATATCTCTACAGTGTTTTGAACACTTCTGTGTTTAAAATGTTGCCATTTTAACAAATCCTTCTGTAGGACAGCTGTCCTAATTTTCTTTAGGGCTCTCTGGTCTTCCAATCCAAGCTTTTTTTGACTGGTTAAGTTTGGTGAATTGATGATGACTTCACCACTCACCACGTGATTGCTGAGTTGCCATAGCTAACTGAGCACACTCTTTCCACTCAAGGAGCTGGTCTAAGCTGTCACATTGTACATCACAGCTGAGCCTACCTAGAGGCATGATGAAGGAAATAGAGATGTGTTTTGCATTTTCTTTTACTTTTCCTGTTGGAATAATCCTCTGACTCTAGCTTCATTCATTGTTTGCAAAAAAAAGTTTGGTTTTATTCACAAGCTTCATCAGAAGTTTGTTGCAGATGCTTTCATACTTGTAAAAAGAAGTCCCCTTTGAGTAGAGTAACTTTCTTCAACCTAGCAGCTTATTGACTGACAAGCTTGCTTACAGTATTGGTTTGACAACTCATCCTAATATTAGTTTTACAGGCACATTCACATTTTAGGAAATCACTATATACTCAAATCTGAAATGTCACAAATGTCTCTTTCTGCAAGTAGTTGCCCCAGAAATGTTAGCTAAAGTGTTTTGTCTAACACCAGCTCTCCTGTTGTTTTGTTGTTCTACTTAGGTGTCATCCAAAAGCAGTTGCATTTTTATGAACATATCTTTATGAGCCGTATCCTGAAAGGCACCAGTATCTCTTTGTTCTCCCTGAGGTCGCAATGGAGTGGTCATCTAGAGTATTAGGCAACAGTAAATCACTGAAAATTACATAAGCACATCAGTTCACAGTTAATACTGTAACATTATAGAAAGCAAGACAAACAGGACTGATATTTGCACCTACTTCATTCCATATCCAAGTGAGAGGTAGGAACAAGACATCATCCAGGGGCCAGAGCATGGCTCAGCGTTTGTTTCATACACTCTTAGCCACAGGAGATTTGTTGGGGGTGGCAGTGGACAGTGTTAAGATGTGTAGGTGATACATGACTTGACAAATGACTTTGAAAGTCCTCATCACCCCAGCAAAGGAATGATTGTTTCCACCCTCAGCGGGTTATACCTCTCTCTCTGTGCTTATTTCACCTAAGTTTGATTTAGCACAGGTAAAACAAGTAATTATGTGTGGCAAGTTTGTGGCATTTGTTCATTTTCCCTTTCTATGTTGTTTTCTCCAGATTATTGGAACAATCCCACTGATGCCTAATCCAGTCCCCTCCAGCCAGGCAGCAAGTGGAGCTCAGGGCCTTCAGGTGCAGCCGATAACTCCACAGTTATTGACCAATGCCCAGGGTCAGATCATCGCTACCGTCATCGGCAACCAGATACTCCCAGTGATCAATACCCAGGGAATAACACTATCACCACTCAAACCAGGCCAGCAGGTAAAGTGTCTGTAGCCTGAATGATTATCAAAACAGATGCACAAAAATCTTCTAGTCCTCACAGACTCTCATGGTCTTTCTAAAAACTCCCACTTCTTTCCTGTTCTTACTAACAAAGATGAATTTTGTTGTATGTAGCATAGTACTACATATTATATTTGTAATTATATTTGTAATGTTCTATTATATAATGTATTTATACATTCACGTGTTATCCAGTTACTCCTTTCTTCTTCTGTTTTAAATGTCAGTATAGTGTCAACAGAAATTTTCTGAAGAGAAAGCACTGTAGGAATATGAGGCCTATGAAGTTCAGTTCCTTGGTTGGTAGACTGGTTTTGAGATGTTTTGGAACATACAAAGAAAATAAAGAAAAATGTACAAATTTAGTAGTCCTCTTCACTGAAGGAAAAGATTTTTAGGGGAAAAAAAAGGAAAGGAAATAAAGGATTTTTAGGGAAATTATTGTTCAGTGTAAGGCACCACGTAGTTCACAGACTTCAGGATGGGTACAGCAAGTTCACTGAGATCTGAAAAGATTTTTGTACTTTTTATAGTAGTCTAAAGTCAAATTCATTAGTTTTGTCTACATCTCTATAGCAAAGAATTGCACCTTTTTCTGTGAAAGACATGAGATTGAGGATGGAAAAAACATCAAATGTGATTACCAAAAAGGTATTTATAAAAGTACCACTCACTTAAATGTTCAGCTTAGCATTCCCGTTGCTGGTAGTGCTTGTTTGCTAGTCCTGCCGACACCTCCAATCCCAGCTAGCAGTCTTTTGTATGTTTTTGAGAATCCCAGGACCCCTTCAGCTTCAAGATCCCGTTTGAAACTCATGAAATTTAGGATTTAGGATTAGGATTTAGGATTAGGACAGAGGAGGATAGGGGTTCTGTATTATTCCCTGAGACCTCACCAGCAGATCATTGCACCTTCAGAGTCCTGCAGCAAAGCAACCTCTTCCAGACAATGTCCAGCAGTAGTATCAGTGAGAAGGAACAGTGAGTGAGTAGTATCAGAAAAGAAGGGACAGAGTTGTGACCTTTCTCTGCACTACTAGTGGCACTGAGCTCACGCAAAGGGAAAAACTGCTGCTGAAGGTTGCAGCTTGCTGATTGAGAGCAGGGGTTTAAGGCAGAAATTCACTATTTAGCCTTATCATGCTGTATTGTGCTGGTTCACCCAATGTGCATGCTCATGTGGTGTGCTCAGAGCACAGTAACAGCTGGCACAGATTGTCAGTCAGTGGAGATCTGATTATGTCCAACAGTCAAATATGTGCCCCATATTGTGCTGGTCTGTCCAGCAATGCTATGCAAGTAGAAAGCATTATTTTGCTAAGGTCAGTGAACAGCCTTTGCTTCTCACACAGAGTCCTGAGGTCCTAGGGGTTGCAGGAAGGGCCACCAAACAACACAGAACCTCCTTACCTGCATCTGTTAGAGTCTGGTCTAGAAAGTATTTTTAATCAGGGAAAAAATGATAATGCAAATAACGTATGAAAAAATACTATGCATTATCATTTTTATAGGAGCCACAGAAAATTATTTCTATGTGTTGGTGCTCCCTCTACTGGCTCTTTGGCTTTTACTGGAGGGAGAGGAAATTCTGCCATTGATTTCAGCAGTAGCAGAAATGAGTTATAAGTCAGATCCTCCTTCACAGGAATAATGCTGATGGACAGTCAAAAGCAATGAGATAGTACTGCCATACCATTTGAAAAGTAAATGGAATTATACAAGGTATAAGGAGATCCTGAATTTATCTTACTGCCTGGGTGAAGATTTATCTGAACTGTAGTGTTTGGCTAATGATAGCATATTTAGTCTTAAGTTTAGAACCTTGCTTTCAGACAAACTGAGTGCTCAAACTCAGAGGACTCAGCAGGAATTCAAAATATTTTTGAAAATGGTGTCACACTGCATTTGGTGCCTTGTAACTTGATGAAAGAAGCTTCAGAAGGGGAAAAAAAAAAGTACAAGACAAGTTTTGGAAAAGTTTTGAGAATGTCACAGAGAATAATTGAGGACATAAATAATGTAGTAAAATGTTCCAGTTATAGATGATCCTAGCTTAACTTTCAACTTGTCACTTCCTTGGAAACCAAGTACTGCAGGAGAAAGAGGTGATTGCAAGTGATGATAGTAAGCTGCTGCTTGTTGGCTGAGTCACAATAATTGAACCTGTGTAGCCTGTTTCAGTCGCTAAGTAATGCATGTTAGTGCTTACTTTTTGCCTGAAGCCTGAAGACTTAAATGCCTCGGATATTGTTTTTAGTCAGCTGTATTTGGGTAGACTATATGCGTTATTTATTCATACAACTTTTTCAAACTTGACAGACTAAAACCTCAATGTCTCCTCATGGAAAAGAGTTCATAGATTACTTATGTGTAGTGTGAAGCAGCATTTCTTCTTCTCTGTTGTAAATAGGTTGCTTTTGAATGTACACAACCAATTCCATTGTAATCCTGTTGCTCTAGTTTTAAAGAATAAATAGATGGTCTTGATTTTATGCTCTTTGAACTACCCACAGTAGAATCATAGAATCATTTAGGTTGGAAAAGACCTCTAAGATGATCAAGTCCAACCTTTAACCTAGCACTGCCACGTCTACTACTAAACCATGTCTCTAAGCACCACATCTACTTGTCTTATAAATACCTCCAGGGATGGTGACTCAACCACTTCCCTGGGCAGCCTGTTCCAGTGCTTTACAACCCTCTCAGTGAAGAAATTTTTCCTAATATCCAACCTAAACCTCTCCATCACAGCTCAAGTCTATTTCCTCTTGTCCTATCACTTTTGTTGCCTGGGAGAAGAGACCAACCCAGACCCCGCTACAACCTCCTTTGAGGTACCTGTAGAGAGCGTTAAGGTCTCTCCTGAGCCTCCTCTTCTCCAGGCTAAACAACCCCAGCTCCCTCAGCCAATCCTCATAAGACTTGTTCTCCAGACTCCTCGCCAGCTTCGTTGCCCTTCTCTGGACACACTCCAGCACCTCGATGTCCTTCCTGTAGTGAGGGGCCCAAAACTGAACACAGGACTTGAGGTGCGGCCTCACCAGAGCCGAGTACAGGGGGACAATCACTTCCCTAGTCCTGCTGGCCACACTGTTCCTGATACAAGCCAGGATGCTGTTGGCCTTCTTGGCCACCTGAGCACACTGCTGAAGTGTTCCTCTTTAGACTATAATTGAGTAGTTACAGCTTCGGTGTTTTCACTGTTTTCCAAGATTTTACTAAACTAAGCAGCAGCATCTACACTGAGAATTCTCCCAGAAATTGTAATGGCTTTCTAAAGTGGGCAGGCGTTTGCACTCCTGTTGTAGTATGTGTCTTTTTTTATCTCTGTTCATAAACAAGTTTTTCTTTAATAATTTTTACTGGCCATCTCTCAACCATTTCAATTTCCACAATAATCTCTTAGAGATTTTCCGATCAGAACTGAATGCCATGAAAATAGTGAGGATGCGTCACTGATTTATATAATAACATTATAATATGTTCAGCATTATTTTCTGTCTTTATCTCAATACAGTCTATCATCCTGCTTTTTTTTATCTCTGCTCACTGAGCAGGTTTTTCAATAAGCAGATGTATCCACCATGATACATCTTTGCTTCCCTGGTCATTACCATGTAAGTCACTAAAATGGTTCCTTTTAATGTGAATCACTTTTGCACCTACTCTGTATTTCATCTGTCATAATGCTCCCCCTGCAAGCTGTAAACAGGTTCTGTAAGTTGTTCATGGTGTTCTGTACTAACTTAAGAAATTCATATATTTCTCCTGCTAATTCAACTTCACTATTGTTAACCATCTTTTCTCGCTGCTTTCAACCATTCAACAAAATTTGTTATAAATCCTTTGATCTCCACTTGTAGTCTGCTTCCTTGAAAAAGGATTATTTATTCCCAAATTTTATGTTTCTTGTTTTTTTAAGCCATCTATATCTCATAGAAGAGAATCTTGTAACCTTAACTTCTACACTTTCTTCATGCCTCTCAGGAGGGATTTTGTCAAAATGCAGATCATATGGCTAAATGCAAATTTTTTTCAAGAACAGATGAGCTTGTTCTAACAACTTGTTAGCATTGTCATTTGCTACTAGAGTTGAAAACCGTGTTTTAAGGAGTTCTTTTGTACTTTTAACAACACATGTTTTCACCAACATGACTGACAGAAGATCTTGAACCAAGAATTGGAGTCTAAGGAGGGTCAGAAGTATAGGAAAAGATTCACCGTGCTTAACATTAGCCTTTCAACTGTTAGATACCTGGTGAAAGCTAGTTAACTAGATTTCTCATAGAGGAAAAGAGACATAGACATGTCCAGAAGGCAACTCATGCCACTGAAAAAAAGAACCATATGAGATAGGTTGAATCTCTTACAGGTATCTAAAGGTATCTATTGTCTCCATTGACTAGAGAGGGAGCTAGGATAGCTATTTTAGGATAGAAAACTAATTCTTAAATGAGTGAAATTAGGTAAGAAGAATCCAGCTGCCAGAGACCACTGGGATTCAAAACACACTCTTGTTTATGAATTCCTTAAACAGCTTTCCTAATAACTGGTGTTTTCATTACTATTTGCTGGCCTACAGCACACCTTCTGCATGTTATATAGTTCTCCAGTGTACCTCATCAAGAGGGTTCCCTTCTTGCTGTTGTCTGGCTTTTTTCCTTCTACATACTAGATTCATTAAATCTGGCCTGTAGTCCCAGTTGTCCTCAGTCGTGTTTTATCTACGCTGCCTGCCAGAACTTTTCATATTTCATCGTGTCTTATAGCACTACTAGCTTTGGGCTTGTGCCAACTCTAACACAATAAAAAGAGCTCCTAGGCAGGATTTTCTTATGTAGTTGGTTCCCCATCTTCATTGTCATTGGCTGTCATACTCCAGATTAGCTGTTGAAAAGACAGCTCTCAGATGAGTCTGTGGTCATTCTTTGTACAGCTAGCTGCTTTCCAAATTCCATGCCAGACATTTTCTTTCTGCAGTCTCAACCTACCACATACACTCCACCATCTCATTATCACAACTCCATGCAATCCTTTGTTTTCCTCTCTCCAGTTAAAATCTAACTAGCTCTCTATCATTTTTTTGTCTCTGCAGTGCTCTTATTACTTTGGTGCTGTCTTTTTTTCTCTGTGTTTGAACATAGCCACTAAAATGTTTTGTCTCAATCCAACTTTGTTTTTCTTTTGCTTTTTATAATGTATTACTTTCAGTGATGAGGATGACAATTTTTCTCACTTTTTCTCTTTTCTTCTACCATGAGCATTGCATAATTCCATTTTATCCATGGATAGAATACTAGATTTCAATACTCAAGATTACCAGACTGTCTATTTATTACTACAAGGGGCTACATGAGATTTTCCTTGCCACAGCATGAACACTTGGCTTGTAACTTAGGCCTCTCTTCCTGACCAGTTTTCTTTATGGCATCTGCACTTGCAGGAATAGAATTTCTCAAAAAAAGTCAATATAACTGCACCACACCTTTGGGAATAGGAAGATATTACTACACTACTTGTATCATTCTAGGGAACTGAGCCATAGAGAAAGTAAAACACTTCACTGTAGGAACATTACTGTTACCTTTGAATCATACACTTACTTATACCTTTAAGTCTATTACTGTAACAGTGACATTATATCCTTCTTGATGGGGGTCAGAAAGATGACCAATGCACCTGATCTGCATATAAGATTATATCTTCTACAGATGCCCATCTGTGTTGTGAATATCATTTAGTGAGCCCAGAGACCTGCAATTACAGCATATACTTCAATCCCCAAATAAGGCTTCAAATGGAAAACTTAGATGCTGTCAAAGTCCTGTCCCCAGTTATGTCCACAGCGTACCAGCACTTCTTTGCTGTCGTCTTCATTCAGAGTTGAGCATGTGCACAGCCTGTGTGGACCCAAAGAGCTTTCTTAAACTAGTTTCCAAATGTACCTATTCTGTCAGTCTAAGCAATGCCTATAGAGTCCCTTTATACAATATTATATTATACTAAGAGAGAAGATACCTATTAAGCATCAAATAGCTTTCATATTCACATATTCATTTACTGGCATTTAGTTGAGTAAGCTAAATTCAGGTGATGGGGTACAGTACTTGGGCCACAGTGGAAACATTCTGGCAGAAATGCTGTGAAAACAATTTGGCATGAAGTGGGTGAACATGTGGAATAACTTGTTAATAACAGATTTCTTCTGCCAAGATGCTCTCAAATAAAATAATGGCTATGGTACACCACTACTCTTTCTCAAAAAAAAAAAAAAAAAGTGCGTGGCTCATTTGAGGAAAAGTAGACTGAGGAGAGGGCTCAGCTTACAGGAAAAATGGAAGCCTGAAAAACTTAAGCTACTACTTCTGCAAGGCATTATGGTGTCATTTCAAAGTATTTGGGAAAGTGTTTTTACATCAAAGTCTTCCATGGACTTTAGTCTTTATTGGAGCTAATATCTATATTTCCCTGGAAGAACTAGCTGACATCAAAAATACATTGAAATTTTTTATTTGTACCATAAAGGGGATTGCTCAAAATGTATTTCTTGCTCTTTGTACCACCCCTGCTAGTTTCATCTCTTCTGCCCTTTTTGTTATACTTGTCTTTTTCACCTCTGTCTACTCTAATTTGTTGTGTTTCCTTGTCCCTCAGATTTCATTTTCACTGAATCATAGAAAAATAGGACTGGAGAGGACCTGAAGAGGTCATGCAGTCCATCCCTTCCCCATAGGCAGGATCAACTGTCCCTGTGTCACTCTTGACAGATGTTTGCCTAACCTGTTCTGAAGAATCTCCAGTGATGGAGATTCCCTGACATTCCAAGGCACCTTAGGCTGCTTCTCCTTAGCATTAAAAAGATCTTCATCATGCCTGACCCTATCCTCTATTACTGCAACTTAAGCCCATTGCTTTCTTCTCCCTTCCCGTAGGGCCATAATTTGCACTGGTTGTTTGTTGAGACTCTGTAAAACCAGTAGCAGTTCTGTTATGATACAGAGCAACCTTTTCTCAAGTTTTTTCTTTATTTCCACTTATCCTCTTTCTCTTTCCTTAGCTTATGCAAACATCCTTGTTACCCTATTCTTCTCCTGTAACTTTCTGGATACAGGGAACAATATCCCTGATCTCATAAAGGTACCTTAATACAGGGTTCCAGTCAACCATCCCGGGTACGGGAATATACTACATACATAACTTAAAAACAAAATTCAATCTTACAGACATAATTCATTTTTCTGTGTCATTATCAACCAATACCACCTTCACTGTTGACAGCAGAATGTAAAACTGATGTAAAAGAGATAAGAATCAGGCCCTTTGCATTTTCCAGTTTATTCTTATAAAGTATTATGCTGCACTTTATGTTTCTCATATTCATCCTATTCGTCTAGCCGTAGTGTGCATACATATATTCCTGCCAGATACTGATCAGTGTTGCATACAGTCATCATTCTCAGCATGTCTACTATATCCACCTACACAGAATGGCACTTACAGCAACTGCTTCTGTAATTTCTGTGCCTTCTTCTGTCTTTGGATGGAAAATGCACAACAGTCATAAATATAATTCATATCATATGTACGTGTCCAAAATTGGGAAAAGTCAGCTATTGCAAGTTTGAATTGATTCTGTCATCTGGAATCTAATTCATAATCTAATCGTCGCCTCTCCTTAAGGCTATTTCTGGAATGGAAATTATAGTAGATGAAAAGAGAGAGAGTATTTTAATGCAATTTCATGTCATAGATAACTATCATTGTTCTTTAAGCGGGACATTTACAGCTTAACCGTCACATCTGTAAAACAGGGGGTGTGCTGAAAATTATGTAGGGAGTTAAAGATAGAATCCTCCCTTAGTCCCTGGTCAGGCTTTAAGGTGACTCTTCAGCCTCTCCAAACCCATTGTTCCCTTTTTCCTCACAAGCACTGAGTTAGAAACCAACATTCTGTAAATATCCCTTATATGTTGCTGTTGCACCTAAGGTCACTGTTCATCCAGACCTTACTTTCCATATAACTTTTTGCCCAGCTAAAACTCTGAGAATTTCTTACATTCATCCCAAGATTTCTGGAGGTTTGACAAGGAAACTGCCAAGTTTCTCAGTATCACAGTTATTTCACAAATGCATTTGCAAATGCAATGTGCAATACTTTTGCAGAGAATCAAACATTTCCTAGACTTAACCAACATACTGTGCATGGGCTACATGGTGGCTGTGTGCTCGCTTTGCATGCACAACTGGAGAATGTACACTCATTTTGGTGCTTCCTGAAAGCATTCAGTTTACTGCGTCCATGCTCAGCAGTTGAACTTTCAGGTGCTATATATGTATTGTGGCCTGAAGATGTTGCATATGGCATCTGTCTCTTATACGACCATGTATTTCTGCCTGAGAAATACTGATAGGAAATGGTACAGAATCATAAAAAATTAAGGCTGGAAGGGTAGGGTTCAATGATGATGATCCAGTCCCCTCTGCTGTTCCCAGGTAGAGCAGCTATTACTGTATTTGTCTAACTTGCTGCTAAGCACTCTCATAGGAACCTCATAAGTTCCCCCAGCAATTTATGCTAGTGCTTCACTATCACATTAGAAAGCTTTTCCCAGCATCTAATTTGAATCTTCCAGAGTATTGCGCCTCGTCCTGTCCCCTGCAAAATACAGGACAGATTCATTCTCTCCTCTTTTCATTAGCTCTGCCTGTATTTGAGGCAGGTGTCATAACCCACTCAGTCTTCTTTTCTTTAGATTAAACATGACCAGTTCCTTCCAGGCATCTTCATAAGCTTCACATAACTCCCAGGCCTTTGGGAGTCCGTTTTTTTTTCTGAAGCATGGCATCCAGCTATGGACATGGTGCTGCCCTTACAGAGGCCTTTCCAGTGCTCAGTAGATAGAGAAGATTCTTTACATGCATTACAGACAACACTCTTGCTCCCACAGCTTGGTATGGGAGTTGCATTTTCTTTGTTTTTGCAACACCACTGTTCTTGGTGGCATGTTCAAACTGACAGGTTCATGATTAATTCTAATCCTGTATTTCAGCCTATCAAAAGTCCATCCCAGTGTGGCATTGGCATGTAAATTTAGTAACCATATCCTCTTCTTCATCATCTAGGTCATTAGGCAAATATTGAGTAGTGCAGAAACAGGAGAGACTTCTGTGAAGCACCATCCATGCACATTTCCATTTCGGCAGATAGATAACCATCCTCTCAGATTTGATTTCCAACTACTTTTGCATTCATTCTGCAGCCGTTTCATCTAAACTATGTTTCCCTAGGTTATAAAGAATGTCACAAGAGGGAGTGTCGAGAGACTTGTAAAGTCAAACCACCTACTGCTTTTTCCCTGTCCACAAGGCCAATTACCCTGTCTTACAGGGCGATCAGATTGGTTTGACACAGTTTGTTCCTAACAATCCATGTTGTCTGTTACTACCTTGTTTTCTTGCAGGTGCTTATAAATTGTTTGATTATTTTCTTCAGTACTTTTCCAGGGGTTGAAGTTTAGTTGACTGGACTATAATTTTGCAGATTTTTCTTTTTAAAGATAGCCAGCGCATTTGCTCCTCCATCCTCACAGGTAAACACTAACGTCTCTAAGACTATTCCAGCCAGTGTGGAAGCATCTAACTCATCTAAATACAGTATTTTTCTTCCCTCACCTAGGCTGAAATCTTTAGTTTTGCCAGAGAATGCCTCTGACAACAGACCCAGAGACCAAATGGCTTCCCTTTTCCAGTCTGATTTCTGAAGGCTCCAGTCTGGAGTGCTGTGGCTGTAATGGATGGACCATCCATTTCTGCAGCATTCAGGGGAGGCCAGCCTTTCTAGTGGGCTTCTTCTCTAAAAGGAGATAGTACAAAAGTAAACATTGTGGGTCAAAAGCACTCTATAGATAAAATCCAGTGCTTAGGGATTTTTTTTCACAGATGCCCAATGCTTGCATGAGTATGAAATCTGGAAGCCTTTCAATCGGCTTCTCAACTATTCTCCCTTTGATACAGTGCCAGTGTTCTCTTTTAAATTTTTTTTTTTAAAAAAAAAAGCTTCTCAAGATAATAAAATATTTCCTGATCCCTAGGGAAGTCAGAAGAGACTAAACCTGGACAGATAAATAATTTTCATTATTATTAAAGGATAACTCAAGGTTTCTGGCTTCATTTTCTGTTACATTGTTCCATGTGGAAGATTAAAAAAAAAAAAAAAAGAGTTGTAATTTTTCCATTCTTAAGCAGACCCATGACAGGAATAATGTCATTAAAATTGTTCATATGTATTGTGTTCATCTTGAATGTGATCAGGTGTCTTTATCTACTGTGCTATGCAATTTGTTGTCTACTTAGCATCAGTCATTTCTGTGTGTTCTGGGAGCATATTACATATAATTTTAGTATTACTAATGAATTCAGCTCCTTTTCTGAAGTCATTTGTTCAGTTAAATATCAAAAGAGAAAAGCTTATAATCCTTAGAATTCAAGAAATAGATTTAAATCACTGACGTTGAGCAAGGCCAAATAGGCCTTTATCTTTCCCCCTTTATGAGAATGCAAATAATGGCTATCACTTAAAAGTGAAGCCTTTTAGTATATTTTTTCAATCTTTTTTGATCAATATTAGGAGTCAACATAAAATAAAGGTATGTTAAGTACCAGTCACCTTAGTGTATCAGGACTATATTATTGTTTTTATTATTATTGTATTAGTAGGGTCTGAAAGGGCTGTACTGGATGACCAGAAGCCAACTCAAAATTGTAAGGTCCATCATGTACCTTCATTCTGTATAGAGACTACCTTTTGAATTTGCTGGAAGTTTTATGTAAAAATCAGTAGCAGAGAAACTTAGTTTTCAATCTCATATGAAAATTTATTTTAGGCAGAAGGGATTAATGGTTCTTTGCTTTTCCCTAGTGAAGAACCAAAGACTACACTATTGTAAAATTTGTAAACAAAATTTTCTAAAGCCAGATTCATATATCACAGTGTATCATTTGCATCTACAGAACTTGCTAGACTTTTTAGATATGTCTTACTTGACACAGTCCTAATGTGAATGGAGTTCAGAAGTTTCATTGTGTGTTTTAAGAAAGGACAATTTATCATTTGAGAAGTAAGATTTCAACATTTTAGTTTGTTTGCTAGGTCCAATGTCATACAACAAATTATTCCTTTGTGTAGGAAAGGGATCTCCCCCAACCTTATCTTCTCTTCCCCGTTCCCACTATTCTTGGCCCTGGTCCTGCAGTATGAAAGGACTTCTCTGAAATAATGCTGATTTAGATGAGAATCCATGTAGGGAATAAAAATCTGACTTCATGAGTCAGAAAACGGGTAAGGACATGTATTTATTAAATCAGAATGCTTCTGGGAATGTCATGGATCTCTCATCATCCATTTCAAACAAGTATTTAGCTGCTAATTAGATTAAGTATCTGATTAAACTGAGGAAAAATGGAAAGTCAGAATGCAAGGGAGTTCAAATTACTCCTGCTGTAACACTCTGTCATCTGAACTGAGTCCATGGTATTTAATGTTCTTATGGGATTTGTTCCCTGGAAATAGATGGGTGAGATGGTGCATTGAAAGATGGGTGAGATGGTGCATTGAAAGATTCTTATTATTGCTTCATTTTCTAAATACCTATTTTTACCTTTTAATGTATAGCTTCATCAGCCCTCCCAGACGCAAGTGGGACAAGCAGCCTCACAACCCAATCTCCTGCATTTGGCTCACAGTCAAGCATCTATGTCTCAAAGCCCAGTGCGTCAGGCTTCCTCTTCTTCCTCCTCATCCTCCTCCTCTTCAGCTTTGAGTGTTGGCCAGTTAGTCAGCAGTAAGTATTGCTCCCTGCCTCTCCTCACTTCTCCCCTCTGTTTGTCCTCCTCACTGCTGAGTTTCCTGATCTGCTTTCCTTCCTTTTTTTCTTTTTTCCATATATTAGATTGTATATTGCTAACTAAAGTGACTCTTACCAATAAGAACTGCTAAGTGCTGTAATGGATGGGGCTTAAGGTAAACATGCCTTGAGAAATTGCAAACAATGCTAAAAATGTTCATAAAAACGGTAGCAGCTGTTAATTGACTTTGTCAACACTGGGCAATTCTTAAAACTCAAATGTCATTAATGTTCTTTGGAAATTAGAATTTTTTGAATCAGCCAGTATAATGAATAATATTGCTTAATATTTGGTGGGCAAAGCCTCTTGCTTTTGGTTAGGCTGCTTGTTCGTTATTGTTTGCTTAGTTATTGTAGCAAACTTTTACAAACTGTAACACTGCACAAATCTAGAGCAAGAGACTTTTCTTGACAGGAAAAGCTTGCACAATTTAAGCAACTAAGAACTGTAAGATGTAGGAGAGGAGAGAGAAGCATGCTGCAGTGAAATAACTGAGTTTCATTGTTGGGATAACAGCTGACCTCCTGACCAGCCCTTTCTTCCAGGTCACACATTTCAGAGTCTTCACTAGTACCTTATTAGCATTAACTTTGGTCTTTACATAGCAAGATCAACAGGTTGGAAGTATGCATAAGAAGCATTTACAGTTTTTGGACATCTGCAAAAATCTAACTGTATTGAATGAATCTTTGTTCAAAGATACTCCATGTGCATACTTCAAGTAAACAAATAGTGTAGCTGATATTGTACTGGCAATGTAAAATATATGACTGATGTAAGTTTATGGAGGGCTTGGAAAACATTTTAAAAGATCTTGATTGGATTACCTCAGAAATTGTTTACATGGGGAAATTACTAGCAGAGTTATAGTGGTAAAATTATGCTAGTATAATTCCCAGTGTGAATACTTCTGAAATAAACACAACTACATGGGTATCTGTAAGTACATAAAATATATAGATATAGATATAATTATAGTGAAATATATTGCTATTGTCCTGTCAGTAAATTTTCTCATGTAGACAAGCTTGTAGAAAGAAGATGAATAAGAAGCTCCACATTAAAAATACGTAGTTACCCCTTACCCATGTGGGAAAATTGACTAAAATAGCTAGTGCAGAATAAGTTACTTCTCAATGGCTGGTCCAGAATAGCTTCCCTTGCAGACAGTCTTATAAAAAAAAATCTAGAATAATTGCTGAGGGGTACTGTACCCCACAATAGTTATTCCAGTGACTTTCACCATGTGGGTAAGCACTCTACACAATCAAAGCAACGTGGAAAAACACCTTTTAAGTTTACAGGATAAATCGCTCCAAGGTTAGGAGATGCTGGAAAAAGAGTACTTTGTGTAACTGTATCTAACTCATCTTATAATATGTATTTTGTGATAACCAAATATGTTGTGATTAAAATCACAGAATCACTATTTTTTTCTCAGCCTTCATTCTTTGCATCATTGTTCAAGGGATGAATCACGTAATATGGGAGGATACTGTCCCAGGGTTTGTTCCCTACCTGGTTCACTAAACTGTTCCCCAGTTTGTGTGAAATTTGAGGTAGGGACTTGTAGAAGGGTGAGGGATGGTCTTGTTTCTGGCAGCAGAGGGCTGAGGAACTGCAGCTCTGTCTGCCACATAATTATGGTGCAATGGGAGACAAGTCACATAGAACAGATTTTTCACAAGTGTTCCCTCAATATCCAGCTTGAGACTCCGGACTTTAATTTACAGAAGAACCTGGTACTCACAGTTACAATTCAAAGTGCACTTTCACTGTGGAACTGTATAAAGCATCATTTAAAGCCACAGTCTAAAAAATCATCTTCTACTTGACCTCGAATAGGTAGCCAAAAATGACTTTGCCTTAATATCTGTCTGCTTGTCTGTGAATGAGAAGGGGAAGACCCTCATCTTATAGAAACACAAGAAAATAAATTAAGATTTCAAAAAATAGAAAAGCTCAAGAGGAAATGAATAACTATGTCTTTGGTGAAGAGCTTTAGCAGAGGTCTAGGGCCACACACTGAACAAGTTAAAAGGCAATACATCAATCAATTCCTCCATAATGAAGCACAATTCATCTTGTGCACTGGACAAGGCAGGAGTCGGTGGAAAAAAATGGTCCAGTGCTCAGACCAGTTTCATGGGCTACTGTTGCCCCAGCATTTTATAACTTCTTAGTGTTTATTTGTGCAACTCTAAGGATGTTCTTTTAGCTTTGTTTTTTTGCTTGGATATATTTCAAGATTGTTACAAAAGCAGAATAGTAATGTAAGTCAGTCATATGGTGAGCTAATATTTATATTCCTAGCTGGAAATGTGAGATCTTCTGTCGGTTGAATGGATGAAGAAGCTGATAGGTTGTGTTATCGTCTTGTTTGTCCTGCTCTAAAAGGGAGTAAGACCCATGCTATGCTCATGGGTTTGGCTGAGGGCAGAGGCATACAAGGCATAGAAATATCGAGCTGGGGGAGAGGGGGAGATACACTAATGAACATAGACTTTTTACCTCATTCCTCTCAGGCTTGACTCCTCGACTCCTTCCAGTCCCATTACTTCCTCATGCCATTCTTCACACAATCTACATTCCCTTGGGCCTCAGTACTTCTGTTCCTCTTTCCTTTGCCTTCTCACTGCTGTTCTTTCCCCACAGTCCATCATCCCTCAATTTCTATTCTCACTTCAGTCCTCTTCCAGTTCCCAGTCAGTGTCTGTCCCCAGATCATCTCTGTGTCCCTTTTACCAGCATTTTTATCAGGTAATCACTGTCCTCTTCTGCCTTGCTTTATCACTAATATGACCTCTTTTTTCCCCTATTTTCTTTTCTCTACCCTAGTGAGTCCTACTTTCTTTCTCTGCCCAGTCAGACCCTCTCTCCCTCCGCTCCAAACTCAAATCCCTGTTCTTTAGTAGTCTTCATTTTTTCCCTTCCTTCATTTCTTTTTCTTCAGGTTCAGGGTTAATTTTTGCCCCTTCTGAATCCAAATCCACTCCCATGCTCCCTGAAAGCCATTGGAAAAGTGTGGAAAATGATGACCAGGAAGAGAGGCAAGTCAGTCTCCCTGTCTTTACTGCCATCGTGGCCCAAAGCAGGCCAGAGCCACAACCATAGCAGGAGGGGTTCTTCTCCATCTCCTGCAGTCCTAGGCTCAAGCATCCTCAGTACAGAGAAAACCTTAAAGAAAACTCCACACAGAGGTCTAACAAATCTCTACTGAGGAAATAGGAACTTTGGAGACTCACCTGGCTGGACTTGAGACATATTTTTACTTGGGATGGCAAGAAGTCTACTGCTGACATAAAAGTTATCTCCCTGACAAATATCAAGGCTGAGCTTCAAATGGTAGGGAAACTGGAGCTTCTAAAACAACATGGGTTATTACATTTTATTTATTTATTTATTTTATCCTGGGCAGAACAACATGTTTTATTTTTAGAAATGATTGAACTGAAATTTGTCTTATAATGACAAACAACAGGCAAACTTAGCCATAGTCAATAGCCTGCCAGTGAGAATGAATGGAACAGAGAAGATAGTTGGAGTGCTTCTCCCTTGCTCAAAACTGAAGAACAGATCAATTAAATCAACAAGTGGGGAACTATGGGTAAAGAAAATACTTTTCATACAATTAGACTGAGGGATGTGTTGTGCTTGGGAGTTAATTCACTGGGAATCTGATCTTAAGAGCATTTCTAAGGGAGAGGGTATTTACATGCTGTAAAAAAGCGTGACGATAATTACACAGGAATAAAAAGTTCTGGAACTGACCTAAACATATTTTTCAGGCTTCATCCAGTCCCTAGCTATTCAAGACCAAAACAGTGCATAATGTGAGGGAAAGATCAACAAAGCAGTGGTCCTTGATGACTGTCCAGCGTATCCTTGACAGCATCTAGACAACTACAAACTGGATTTGACACTGGTTGCATAAGCCTATTTGAGGTGGTATATAAGTGCCAATGTTCTAGGGCACAGGAGAGCTACCCGCTGGCTTCTAGTAATGTGAAAAGAGCCTACAAGAAAGTAGAAAATACAGTCAGTTCAGTAGGGAAAGATCAAACACCTGTGTAACGAAACATGAAAAGGCAGGCAGGATGCTTTCTTTACAGCTTTTCATTCTTGTTGATAATAGCACCTTTTTAGATAAACAGTCTTAACCGATCTTCATGAATTTGATAATTGCTTTAGGTGTATAAAAATCCATTTGCATACAATTGTGCCTGCACACAAGGAAACAAATGGACAGAAAGTGCCTCCCTGTTTTGCTCCTTTGCAGAATGCACGCAGTTTTCTGGGTGCAGATCCCTGAAGGGTAGCAGCACCTCTGTGCCAAGTGTATGGCCCATAATTGGACAGAGCCTTCTTAGCATCCCAGCTCCCCCTGGCCAGCAGAGCTTTGTTTAGCAGGCCTACAATTGAAACCTAGTGTCTGCTGAAGTCCATCCAAAGTCTTTTAGTGGGATGAGGCCTGCAATGGGTCAGTGCTCCTGCAATAAATCCGTAGGCATGTAGGTAGCAAGAAACAGCTTGTGGCATCCTGACCATCTGTTTGATTGCTTTACCACTTGTAAGGCAGGAATGTTGTTGTTTTCTCTTTCTCATTCATTCCAAAGCTGCAGTCCAGCCTTCCAGAGTCAAGTACCTCAGCAGAGATTCACCATATTCCAAAATCTGTTGCCAAATGTGGTAAAGTTCATGTAAAAACACGCAAGTTCGGCTACCTTATTCTATTAATTGGATTGCTTAGAGCAACTTCAGTCGTTAAATAATTGCTTGAGGCAAGATTCTGCACACTTGCTGATAGAGAGTAGCTCTCTCTACAACAAGTCATCTCACATGAGTAAAATTACTAAAATACTGAGATAAAGGGATCAGGGTTGGGCTTTAATAACTTCAGTGTTCCATGTTCTTTGTTTTTATTCCTTTCACTTTTCATTCTAGTCATATTTTCTTTATGATATTACATTTTTTCTTTAACAGGTTTCCTAATTTTTAAAAAGTGCATTTCCTTAATTTCTTACTACTTTCCCTCATTTATTTTATAGATTTATTCCTCTTGTGATGCCCTGTAATATTTTTTTTAGCTTTTTTTTTTTTTTTTAATTTCTTGTCCTTTTTTTCCCTGGACTGTTGCATTCTTAATAGCTTCTCCCTTTTGTCTCATCCTCACCCCATCATCCCTCACCAGCAACCAAAGCTAGTTCTTCTTGAGACAAACAATTATGTTTCCAGAGAAAGGACATTTTAAAAGAAGGTCTGCATAAATAAGGACTGCAAGATTCATCCTCCACTCTTTATGTCCCTTCTGTGTGGTTTCTTCATATTGTGCCATCCTGTCTCTGTTCTCTTTTCTCTTCTTTGTTTTCTCTTTATTCAATTCTACATTGTCATTCCTCCTTTTTTACATTTCATTTTCCTCTTCTCAGATGCATCCCTCTTCTCATTTCTTTACCTTTTCTACCATATGTTCTCTTTGTGGAAATTGCTGTTTTCCTCTCATGCTCAGAGATTTGTGTCTCCATGAAGTTCCTTTCTTCCTTCCAAATTCATTTTGCTGTCATCTGTCACTATAAAATTAAAATGCCTCCCACAAACAAATTATTCTTCTCTTTCCCATGAGCTCCAGTCCATTTCCCATTAACAGTGTTTTGTCCTGCCTCTCTCGTCCAATTTACTTTCTATTGAACTTCCTCTGCCAGCTCTTTCTCTTCCTGTCTGACTGGGAAATCATCCCCTGTAATCCCTCCTGTGGTAGAACTCTGCACAAGAGAAATTTGCTTTTTCCTTCAGGGTGCACTGATTCTCTGTAGCAACTCTTTCCTGTCACTATTAAAATCACAAAAAATTTGCACTCACCAAAAAACTCATGGGATTTTCAAAAGAATTCAAAAGCAGGAATAGTATTCCCTTCAGCAGGAAAAAAAATGGTTTTCGGTGCAGGAGAGCCTGTGGATTTTTTTCTTCCAATCTGCTCACCCACCTTCGTCATTCACCAGGACATTTGGGGGAATTTTAGGTGACTTCCTTTTTGTTATTCTGCTATTCGTATGTCCCCTACGGTGGTCGCAGACAACTCTCACCTTTGTCCAGTGCCCATTAGTTGCATACACACAACAGCCATAGAGTATGAAGCTATAATGTTCCCTGGGAATCTTTACTCTAAATGCTGTTACTGTAGATCCTAACCACTCAATGAGATTGGTATTCTTTATTTTCCTCTTGGCACTGTGCAGCCTTCTCTAGGATATCTATTTAATTTAAAAACCATCAGTTTATTTACAGTCTTCAATCAACTACTCTTTCTAAAATGTGAAGTAAACTATACGCTTAACTGTTCTGAGAGCTCAAAACTTATTAAAACCAAATCCATTATCTATTTGTGTATATTTATGCATGTGTATGTATTAATCCACAGTCCAAGGTTATGTATTTATGGCATTTTAATGGCAACAGAGTAAAACAGACTGGTGCTGTCATATGATAATGTCAGTAGAGAGGGCTTCATAGTACTGTGTGAGTAATATGAAGCTGATAGAAATCAAGGGACTACTTCTGTGGATTTCAAAGGGCTTTGAATCACACCTGAAGTAGAAGTGGTTCTGATTTGATACAAACATTGTTTTCCCTAGAGTTCAGGGATAAAAGGCTTCAGTGTTTTTGTCCACCCCTGTTAGCACTTTACTCCTCCCAAAGATACTATATAAGAATGAAGCCTTTTCTCAACAAATACTACACCATATATAAGGATCTACTCCCATATTCCTGAAGTACATCATAGGTTTGTTTCTCATTTTAAGGAGAGCCCAGCCTAATTGTTCCCTCGTCCAAGACCGCCATGCAGGAAAGGACTTTCCATGATACTCAGTTTTGTAAGTGTTGTACCAGAAGAATTCAGCAGAACATGGCAGAATTTCTGTATAACCACGAACAAGCATTTTCTTACCTCCCTTTTTATTCCTAACAGGTGTTTGAGGGGGAGGAGGGTTACAGGTGACAGCAATAGAGCTTGCTACTTTGAGAGTTCTCTGGGAACATCTAAATTGTACTTTGTCACATCCCTGATCACCTTAGTCAGAGACCTTAAAAAGGAAGGAAAGAGGTGAGGAAAGTCACCATCTTAGTGCACTTTACTCAAGGGAATCTTGAGTAAAGATGTAAATGAATCTATCATTTATGATGTTTTGTACATATATCAGTTGCTCTTCAAAGAACCAAAGGGCTGATAAGCATCCATCTCCACTCTGTCTGTGAAAATCACGACTGATATGCTAGGTAGACCGTGTATAGGATAAGTAGGAACATTTCACAAACACAAAGGCAATTACTTTATAAATCTGAGTAGCCCTTGTCATACCCCCCACTACCAATAAGCAAATAATATGTATCCTAACTTTATACTGATTGAGTGCATGACTATATGTACAGGTGAGCTCAAGCACAGCACTGGCAGCAGGAGTGTGGAGCATTGTCAAAACCAGGTTCAGCCTGTGTATGTGTTTACCTGTACGCACAGTTCATGTGGTCCATGATTACATAGACAAGTATTTTTAAAATCCTATTGCTTCATGTGCTTCCTTCACACAGGCTTTGAATGAATATAGGCTGAATTTATATTGCAGACAAAACTCTTCCTCTATTATTGGACTAAAAGATTTTTTATAGGACATTTCCATCATAAGGGAATTTTACATCAGGTTTATAAACCACTGAAAATAAAAGCTCTGTTACTGTAGTTCTGACATGCCCTTAGCTATAGCAGCACTAGCAGGAGCCACTGTAATATAGGGTTCAGAATAGTAATGTAGTCTAGCACTGTCCTTGGACAACTGCTTGCATTTACAGAAATTGATGGGTTATTGTGCTGCAAACTTTTCACCTAAGAAGTCTGAGGAATGAGGTGAAGAACAATAGAGATGTCTCGCTGGGAGAATGGCTTCACTACACGCAGGATTGCACAACACTTTGAAATCTTCCACCATCCCAGTCCCATGCTGTCTCCAGCTTGGCAAACGCTTTCATTTAGCCAGGGATCAGTAGCTTGGGGGGGAAAAAAGTTCCGTTCTCCAGCTGTTGTGTCATTTCCCTTGATAAGTCCTAAATTGACCGAGTTATCCAGCACCAAAGGAGCTTTCCTGTGGTAGACATGCTTTATTATGTGCCCTTTCAGGGACAAAGGCTTCTGTGTCAGTAAAACTGCTATGGAGAGGAAGGACAGATTTATTCTCACAGCATCATAAGCATTATCTTCTGAGGGGCTAATGTAAAAGTAAAAAATTGTGCAGCATTACCATCCAAAACCTAATGGCTGATGTTGCAAATACACTGCTCCTTGATTATCAACCTGATGGGAGGCAGAAAGAAAAGCCTGAAAGGCTGCTTCTCCAAAGGGCATATTTTAAAAGATGATTTTTAAATGAAAGGGGATTTTTTTTTTTTTGTCTGGGCTTATTCTTTTGCTGGGTTAGTTTGGATGTTTGGCTGGTGGTTTGGGCTGGGTGTTGCAGAAAAGGGAAGGAAGGTTTGTGAATTTCTTTATTTGGCATTAATTTTAGATGAAGTGGAAAGTCTTGATTTCAAATTAAAAAAAAACAAGCAGTTTGTGCGCATGTTTAGTGCTCCCCACAGACTGCAAATAAATATATTAGCAGCTGCCTTTCTTCTGTATGTAATGAAAAGGAGACACAGGGAACATGACTTGTCAAAAGTGGGGGAGATTTTGCAAGGCACAAATGGCAGTGAGGAGCCCAGCCACCCTCTCACCCTGAGGAGAGTTGGCCGTTTTTCAGGAGTTCAGCAATGAAGTATGTCTTTGAACATCTTTCACCACCACTTGGAAGCACTGCGGCGTAGTTAGCATTTTAGCAATCTGAACATGCTTCATAACGCACCTAGCAAGGCAAGCTTGTTTGTTTGGGGAAGAAGAGAAAGGGAGAAGTATTAACAAATAAACATGAACATCTTGACAATGAAACATGGTGTAAGCCTAGCCCCCTCGTACGTGACATGAAGAACTGACACAATTCAAAAAATATTTCAACAGATCCTCAAACAGCCACTGGAGAAGTGGATGGGGTGAATCTGGAAGAAATCCGAGAATTTGCCAAAGCTTTTAAAATCCGGCGCCTGTCCCTTGGCCTGACACAGACTCAAGTTGGCCAAGCCCTAAGCGCCACCGAAGGCCCAGCCTATAGCCAGTCTGCCATCTGCAGGTAACAAGTTACATCATAACCTCTCCTCTTCTCTCTTTGTTCTTCAGAATTATTCAGTTTATTGCGAGGAGCATGCTCAGATTTGAGTCATATGCCTTTAGAATGTATTATTATTTCTGGGATTTAAACTAGCCAATGATGTTGGTATCCGGCAGATGTTCTTGTGTAGCCCTGAAGTAACGAAGTAACTTTAGTGTTTTTTTTTTCCCCTTCTTCTTTTTTTAAACAAGTGAGAAACAATGTTCCTGGCATTGAGACTTAATTCAGTAGACGAGCTGGAGACCCTGCTGGTGCTGGATAAGCACCAGCTGACCCTCTTCATACTGTGCCATTTTCTACAGATAGGGTTACTGAACAAATATTTCATGGTTGCATCCCTGCTAAGTTAAAACCTGTATTACTGTGGTTAGCACTTCACATATAGGATGTTAACGATGATTTACCTCGGCAACACAGAAGGGAAAAAATTATCTTTCCTGCTATCTTGCAAACTGGCAGCTATTCATCTTTTATCACCTAAATGTTTATTTAAAAACAAACAGACAACCCATGTATGCAAAGCAGGAGTAGAAATCTACCCTAATCATAAGAGATGATAATACAGTCTTGACAGAGTTAGTTAGAAGCAAACACCGTATATGCATGTATGTGTGTTACAGTAATCCCATGTTTATGCATGAGGTAACAAACACACTTAGGTAACAGCTTTTTCCTCTTGGGCAATGGCTTATAGTCCTTCTCCATCAGTGAAAGCCAAGAAACCAACTCTAAGCTCATTTAAGTGGATTTTGTTCTTGGTGATCCATGAAATGCTCTGTCTTTTTATCTGCTCTTTATACTTTTAATGTATTCCCCATAGAACGGAAGTGTACTTTTCCTGCAGTTTAAGACTAAGGTTATAAATAACATCAGTATGGGGTAGTGAGCTTGCAGCTCACATTTTGCTCAATGATTTTCCATAAAACCCATTGATTGTTGTTAAATACAAAAAGCTCCATAGGATCCTCTCACTTCTATGGCCTCCCCTACTGTTTTTTCTTATAAGATACCTCCCTGTAGAAAATAACCTTTATTCAGTCTATACAAGGATACTACTGCTGGGAAATTTGTTTCAAGACTTGTATATCGTTATACCAAACAACATGTACTGCAGTATCAACACTAACAAGCAATGCCGATGATATGAATGCTATTGCTCCCTGTTGCTAAGGATTAACTTTTTTTTTTCTTCTGTATGGTCAATTGGTAAAGAATGCCTAAAACGAGTGGAGTTTTTAGCAATTGCCAATTTGTTTTAGCCTTAAGATGCTGTTTAACATACTATACTTTTAAGTGATAAATTGCAGTTTCCTTTGCTTACATCTAGTTTGCTGTGTCCTCATTTCCTCCACCTACCTCCTGTCTGAGAAAACCACTGGGGATGGTTTGAATTTTGCTAAGAGAAAGGGTTCTTCACTAACCCATTATCATGAAAACCCTAATAAAGAGGAAGTTGGAGCAAAGACATGGCTAAATAAAGCCCAGAATGTGGACACCTTTGACAGAGCGCAAATTTTGCCCCCTCAGAGGGGTAAATGGCTCAGAACATGAGGACTGGATGCAGAAGCTGGTCCCAGATACTTGCAAAGTTATGGGTTTTTTTCCTTCCTTTGACCCTCACAAATGGATCTCATTTTGAGGTATACTAATCTGCTGTGACTGTGCATTTCTTGTTAAGCACCAAGACATGCTGCTTCAGTGGCAGTATGCTGCTCCTTGGAAGTAGTAGGTTTAACATTTTTTTTAATGATAACAAAGGAAATTCAATATGAACTCCAGGGTAATGGAAAGGGCGGTAAAGTAAGCAAGTTGAACAACCAACTTGGAGGCAGAAGTAGAGTCTTCCAGTGCCCTTTGCAGGTCATATCAGCAATATACCACTTTGCTAATAAGTTCTGTGTGCAAATAACGGCACTGTCATAACTTGACACGAGTTCTAAAACATACACTTCTGACCAAAATATCGCTGGACACCAAGGAAGGGGACGATGCAGTCAATCCCACACTAGGATGCCAGGAACTGATTACAAATTCATTACCGTGATACTATTTGAAAATATTTCTTGTCTCATTCTTTGTTTGTGAGAAATGCTTTGTTTCTTGCTGAAATATTTTCTGCAGCTGCCATGTGCCGAATACAGACACTAAAAATCACCAACTCCAGCCGCCAAGTTGTTTTGCACAAAGGCATTGATTCGGTTGGTCTCATCTCCCAAGCACATTGTGATTAGTAGCAGCAGCGGTGCTTGAGCACTGGGCGGGCTGGAGAGGGCAGCAGCACCGTGCAATAATTGCCGCCTTTCCGCAGGGTTAAATACCACAGCGTATGGGGTGGACATAGGTGAAGTGGAGAAATACAAATGGGTGGCATCAGAGGAACTGGGCTAAGACTTGTTTAATGCATAGCAAGAGAGGATGAACTTGATAAATGAAAGAAACAAGTACTTATAAGAATTGAAGAATGAACTCAGCTCTTCTGCTTGTTTTTGAAAGGATTAAAGCTTTGTGTAGCTGCTTTTCCAGATGTTTTATAATACTTGTAAAATCTGGTTTGGCAAAAGACTTTTGATGGCAAAATGATATATAGAAGACCTCATTTACAGGAAATGATATCATTCTGGTACAGTTTGCAAAAATCCCACAATAAACCCAGCTTGGTGCCACAGCATATTAGTAGACTATTATGCTGGGTTTCATCTGGAAAACATGAGTCTGTCTTTGCACATTGTGGGGGTAGTCAAGATAATTGCAAAGTGTCCAGCTGTTTCAGATGAACACCACCGGAGCTATGGGAATCTGTTTCCGACCCAGAAAAGGGATATAGCGTTAACTTGCAAACAGTGAAAATTGCTGAAAAATGAAAGGAAAGGAAACCTGATATTCAGAGGCTAGTAACTGCCATTGGTTTGTATTATTAAAGCTGTGGTGTTTGGACAAGATGGGATGGGAGGGGAAACAAAGGGATTAATCACAAAGGTGAGATGATAAAAAGCAATTGCCTTTGATGTCATTTCCTGTAATTAGACTTAGCCTTAAGGGTTTTGAAGATCGTCAGAAATATGAAAGTGGGACTCATAACCTGTGTTATTTAGTGTGCTTAGAATTTTGTTGTAGTGTTCGTTTTGTGTTAGCTTAAATATCTAGCTATATAAATATATTTATAAATATACCTATCTGATAGTTTTCGTATTCCATTGTAAATTACCTCTGCCAGTCAATTAGTCAGGCAGGCAGGAAGTCCCACCCTGGCAGAGCATCAGTGTAAGACTCTTCTTTCTCAATTTTCCCTCAGACACACCATCCTGAGAAGCCACTTTTTCCTACCACAGGAAGCCCAAGAGAACACTATAGCTAGCAGTCTGACAGCCAAACTGAACCCTGGCCTTTTGTATCCTGCCAGGTTTGAAAAGCTGGACATCACCCCTAAAAGTGCCCAGAAGATAAAGCCGGTGCTTGAGCGGTGGATGGCTGAGGCTGAGGCCCGCCATCGAGCAGGTATGCAGAACCTTACCGAGTTTATCGGAAGTGAACCATCCAAAAAGCGCAAGAGGCGTACCTCGTTCACACCACAAGCCCTTGAGATCTTGAATGCCCACTTTGAGAAGAACACGCACCCCTCTGGGCAGGAAATGACAGAGATTGCAGAGAAACTGAACTATGACCGGGAAGTAGTTAGAGTTTGGTTCTGCAATAAGAGGCAAGCACTGAAGAACACAATTAAGCGTTTGAAACAACACGAGCCTGCGACAGCAGTTCCTATGGAGCCCTTAACAGACTCTCTGGAAGAAAACTCCTAAAAGCAAAACAAAACAAAACCCCCCACAAAAAAAACCTGCACCAACAGAAACGTAACCATTCGAACTCTGTGAAAATACCTGTTCATCACCCTTGTAAGTAAAAGACTGAGAAAACTACAAGAAGGACAGAACAGTTTATAAATGTCCATGGGTTTTCCTATATAAAAACAAAACAAAAAACTACACAACACTTAGTGTGTGTGTGTGTGTCGTAGAATTAGTTCCCCAAAAAAGAAAAAGCCAGTTTTTTTAAAATGGACTTAAAGTAAACCAAATAACTGCTTACTTTTTTCTGTATATTATGAAAATGTGAACACATTTTAAGGAAAAAAACAAAACAAACAAAAAAAAAAAAGAAAAAAAAACTTTTATCTGTTTAAAAGAGAATACAAGCCTGCCACCTGGAGGAGTGATTGTAGCCTTTCAGGTATCAAGTGCTGATTCACTATGAAAACTATTAACCAAAGTCAGAAACATGGCATTGCAAACTAGATTGTTAGTCTACTCTTTTATGGGTGTAAAATTGTGTTATGAATTTTTACATTTGTATTTTGCAAAGAGGAAAACAACAGGATTAATTTCTCTCATCCTTGATCGCACCCCTGCAGGTGTGTACAAACAGGTGTTAAAGCCATTCCATCCTTTTCTTTTGATTTTAGTCGACAGTTTTGCAAACTTCAAGTGTTTGGGTGCCAAAAATAATTTGTTTTTATTGTGATTTGCGGGGTTTGGTATTTCTCTTCTAAGGGTGTAAATCTTGGTTTGTGTTTATATTTTTTATTTTTTTCTGACTCTTTTAGCTGCCTCCTCCCTTCAGCTCATTCTCCACCCCTTCCCCACACCCCATAACCCAGTACTGTTTGAAGATTTTTAAAAAGAAAAGTGCAACCTAAACACTTTTATATTGATATGCTGAAATGCAATAGAGGACAAGGAAGGATTAGGATTGTGTCTGATGAACTGTCAGCTCACACTGAACATTGTGCTTATTGTCAACTGCATAGCTTGGGATTTCTCTGTCCTTTGGCCACAAACCTGGAAAGGTTACCAAAACTCATTTTGTAGTATAAACATAAACTGCACACTTGGTTCAGTACTGCATCTATATTATGGTTCTGTTTGAAGCAATTTCTCTCCAAAGTCTGCTAGCCAAAGAAATTTCTTGAGGTTCTGATGAAAACAAACAGACCAAGAAGTGATAAGGATGGTCTGATCATTACATTACTGTGGACTGCCTCACTGGTAGTGCTTTGTTCCTTCTGCCTTTTTTTGGTCATCCCAATATCCATGTTTGCCCTGTTGACCTCTTCAGTAGGAGGGTGGGTTTCTGCAGGTCTCTGCTGTGATCACTGGCTAGATTAAGCAATCAGGATTTAGGAAACCCATTGAATATCCTTTGGGAACCGTGAGGTTGGTCACCTGCAGTCTGTTTCAGGTGAAGAGATTTTCCTTTAAAGACCACTTATCTCTATGACTTCCATTTTGATGGGACAAGCATTTTCTAAAATACTGTGATCATTGGACCTAGAAGTATACCAAGGCTTACATGGAGAGAAGGGTGTTAAAGGTTTTGGAAGGGGTACGGCCCGACCCATGAAGGTCACCTGCAATTTTCATCTTGTGCTGAGTTCTGCTCCAGCCTCTGAGCTTTAGCCCATTGTTAGGATGGGAGCTGCATCTTGACCAGGGCTTACCAAAAGTTAACATCTGTCATTTGGTTCACCTAACTGTAGAGGTGGTAGAGTCAAAATTCTGCTGGTATAACTCCCAATTGCATTCACTGACCTCAGGATCATTGTACTAGATTTTTGCTGCTCTACCCAGGACGTTGAAGAAGGCTCCCAAAGTTCTGGGGTCTTCAAATAGCACCTCTCTTACAGAATTAAGTTTTCAAGAACACAAGGCTATATCCAAAACTTAGAGAAAGAAAGGGGCTTCCATTGATTTCACTGGGCTTTGAATCTGGCCCTTGCTATTTTATTAATGGGATTTGCCTTGTAACATGGGGCATTTGCTGCATGACTGATGGAGTTTTAAGGCTTCGGAGACAGCCATCTGTGCCAGAAACTGCATCTAAATGTGAGCACTCTCAACAGTCAGGGTTGGAGAACACTGAGGACCCAGTCAGTACTCCAGGCTGGGCTCACATCCAGTGAACGCATTTTAGGCTTTAAGCTTCAGCAGGGTATATTTAAGGATATTTTCAGTATCGCTTTTATGAGGAGGAGAGTGTGAATTGTTACTGACTCTTTTCTGACTGTTGATATATAAATATCCGCTGAGGGGGAAAAAAAAACTCAGTAACCACACGTAAATTGTGTGAGGGACAAAAAAGCGACTTTACCCAAGCTGAGCATGTGCAATGGCCTCACAGCATCTGCCCCTCTGGGTTCTCATTTTTCCCCCATCTATCCGTGGATGCCTATATCCATGAGAATATCTGTGTTATCTATACCAAACAGAGCTAAACTTACGGCCACAATTCAATTTACATAATGAACAGGAGACCACCCAGAAGCCAGCAGGGAAGCAGGGAAGAACAAATAACGTTTGGAAGTGGATGCTCCTGAAGCCCTACCCATGTCTCCAGTATGCTGCTAATTGTCTGGTCATTAACGCCATGAACATTTTACCTGTTCAGCCGCCCTTGAGACCATGTGCCCTCCCCTTACCCCCGTCATCAACAGCCTGGGAACAAAACCATCAACCATTTGTTGTATAAAAACTAAATTTCCAGTTCTCCCAGGGACGGAGCTAAATTCTGTGAAGAAAATGTCCCCCAAGAAGAAAAGTTAACTAAACGGTGTACAAAAGATACTAAATGATTAAAAATATGCTGGCAGCAGTTATATAAGCTCTTTTCTGTTCCAAAGTACATATCGGAAGGATATAACTAGGACAGTGAAAATGTAAAATAAATATAAATCGCCAGCTTGGAAGAAAAAATGATGTTCATCCCACAGTCTTAAAACCATTCATGTGCAGTGATTTTTTTTACAGTTTTCTAATTTTGTATTATGTTTTGTAAATTATTTATAAAGTGTTGTAATGCTTCTTATATTAATTTTTTTATAAACAAATTTTTGCTATGAGGCATAAATGGTGCCTGAACAGATTCTTAGGAAGATAAATTATGTGTGAGTCATACATCTTTTGGGGGTCATAAATATTTTGTTTTATTTTGTTACTGGCAACATTTCTGGTTTCCATTTGTAAACAATTTTCATGTATTGATTACATTTGAATACCTTTTAATTTTGCATGTGACTAAAAGATAGATTGCTACCAGCAAATGAAACAAAAGTCTCTTCAGTCATATGTGAAGGTTTAATGGTTTTCCAATTTATTGATCATTGAATTTTTTTATATATATATATAGTTATTATTTGAATAATGAACCAACGGTTCACTTACTGTTCTGATTTTGTCTTTTTATGTTTTTTCACTAAAAAGCTATTTTGGACAGTTGAAGAAATCAAATGCATTCAAATGGTTCCAGTTTCTTTATGTTATTACTGAAAAAAAAGAAAAAAAAAAGAAAAAAAAAGAAAAAAAGAGAGAGAACAAGAAAGCAAAAAGGAGCTAGGAAGGAACAAGTAGAGGCGTATCAAAGAACTCAAGCTATAACCAAAAAGAAATATGTAAAATGCCTTTGCTCGTCTTCTCAATGCTGGACCAAAGCTCAATGTATGTAGGTATATGCACATTGTATAGATATGGCTAAATGTTGCTGACAATCTCGCAATACTAAACTGTTACTATTAAAAAAAAAAAAAAAAGAAATACAAAAATAAAACTGTTCATCAGTGTTTTACCTCAGCACTCTACTTGTACCCAGTTATTGACCAACATTCAAATAAGAAGATAAGAGAGGAAATTAATTTCCATGTCATGTTTGACTGTAAAATCTGTTTGGATAACATTTTGTAATGAGCTTTTTGTCATGTGGTTTGCTTGTTTCCAACTTGAGATTATGTGGGGCACATTTGTTTATTTATTGTTAAAAAGTGATATTATTATTATTATTACTATTATTATTATTATTTTTGTCCTATGTGCTATAATCTACAGAATGGTCACCAGGGTCACTTATGAAGCACTGCAAAGAGATCTGTTTTTCCATGCATGGAGCATGCAGCGGGAAAGATGGCAGTACGAAATGGACTGTATTGTGTTGTTAAAGAAAATGCTAATAATTCCAAAAGGAGTTGATGTGGTGGACTTGTGACCAAGAAACCAAACTGGATATTTAAAAGCTCCTTACTACTCTGACTTTGAAACCAAAGCTGATTTATCTGCACAGGTTGCTTAACATGAAAAAAAAAATAAAACAAAAATAAAAAAACTGACAAAAACTGTACTTAATCTAGAGCAATATCTGTATGGTCAGTAAAGCTGCACTTTGTGTATTTCTTAACAGCTTCAGATCTGTCACTTTTAATTTGTACCATAAAAAATAAAGAATTGTTTGACATGAAAAATAAGCTCCTTTCATGTGTTTGTCTTAAATCTCATGCATTATTCACATGATCAGAGCTCATGTAATTTCACATCAGTTCAATACAAAAATAGTTAAATGCTGGAAAGAAAGGAAGAAAGAAAATCTGTTTGCACCAAAGAGCATCACTTTATCTGCAAAACTAAGCGCTGTTTTTATCCAGTGTGGGCATTGGTGATGTCTTATTTTCTCCGCAGATGTGCAGAGCAGAGGATCTGCGGAAGGAATATCGCGGAGTCACACAGGTGAGTGTGTGTTATCACCCAGGCCGAGATGAGCAGAGCACAGGTGGGCATCAAGTCCCCAGCCAGTGAATTTCCCATTGCTTCTGCAGCTCCCATAGCGAAGCCAGGTAAGTGGTGAAGAGGGAATGTGGTAGTGAGCTTGGTTCAGCCTTTCAAATGCCTTCTGCATTTTTGCAGAGCTCATAAAGTTCATTCCTCATTTCTTATGATATTAAGTAGCAGAAATGCCTGTCGTTCAGGCCATTTCTGCAGAGTCATGTTGAATTTTGCCTAAATATGTGATTCTGAAACACTAACAAGTTTTGAGATATAAATTCATTTTTCTTATAAATTTCTTTGGGGGAAAGGAGGAAGGCCTAGAAAAAAAAAAAAGTCTGACTATTAGAACATTTTGACGCTTGGGAACAAAACTTTTGCAGACTCTTTCCTCTGATTTTGTTAAATATTGTTTTACATTTCCAATATCACCTGTTGAATAATCAAAAATGAAAATAAAATATTTATTTGCACAGAAAACACAGGGAGTACCTGGAATATTTGTTTATCCTGAATTTTTCCAGATGGCAATTTCCCTTTTCTGTTCATTTTTTGCTGAATTTTTGGGGATACATAAGAAAGATAAAGGAGGAAGGTAACTTTCTTGTAGACATGATGATACTGTCTTCATAAGTAGGGCAAAGATAATAGAAATACAGCCTTTTGTTAGACCATGGTCTCTCTTTTGCGCTTCTTGCAGAAAAAACATATTTGCAATATTCTTTTCATACAATCATAAGCCCTGTCTGTGCCCTGTCCCTCCCTTAAGACAGGTGAGATGGAAGGAAAGCTGGAACTAAGAGAACTACACAGTGAAGACATGTTTGTATGTGGCCTAATCCCCTGTGCAGCCACTTTATGACAGGACACAGTCTAAATCTAGATTTGGGAGAAAAACTCACAGTATTAGCAGGGTTTTGCTAAGAAAAAATTCTCTTCTGCTGGCTGAAACTTCAATTAAACAAGCTTTCAGGAAACCAAACAGACTGATAAAGAGGGAAGGGTCTCTTGGGGTTTGTTTTTTAATCTGAGAATTCAGATTCAATATGAATTGTTCCCATATGAGATCATGATGTTCTTGAAAATAATTGAGATTAAGGGGTAAGAAGGTTTTGTTTTGTGTGTATGGACGTTTGTGTGTGTGGTTTTTTGTTTGTTTGTTTTGTTTTGTTTTCCTTCTCTCTCCCTCTGCTCTATAGACCCAGAGGGTATGTTTTGTTGTTGTTCTTGTTGTTGTTTTTCACAGTCCTTTACTATTGCATTTTTGCCACGCTAAGGACAAGAGTGGTCAAGACTGAGCAGAGTCACCAGGTAGCTCACCAGTAATGACCATGTTTTTTTAATTCAGACCCGACTGCTCTAATTGCTTCTGAAATGCCAGCAGCAGCCTTGATTAATCGACCAACGCAGCTGCAGGATGAAGGTTGTAACAGCTCATGTAATATCAAGTCCTTCGTTTTCTTATGTTCATGAGGACACTGAACTACTTGTATCATTGCATGACCACTGGCCTTATGTCAGAACACCAGCTGACTTCTCAGTGCAAAGCCATATGTGCAATCACATGCACATTCAGGGTGGGTAGGTCTTGGTTCAGGCCACAAACACACACACATGCACACAAGCTCAAGGGGCAGCTAAAAATGGCTTTGGCAGTACTAAAATTGTATTAGGGACTACACAAGTAGGCCAGTCCTAAAAGAGCATGAGATCCTGTTTCTGTGGAGCAACAGCTTTAAATTGTGGCATGGCCTCCACCATGACCTCCACCAGGTCTGGGCTTGCTTCCTTCTGTTCAGACACCACATACTGATGGCATTCAGCTAACGAGCCCCTGGCTTTCAATTAACAAAAACTCCATGCCCCTTCCAGCTTATCATCAACCGGAATGTCTCCCACTTGTATCTTCTCTCTCATTGATGGTCCCAGGATGGTTCCTCAAATGGTCCCAAGATGCTGAAGGTCTTAAAGGACAGTGAATAAGACGGTGACACTGCACACATCTGAATTGTGTGGTAATTTGCAATTGATCCCAGGGGAGCTGGCACTGTTCTCACCACCGTGGAAGTCCCCAGCTGCAGTGTGTAACATCTGCATGCCCACCCCTTTTTTTAAATTCAGCGAAGAACTTGTGCTGACAGTCAGTCTTTCCTGATAGTTTTTAATGCTATCAACTTTAAACGTCTTCTGTTCACTTGCATTGTTAATACCTTTTCTCTCTGTATAAATAGAAACTTGCCTTTTCACTATCAACTGTTATGAAAAGAAGACAAAGGCATGAATACCCTTTAATTTCTTTTCTCAAGGAAGGCACTCCAGTGGTTTTTTTTTGCCATCTTGCCTCTGTCCTTTTGACATTTTCAGTTCAATGATGTCTTCTTAAACAAGGGAGTGTGAAATTATCCCCAAAATCACCCCTGAAATTCATCGAAGTTAAGCTACCTGAAGAAAAGCAGTTATTTCTTGAATACTAACAGCTGTTTTCAGTTACTAGTTGTGGAAACTTAAGGGACTGATCTTGCAAGTATGTAACGTAAATAACTTTATTTGCCCAACTCACTTTATTGATGTCTTGATGCTACCTTCATAGATACATTTAGTGATGTGTGTAAGTCTTCACAGGATTGGACCTACCCTAGCCATTTGTGAATCAATACCATATTTATCACTTTTTCTAGCTCATCCATCAGTATATCTTGATATGTCCTTTACTGTTTTTGAAACACAAAAAACTCAGAGGGGACTGTATCTCAACAAGAAAGGTATGTGCATGTTCTTTCTGAGGTCAGTACAGCTATTGGTTTATGGCTCCGCAGACGGCTGCCAGAAACACTTGCTGCTGAAGATAATTTGGGGGGCAACACTGGGAAAAACAGGACAAATGCAAGAGCATGAGTTGTTAAGTATTTTTAAAATACTCTCATTTGTTCCACTGCATTTAAGACCCTCCCTTCTGAAGGCACCCTAACAAACTCACATACTGAACACTAATAAGAGACCTTACAACAGTACCATTTCATGCCTGCTGTATATCTACAGCAACCTGACTGTGAGCATTATCAGCCAGCCTGGGCATCAAAACTCATCAGGTGGTCTGTACAGACTGAGGAACACGAAGAGCAATGATCAAAAATCCACACCAACATACCAACATACGTACTTTACAGGTCACAATCTTATCAAAGAAATTACTCAACAGGTAATATGTAATAAAGACCACTTCTAAGAAAGAAAAAGACCAAAAAAAAAAAAAAAAACCTGGGGGGGCGGACGACAAAACTGACAAAATATGTTTCTTCCTAAGTTGTGTTAGAACAGCTGTATACAGTAATAAAAGCCTATCAATGGCTTGGTATCCGCTGAGCATACACTCACTGTACGTCAGGCTGGTGAGGAGTTTGTATTATTTATAACATACTTTCCTCTGCTGTGGTTAAAGGTGTGATATCAAAAGCAGGTCCTATGGCCCCAGACATCAACTGAAGATGAGAATTTGACAAGTTACATTTATGTCTGGAAATGGCTTGAATTTCATGCTAAAATTGAAACCTGCCCATTCTAAACAGGTTAAAACATTTTTACAGATTAATGTTGAGCCTAAGACTATTTTACTGGAGTAATACAAATAATTTTCCCAAAACTAATTTAAATCCTCCTTGTTGTTTAATCATTCACACTTTTTAGACAATAGGAATGTACTGTCCATTTTCAAAGAATCACATGGCATAAATATTTTTTGATTGTATACAATTTGATTTTTGCTATTTTAATTATATAAACATATTGTAATTCTGTGATATTTAGAAGTGAATGTGTCTATATACAAAAATCAGCATCTCCATCCTAGTTTATTCATGTCTCAGGTAAGTGATCAGTTTTGCGTGTATTTAAATGTTTACATAGCCATGTTAGCTTAACATCATAAAGAAATAACCCATTGCAGGCTTGCTCTCTTCATCTAGTTAGATTTCATACAATTTTAATCTCAATACACTTCCTTCATTTTAACCTTTACAACACTGGACAGTCTCAAACTAACCTGATAGAAGGGAATAAGCCTCACAGATAGCTGCATTCCTACAGGTTTAATGGAAATAACCTAGAAAAGAAAGAGGCAGATTAGAGTCCCAGGTGAGAAAAAAGCTGCAGTAAGCTCAACCCTTATTCAACACCACAGAATCAACATGGGACTGAGAGACTGTCCTTCTATAAAATCCTCAACTGTAGGAAAAAAAAAAATCATGCTGAGCTCACAAGCCACCAGGAGATGTGCATCCTAGGAAACCAGATTTCATTAGTCCTGGTGCTTCCAGTGCTGCGTATTTTTCATGTGATTTACAAGCCCATTCATCGATGACTTGGAACAGGCATACCAGCAAGGACCAGTGGGCTGTCTGGTCTCACATCCTTCCTTTCACAAAGCCCACTGCTAACCTCTTCAGAGGAGTACATCTTGCAGGGGAGCATTTAAATTACAATAAATGGGCACAAACCTTTTCCCAGCACAACAGGTAGGCCTTTGCTTTCTGTAAAACTGTTCCTTACTGTGGAGAGGTGCTGTGTTTAAAAGAAGGCAGTCTGTCACTTCCATTTCCGATGCAGTAGTTATATCGTCATTTAGGGGAAAAAAGTCTCCAGCTGAAAAAAAAACTTCCATTCCTATTTCACTGGAAAGATGATTAACAGGCAGGGAATAGCCTCCCAGTAGAAACTGTTTATGAGGTATTGTATTAGAAAGTGTATTTCTCTGGCTCGGGGTTCAAATCAGAAAAATAGGTTACTTGTGAATACAGGAGACAGATAAACACAACTTTTCATTCATTAGTTTTACTAAAGCTGCAGCAGGTTTGAGGCCATTTTTGTTTTCTGTTGTCAGCAAGAAGTTGCACACTGGATGCAGTTTATTTAAATTGGGGAAAATGTTCAAGCAGACAAGGATGTAGTTTCACCTTAGCTAGCTTGGCTGCATGAATGTTGGTTCCAGAAATGGGCAGGATTTGGACATTTCTTTTCAATGCTTTCCTCCTCTTCTAATGCTCATTTGCCTTCAAAGAATCTCTAAAGCTCACTGCCTTCAGCAGGTCCTAGTGATTTTCCTTCGAACTCTTCAGTGTTTCATCCACAACATTCCTTTGCCTTTGATGTGTACAGCACAACCTGACTGGAGTCAAAGACTGTGAATATAGCTAGCAGATGCAATTTACAGTGTTCCCTAACAACCTGATACCCAGATCACGTAGGTGACAAGTTGAAGTATCATCAGAAGTTGATGATACATTTCCATACATTTCTCTTGGTGTAGGCAAATGTGCTCTGCAAACAGCTGCAATAGTAGAATAGGCTACTATCCCCTTTTTCATTCCTATCCCCACCTGCCTAACATTGCTGCCTCTTCAGATCTTGCAGCAGATGCTCTCTCGTTCTCCTTCACTAACTCATTTCAGTTGGGACAACCTCAACAAACACTTGGTATCCCAATTTTCTAAGCTAACCCACTTCACTGTGACTGAAACATGTTGAAGAGCAATTACACAAGATGCTCCACTGACAGTCTGGAGGCAAAGGCACGAAAAGAAAGGAACAAGAAAAAGGCTGAGCACAGAAATGTCATCCGGATCCAAACCCTCGCCCCCACCCCAAAAAAGCAGATAACTCTTCCCTGCCTCAGAGTTTCGGCATGTCCTTTAGGGAGATTCACACCACCTATGATTGTGCTTTGAATTTTCTACTCTCTTACATCCTCTCAGTAATATTTAATCTTTTATTTTCCTTTGGCAACATGAAGAACATGCCATATCTGTTCTGAAGAAGGAGAATTATTTGTTAGAGGACTGACATGCCAGAAATACCTGTATTTTTCTTAATGAACCTCAGAGATTGTTTCCTCTGAATACAGAAATCTGTGAGAAGAACTGAAATGTGGTGTTGTTTTTCATATCAATATTGAAGCGGTTTGCCCTTTTTCTTTATTAATTTTTTAACATTATGACATGACCAAAGCTCTTCTTTGCCTCTCAGTCTCACAAATTCTAACTTAAGCTGCCATTCTGGTGCAGATGAAAAATTAAAATTCATGATTTTTATTTCATAACATAAAGTGGCCCTGGCCATGAGCATATCTGAGTAGAAAGCCAATTGTTGACCACTTACCACACTCACTGCTACCCAGGCTGGGAGGAGTTTATTGCATATGTAAAGTATCAGACTGGTAGAAAAATCAAGACCTACCATTCTCAATATGTGGTATAGCACATACAGCAAGAGAGGAAAAAAAATAAGTCAAGCTACATAGCCCTACGTAGACCTTGTCCTTCCACATGAGACTCCCGACAGAGTTCAATTCAAGCTAATATCAAATATAACAATGGTTTTCCTGTTACAGATACTGCTCTGCTTTGAACCTGATTTGTCATCAACAATTCACCTCACATAGGACACCAAATGGTGTCCCTCATGTGAAAACAACTTGTAAACTAATAAATAAGAGGAAGAGATATTTAATAATTGATAATGAAATGGAGTAAAACCAGTGACCTTGGCAGGAAACATTCTACGTCTTATTAGCAATTGCCAGAGCCAGTCATCCATCCTCCTTAAATCCATTTCCTGAATGTGTTGCATCTCTTGAATTTGTACTGCTGTGGCATCAAACCATGAACATTGCATTTCTGATGTTTGCTGTCTTGCAGTCTAAATCCAGCAGACTTTGCTCCTCCTACCAACAATGGCCTTTTTGTCTATTTTTCCTACATACAGATATATGCTTCTCTAAATCCTCCACAAAAGTCTAACTGCAGAAATATTTGTGGGTTCAATAATTTTATTGATCTTGGTAACCTCAGGTTGCATCGTGCCTGAGCACAACTGGAGTTTATGGACTACTGGCACGAGGTATATATTTCAGAGTTCTCCTTAGAAGCTAGACGAAAAATGAGGGCTGTATTATTCCTTCTACAGGTTTTATGGTGGAAAAAAAGTGCATTGTAGACAATGATTACTCAGTGCCTTGTGCAAAAATCATTGCCAGGGACCAAAAAATCACCTCCTGTACAGTGTTGTTGGCAGTACAACAAACATTCTACACCAGTCTTTTTATAAGTAGCATTAATCTTTCCTGCTGGAGTTGGTCACTGTTAATGCACTGTCATGGTAAGACTGTATGTTAAAGCCATTCAGAAGTCCTCCCGTTTTAAATAAGCTATTTTTCAGGTATCTTCCAACCAAACCATCTACATTTCCTTTCTGCATCTTTTAGAAACTTAACGGGAAAGGATGTTAGGTTATCCACATTTAGGAAAGGATGCTAGATTAACCACATGTACCACGTATGTATATGTGAATATATATTCACACAAATGCAAATGAGCATATACATGTTTATGTAAATATATGTATTTGTGTATTTATATATCTAGATACATACAAACATGCCATAGATGCAGATATACATATAAAATTGTCAGATGTGGCTATTGGAGCCACATTTGAAACCATTGCTGAATGAAAGGTTGACCCACTTAATCTTTTTTTAAAGAAATGCTTTGCTGTGTTATTTTTGGCTTTAGTTGCATTTTGAAGCACTCACCCCTAAATTAGAGCTCGGGCGGTTCCAGGGTTTGGAAAAAGGCTACCCTTCACTTGTCTCCAGAACAAGAGCAGCCTATTCCCTGAAATAAACCTTCCTAACAATTTTTCTCAATGTGTTGTGTATTTTAAGGACTCTGTAGCAGCAGCAGCAGGGGAACAGGTCAAGTATTTTTGATGATTTCATTCCTTACACTGCACAGATAATTATTTTGGAAGGTTTTTTTTCTTTTCGTCTTTTCATTCTGCACAAATATGGATTGATTTTTTTTTTCTTCTGCCATTGCCTGCAGCAAAGTGAAATGCACACATAAAATAACCATATAAAAGTCTAACAACTTTTTTCAAAGTGTTTTCTTACACATCCTCCTGGAACAAAATTCACAGAGGTTTGTTGTTTGGGGAGGGTTGCAAGAAAGTGGGGATAACATATCTATACATCTGCCTAGCTATGGAACATATTTGAAATAATAAAACCTCTTATGAGCAGCTGCAAGGAAGGAAGTGAGCAGGAGAGAATGTGGAGATTAGACTATAAGTGGCATCAATGGCAGTAAACAGTAAATGAGACTTGAATGAAAACTGGAAAAAAAATCTTGTATGTGTGTTGAAATTCATTGGTGAATTTTGATTAGTGACCCTTCAGTGTTTGCTTTCTGAAGGCATTTGGGATTTTGAGCTGCAGTGCCATCTTTATTGTCCAAGTCTGAAACACAAATAACCACCTACACTAAGTTTCAAGGGGTGGAAGCACTATCTTCACTAGGTACTTTGAGGGAGGTTACATAAAGCACAAATAATTTAAATAGCAGAATCATCTTGCTAGGGTGTAAAAGAAGCCAGTTTCATACTCAGACTTCAAAATCAGGGGGGTCTGGTTTCCTCTCAGATGCGGTGGAGGTGTCCAGTTCAGTGGTGAACAGCAAGTTATGTTGTGAAATAGATGAAATTCAAATATAAATTATCCTGTCAAGACAGCCTGTCACAACTAGAAATTGCTTGAAGCGATCTGCACTGGTGTTGAATGATGTCGGCTGTTGGTTATTTTCCACTACCCAATACAATCTGAAGTAATAGAGCTATTTACATGAAAGTACATAAATTCCTTTATTTAGCTCTGGGAACACTGTCTTTATATCCAAACAACCACTTGGAAGTTTGTAAGGATATATCCACAGCCTCCAAAGTATTGAAGCTCTCGTTGTGTTTCCATTGTGGCAGGGCACCCCCAGAGAGAAGCCCTATGGATGCTGCTCCCCCATTGCTCCCCAGAAGGGCAAAAGTCACCACAATCCCAGGCCAGACTGCTCCTCCTGGCACCATGGACGAAACATTCAGATGAACACAATGTGAGCTGGAACAGGTCTTCAGGGGCTGGATGTCTGACAACCTAAAGCGTGCATCTTCTGATCGTCTTTGTCAGCTCTTAGTAGGCAATGTTTTAACATTTACAGGTAACTGAATGCTGCCATTTCTAATACACTTGCAGTAAGAATCTCTCTCATCATTAATTTTACAGACTTCTGTAGATGCTGAAATGGTGTTGACATTTAAAGCACGCCAACTCTGATACTTGCAACCAACATAGATGTCTGCATATTTGAAAATAAAGTTCCACTCTGCTGACAATTATTCTGGTTTCCAGATTTCAGCATTTGTCTTGGTAGGTAATGTGTGTGTGTGTGCCTGTGTATGTGTATATTAGCAAATGTATGGAAAGCTGAAGAGGCAATTTTAAAGGCACTCCCCTGCAATTTCTGAGTCGCAATACAGGGAGTCTTGAAAACAGTAACTGGCTTATGAGACAGAGGTTGAGCAAGGATGGGCCATCCTAGAAAAGCCCTGTTGGACTGGCAGGACAGCAGGTGGACTGCAGGAATCTCTGCCCCGTCTCCCATCTAGGGAAAATACAACTTCTGTTTGCATTTTCTGGCTTTGTCAGTTTAATTTAGGGTTTGCTTCCTCAAGGATGAGAACCTTCTGCAAAGACAGGCACTGCCAGGGTCCTGAGGACACCAACAGCCCTTACTGTCCCTGCCCCACTCCCAGGGCCTTCCCTGACCCCTGCCCATGTCCCAGGACCCCACTGCAGCCCAGCCTGGGGCCATCATCCCCTGCCCCGGCGATGCCACAGGAGCACTGATCTCCAGCTCCCCACAGCCTGACCCACAGGGCAGTGTCCCAGCATGGCCTCAAATCTGCCTCATCACCACAAACTTGCTTGAGAACTTGTCCTTACTCCAGCTACATGCCTTTGCCAAGCCTGGCCTGCTCACCTCTCTCCGGGATGGTGGGATGAGTCCCTGGCTGGCAAGAGTGCTGGCTGGATCCTCCTGGCTAACCCTCCAGGGTTAACTTTGCTTTGGGAGAGGAGGAGTTTGCAAATGTTTCACCTGGATCTCCCTGGAGACTGGAGCCACCTGAGCTCACAGAGAGGCTCTTTCCACAGTCAGACAAAGAAACCGGTGCTTTCCCTGGCTTGTCCTGACTGTCTACATCAGAAATACATGTGTCTTTAGACCCAGAGACAGGACTGGGCAAGGAGGCTTGATGAGGCACTGCATACTGGCTGAACAGTAACCTTTGAGTGCATATTCCCAGTCTATTGCAAATATGAAGTCAAAATCATACACACAGTTCTCTCTTGCTGAGGGCATGAGCACAGATATACAGCAGAAACAGCCACAGCAGTTTAAGGTCTGGATTGCCCACCAGCTGTTAGTTACCACATTTCTGCCTACTTTTTCTTTTGGCTTGCATCCTCTTTTCTCCTCCCCCAGGAAAGTGCTCCAGCTGTCCAGTTTCAAGTAGTCTGTGGCTCTGGATTTAAGGGTATGGTGGGGCAATAAAGCTGAGCCTCTATGACAGCTCACAGGTCTCAAAAGGGGCTCATTCCTGCTTCCAGCTCTTCTGTCTCCAGTACTTTTTCCTTGCTGCTCAATCTTTCCCTCTTCTGCCAGCTCTGATGATCATCTAACCGCATGGTAAACTCACCCAGCTCATTAATCTAGAGGAAAACACATTGGGTCAAGGGCTCCCTGAGTTAGCTTTCCACTCAATTAGTAAACTGATTTTGGCTTACTGTGCTCTCAGAGAAGCATCACAGATAAAGCATACCAGACCTTCCACCGATATGACTGAGGTGTAAGTTCATATTACATACTTTTAATAACCTCCAACATAGGAGAAAGAAAATAGGCAGATTGGAGCAATTCAACATTTTTATCAATGATCTAAATGCAGGAGTGAAGTGCGTCCTCAGCGAGTTTGCAGATGACACTAAGCTGGGAGGTGCCATTGACTCCCTAGAGGAGTGAGAAGCTTTGCAGAGGGATCTAGATACATAGGAGCACTGGACAATCAGCAATAGCATGAAATTCAACAAAAGAAAATGCCAGGTTCTGCACCTGGGATGGAGTAATGCCACACACAGGCACAGACTGGGAGATGAGTGGCTGGAGAGCAGCTCTGCAGAAAGGGATCAGGGGGTGCTGGCCGACAGCAGGCTCAGCATGAGCCAGCAGCGTGCCCTGGCAGCCAAGGGGCAAACTGCATTTTGGGGTGCATTAAACACAGCATAGCCAGCCAGTCAAAATAAGTGATTCTTCTGTTATATTTGGTGTTGGTGCGGCCTCACCTTGAACATTGTGTGGCTCCACAACATAAAAAGGATGTTAAGATATTGAAAGCATCCAGAGGAGGGCAACAAAGCTGGTAAAAGGGATGGAAGGCATGTCCTGTGAGGAGAGGCTGAGGACACTTGGGCTGTCAAGTCTGGAGAAGAGGAGGCTGAGAGGCGACCTCATTGCTCTCTGCAGCTTCCTGAGGAGGGGAAGCGGAGAGGGAGGTGCCGGCCTCTGCTCCCTGGTTGCCAATGACAGGACATGGGGGAACAACACGGAGCTGCGCCAAGGGAGGTTCAGACTGGACACTGGGAACAATTTCTTTACCGTGAGGGAGGTCAAACACTGGGACAGGCTTCCTAGAGAGGTGGTTGATGCCCCATGCCTGTCAGTGTTCAAAAGGCATTTGGACAATGCTCTCAATAATACACTTTAACTTTTGGTTAGCCTGAAGAGGTCAGGCAGTTGGACTAGATGATCTTTGATGGTCCCTTCCAACTGAACTATTCTACTCTATTCTAACTATAACAGTTCCCCAGTGCCACCAGATTTTGGCATACTCTGACCTTCTGATCATGCTGGGATGAAGCTAGTGCATTTTATCCCACCCATGCTACCAACTAAATGCCAGCACCCACTCAGCAGAGCTGTTGACAAACAAGGACTTGGTACTTGCATTCCTGAGCCCTGAGCTGTGGTATATTGAGTCACCAGAAACATGGTTCTTGTTCTGCAGGCAGGAGTCCTCAAAACAAGATCGTGAGAATAGACTGGGTAAATGAAAGAATGAAATGTGAAATAGAAAGAGAAGAGCCGGGAAAAAAAAAAAAAAAAGAGGGGAGGAAGGAAAGAGAGAGAAAACAGGATTTAGCCCTTAGGGAAACATTTACTGTTATTTGGCAGCCTTTTTTTGAAACTTTTGGTTTGTTTGTTTTGTTGAAATATGAGCAATTAACTTACAGGTTCATAAGGATAATTAGCAACACGATTTATTAATAATATACCTTGAATTGTTAACATCAGTATAAGTTTGGTTAAGTTGTAGACATTTGCAAGACCACACCTTTACCTGACTGGACATGACTACTTCACCTTTCCGCATATATTTGTTTTGTGTTCCTTAAGTCATCAACTATTCCACCGAGATAATTTTTTTTTAGGTGTCTCCCCACCCTTCCACAATTACTCAGCAATGCTAGAACACCACAGTGTGTTTCAGACTGCCTCTTAGTTGCAAGCAGCAAGTTCTCAACTAAACTGATTAAACAGATAGTCCTCTAATTAAACAACTCACCTTTGGAGCAATAAAAAGCAAGAACAAAAATTGAAAGCATATGTACAAAAAAGCGCATGCTATCTTTTTGATCTTTTATTTTCCCTGACTCCATACTACATGAGATATGCCACATGATATGTCTTATGCTTTGTGCATCCTTATGTAGGAAAGATTGATAACAAATTAATACGATATTTTCTCAGAGAGCATCTGAAGTTAAGCTCTGAAGTCAAAATGCAGACCTCTAGCTTCTATCTGAAAGTGGAAAACATCCTTCACTATTCACTTCAAAAGGTGAAGGACTCAACATGCTTTCAGAATGAATCGAAAGTAGGGGTCCTAAAGGTGATCTGATTTTTTTAACACCATCTTGCTCCCCCTACCATAAAGATTGGTGCTAATTAAATGTTCTAATTGTGGCACGCAACACCTTGAATAAACACGTGCCTACTTGCATGGACAGTTTGACTACTGACTCCTGGGTGTCAAAATTTTGTCCAGAATGTCTATATTCTGCATGGATACATTTCTACTATTAATGCAGCAGCAGGAGGCTAAGGAATTTACACAGATACTGATTCTGTTGAAAGAGCAATGTATTCTTCCCGTTAAGCTTGACTTTAAAGAGTGAGAGAAAGTTTTGTTCTAAGCTACTGGTGGTATGGAGAACTAGGAATTATTATCAGTGTGCCCCTGAAAATCAGGAGACTTTGATTCTGGTAGTGGGCTCTGCCTCTAATTGCAGCATCCCTTCCCTGTCAGGAACATCCAGCCTCGTATAGTAGCTTGCAGAGACTGATGAAGACATGAAGGAGATTTTGACCACATGGAAGCATCGTACTTCATCATCAAGGCTTTGAACAGCCTTAGCGTGGAAGGCATATCAGAGGCACATGTACAAGCTACTCTGTGGGGACCCCAAGTGCTATTGCCACCCTTGTCAGGCAGAGAAAGACAATAACTCGTGCATGCTGGTACCACATGTTTGGGTCCTGACATAAGCCTCTAGGCAAATGGTAATACAAATAAACAACAGTGGACAGGCAGCTTCTGAAAAACAAGGTTCACCCTTTTAGGGACAAGAAGCCTGTAGAAATCAGGAGGTCAAGTCCTTAACAAATATGTAAAATCCTATTAGAATTTTGATGGCTGGGGATGTGATTTATTTTTACTTTTATTTGTCCCCTTCCATTAGCTTTTTAATCAAAATGAAATCTAATCACAGTCAGTTACTACAGCTCTGCTGACAGATGGTAACTCGTTCAGCCATGGTTGCGTGATTGTGTTCATCATTTGCCCATACTCTGTGCCAGAGCCAGAGTATGGTCTCAAAAGCTTTATTAATGTAACTTAATTTTGCTCAGAAATCATTCCAGCCACTTCCCTACCTCTACTGTGAGACATTATCTTATTTCAGGTTAATTTAATAACCGACCAACTAAATATAAGATGATCCTTAAGACATTTAAGTTTTGCCTTGAAGGCTGGAAGATAAATGAGTTTAGAAGTAGTTTTGTTGCACAGACAGTAAGTAAATCACTACACTTTTCAGTGTATATAAAGTTTAAGTACACATGAAGAAATGTCACGTTACAGTGGTTCAAAACCATACTGTCCTTCAATCAAGCCACAGTAACAGGCTGAGTGCATGCTCTTGTGAAGTAAAACACAAGAGCTTAAATCCCCCTTTGCTAGCTAACCTACAGATTAACCTGTTTCATTAAAATATAAGCCAGCATGTGTTACCTTGAAGTCAGACTGACCTTAGACAGTGTCTGTGGTCAGTTAGCACATCTCAGCTGATGGGGATAATCAGTTAAACCACTCGCTATTTCAGAATGGCTTCACATGCTACGTGCATTAACCATTTCCATATTTTAACCACTTGAAGGTTGAAAGGCATTTCAATTTGAAAATTTCTCATAGCTCTAATAAGCTTGATTCTGTCGCAGTCTGCCTAAAAGCAGTGGAATTCACCTTTTGGAACAGATGCACAAATGGATCTGTCTTTGATGTGTTTAGAGCTACAAAAGTTTGATGTTTTCAATTAAAACAAGTGCTATTTACTTCTATACTTATGGGTAATAGAGCACTTTTGACTTTTACAAAGTGCGTGTTATTAAAGCACTTTGCTAATGTACAAAGGCACTTTCATAAAACAAGGAAGAAAAGAAGCAGTCCTCTTTCAAACTGTCTCTGGAAAATGAGATGAAAGTAGAAAAAAAAAATTATGAGAAAAGAGTTCTTTAACAATAAGAGAGCTGTCTTCAACTGTTCCCATGTATGATTTCAGTCATCATCTTTATGCCTAGAAGCACTTTTATAAACATTTGTAACAATTTAAACATATTCTATCACTCAAAACTTTTCACACAAGGGCTCTTCACCCTAACCTTTTTGATGAGGCCAGAAAACACTTATCTTGCGGTTTCCAAGGTATTCCTAAAATAGTACAATGGAAAAATAATACAGTATTGTTAGTGTTCTGGAGTAACTAGTACTGATTTATTATTTAATATCATCATTGAAGCTCTGTGTGGACCTCTCACTTCTGCATATCGCCATTTATTTATTTTCATCAAATATTTCCTGTATTATGCTCTGGAATTGCAGTTTTCAGGAATTTAGTTCCAGATTCAGCCAGGCACAGGATGAGTTTCAATCTTTTCTGAAGCCATTTTCCTCTTCTGCCATTCTTCTTGTCCTCTCTTGAATTTAGCACCGATGACAGAGTTCTGCCACTCAGAAATTTGCAGAGTCAGGTCTACAACTCTTAACTATCTGGTACAATATGACTAAAAACATCACTGTTATGGTAGGTTTGTGGTGGCTGAGCTGACGGAAGGAATGGTGTGTTTTTCTCCAAAGTTTTTCCTGTTAGGCCAAGAAAGGCTTTTGTATTTCTTCTATTCCCTGTGAAGCTGAAAGGCTGCTTTATAGAGGAAAAAAAAAATGATTTCCAACAAAATAACTCTGAAATTGTGAGTGTCTCTAAAATGACAGAGAAAAAAAAAGTATTATTCTTCAGGTCATATAGCAATGTTTCCAGTAATGTGGCGTTTCTAATGGAGAAATCATCAGCAGAGATGTTGTTATTTTTCTGCAAAGACCTTTGTGCAAGATGCTTAAAACCTCTTCCATTTCAGTTTCAGAATAAGGCAAAAGGATGGGCACCTTGCCCACTCTCTCTTAAATATATGTATTGCTTCTCATCTATAAGAAAGGAGCTTTAACCTGGGAATGATGATTACACTGCATTATTTTGCTTCTGTAGTGGTACCTTCAAAAACAAAAATGCCCTATCTTAGTTTTATATTAAAAACCTGACTCTGATGGCTTCTTCTTCACATCTGGTCCCATCAATCTTCTTGTCTCTAAGTGATTTCTAGCTTTTCATTCTGTTGTGTTTTATTGTTTCATAACAGATAGATTTTTCATCTCTTCTCATTGGTGTAAGTAGTCAAATAAATAGAACAAACAGCTAGAACAGATGTTTAATACAGAGCATGTGGTGAAGCAGATACAAAGGAGTTTGTCTTGTAGGAGAATCCAAAAGCAAAGCATAGCTCTTGGTAGCTAGACTTCTGAGCCCAGAGCCAACAAACACCTTTTTGGGAAAGGATGCATTTTTATGCTTCCATGTGCATAAGCATTTATTTCTTTATTTACTGTAGAATAAAATGTCATCTCATAAAAGCATCAGCTGCAACCAGAGATGCTATTACAGGTTTTGTATTATTAGCACCCAAGAGTGCTGGAGGTGAGGAAAAGGTGCAGGAGCAGCAGGGGACTGCTGCCATAAACAGGATTTCACAGAGTCATGGGTCCTTTCAGAGACAGCTCCAGCTTACATTACTTCTAAAGTTAGCATTATTTCTCCATTCCAAATAATCAGAAATAAAACATCAGACAGGAAACACTCCCCCAGTGACTAACTGTGTTGTTTGGGTCTTTTCTCCCCCCCGTTTCCTTGCCCCCCACTACTTTGCAGAAAGAAAAGACACTAAAAGTTCCTTCTGTGAGTTGCCAAGGTGCTCCCAGCCCATTGTGCAGAATCATTGTCAGGTTAAATTAGGGAGTACAGACTCCATGAGTGTAAAAAAATCAATACTTGATGGAAGATTGCTCCCCGGAAAATCTGTTTTGATTCCAGGATTAATTCGCAACCAAAGGCTTCTGCAAAATGACATGCCATTAGTCAGAAAATGAACACATTCTACCCTTGAAATTGGATGGAAATATGTCAGGTGATTGACCTATTCATTCTCTTCGCTCTCTGGGCAGAGAGAGTAGGTGTGGTAGCTGTGAATTAGGCCCGCGAACCAGGTCCATTTTCCAAGCAGTAAGAAAAAAAAGAAGAAAAAAAAAAGTCCAATGTGAATTGCAAGTATTCTCTAGACCATTGTTGTAAAGCTATTGCAAATGCATTCCGTCAAGGTAAATGCATTTGTCTGGAAGGCCTGACTCTCTTGTGTTTTCTAAATCTCAGAATAAACCATACTAAAAATCTTAAAATAAAGCAGGGATTTTTTTTCTTCTGCAAAAAAGGCTTGCAATATTAATGACAATGTAATTTGTTTGCCATATATAAAGTAACATTCCATCCCCCTCCCTTTGCTGACCAGTTTCTTCTGCAAAAACTTTTACAAGACAAACCCAGCGCTTGGGCTGCACTGGCTGTTCTGTGTTCAGGCCTCTCTGAACAGTCCCAATGACAACAACAGTGGCAAGCCATGGGCTGTGTGCGTCCCAGCCTTGCAAGGTGTCAAACCCTAGGATAAAAGGGCATTTTAATCTTTGTGTTTATATATTCTGGGTCTGAACTATGACTGCTTATACTGTTGAAACTTGCTGAATATGTGGAACTGAAAGGTTGTGACATTAGATATTTGTATTTATTTATCTGGTATGGAATTGCCAAGGTGAAGATCACCTCTTGGTAGAGAGACTTTTCCAGTAGAGAGAGAAGTTAGAGCAGCTAAGTCTTTTTTAGAGTTAGCAGCAGCATTAGATCTCCTGTCAGTAGAGTGGGGAGGCTCTGTGTCACCCACAGCGACCTGATGAGAGTGCATGGAGATGGGAGGGCTTCATCCCAAATGTGTTAATGAATGCAAAATTGCTACCTAGGCTTAGCTCTTTCAGAAAGAAGGAAATCACCACCAGAGAGTTTTCTTTTTGTAACTTCTCTGAAGACCATTGGCAACTGGTACCCACACTAGGATTCGAGTGATCTGGAGCTTTGCTTTAAAAACACACAGAGACCATCTATTGAAAGAAAATATGGTGTGCACAGGTAGTATGGGAAGCAAATAACAAAATCACCAAAAGGTATGTTGGCGCTGACTGAACACTCAATAGCAGGCTAATCTACCAAACTACTAAGCACTGACATATCAGGGGACTAATTCTCTAAAAATTAGACACTCCTTTAGCTATAATCCCCATCCAGAAATGGCTCTAAAGTAACTCTTGAGAATTTTGGACCTCATATGTGAAATTCTGCAGTTTTTATCATCCATTTTAATTGTGCTACAGTGTCTGTTGGTTTTCTTATAAAGATTCCACAATAAAGGTTGAACTTAACGTTTTAATTTTTATGTCCAGTTACAGTGATTCTTTCGTTCAAATTTTTAAAGCCACACATTGTGTAAAGAGTACATCAGTGAAGGTGATGATCCATCTGTGGTAACCCAGGTTGCTGTGCTGGTGGATTTAGTTCTCACCTTCTACACAGGGTCAAGCTCAGCTTTTCAACATGGCCATCGATACCCATGGGGGAAAAAAGCTGTTTCCTAGTAGTACCATAGTAGGTTGTGATTGTGATACTGGAATGCCCAACTAATCCTTCTTTCTCTGATGATTTCACAGACTAAGTGTCTTCCAAGAAAACCATTTAGAACTACACCGAGCTTAAAATCAGCGGGAGACATTTCTCTCCTCAGATTACAGTGATCTTCACTGACAGCCCACTGCAGCATTTCTATTATAAATGTGCACCAGACAAATGTTGTAACCTTCTGGTCAAGCATAGAGGATCCTATCAGGCACATTACACAGAATTAATAGTTATTTCTACTTGGTGGGAACCCTGGAGATGTAAAACCATCAAAACAGCAAAAGAGAGTAATCTACTATGTTAATATTATAGAGCAGGACCAATTGATCCCTTCAGAGTCCATATTCCAGTGACACTAGCAGAGTATGGTAATTAAAAAAACTCATCTTTAATCCAAAAGTCAGTGCAGTCACAGTTTCATTTAAAGAAATAATCACTGTGAACAGAATTTCTCAGCTGCCATTTTCTCATCTAAAAACAGGATGTCATGTACCCATGTACTGGAGAGAGAGTAACCTCACAGAGAGGGAGTCATCCCACACTAAGACAGCAAGGGCGAACTGGTGTCCAAAGTTCCCCTCCACTTGCTATTATTTTTAAGATGAGTTTTACACGATTAGCTTACACTGGATGCAAAAGCATTAACATTAGGTGAAATTAAGTGCACTCTTCACATCCACATCCACATCCACATCCACACACACGCAGAAGAAATATAAAAATGAACATCTCTTAGAAGCACCAAGAAGGTTCCCTGATTAAAGTCACTGTGCTGTTCTTAATGGCAAAACTCCCACTGATCTCAGTGGAAACAGGAAGAACCCATGAACTGTTTTGAACTCAGTGGATACTGAATGTGAATCAGGTTAAAAATGTCTTGGAGGCAATTTGGTTTTGATAGAAACAAAAGTAACAGGCCTAACCTGCAGCAAAACAAGTTAGATTAGGTGTTAAAGGAAAAAACTAAAACTTTCTTAGGGCAAGGTAGGTGGACAGCTGGGCTTAAGAGCCTATCTATCTAAGCAAGCAGGAATGATTTAAATGTATATGATTTTACAGCGAGGGTGGGAGACACTGGAACTGGTTGCTCCATCATTGGAAGTGTTCGCAGTCAGGTTGGATGGGGCTTTGCGCAACCTGATCTAGTGAAAGACATCCCTGCCCCTGTCAGGGGGTTAGACTAGATGATCTCTAAATTTCCCTTCCAACCCAAATCATTCTGTGATTCTGTTTTCAAATAGAAACTTAATTTTGATCATTCTGTAGCAGTTTTGATATACTCTAGGCTTCATTTTGGGGCAGTCATCTAGAAAAGTATCATTGCAGAGGATGTGCAGGCATAGTAGGTGTGAGAGAGTTTCAGTAGTGCAAGCTCTCAGATGTTACATATGTATAACAACTCCTCGGTTGCAACTACACTGTGGGTGCACATTTCCAGACATCTGCTTATCGCAGACTTTATATTCCAGGCTCTTAAATACTCTGGTTTCCTTTCCTCTAAAGCCATTTCTTCATTCTCACTCATTTCCATCTCTCACTTCTTTCGTCTGTATTGTCTGAGCTTCTCTTCCATTTGGTATTTCGGACCTTTAAACATCTAGTCTCAACTGTAAGGACCACTGCTTACAGGTGGATAATCAGACTAGTCTTACAAGCCCAGTCTCCTTTATGTGAGACTAGTCTTCCTTATGCAAATAAGATGTTGCAGGAAGGAAGGGATTTGCCTGAATGTTTTCAATTTCTATTGAAATATTTCTCACTGAAAATAATAATAATAATAATAATNAAAAAAAAAAAAAAGAAAGAAATTGTATATGCAAATCTTTGTGTACTTGTGTGCATCTGTTGTGGCAATGTGTCAGTGTGGCAGCCCCTCCTATTTTCAATAGCTGTTAGCCAAGGTTCACTCTTAATGTATCTAGAATTTGAACTAAATTGGCAAATTGTTTTAAGAGTGTTGACAGAGCTTGTTCTTCAAAGAAAAGAAAAATTGTTCCCAAGAGCATGGAAAAATACATTTGAATAATGATTTTTAAATGACCTTAATTGATCATTTAATTAATATAGCAAATACTGTAAATAAAGCCTTTGACGATGGATGTCTCCTAGACCTACAATGCCGAAGTACATGCTCTGAAGGGCTCTACCCTACCTCATTATCCCGTACACTCTAAATATTTGTCATGGTTTCTGGCCCATCTTTCTATCGTTCCTGTGCATGGCCACAGTTTCATACTCATAAGTGCGGTCATCAACCCAAGTTTTGTGATGTACAAATTCAAAGCAACACTCCAGTGCCTCCACTGTGAACACCCTTTCTTCCTGTTCTCATCTGCATCTCTCACCTCTTCCACAACACAAGAGTAACCTTCCCCTAGGACAGTTCTTGTCCATATCACAGATATGATAGCCACCTACACACAGTCAGAAAAACAATCTCATCTTGACCAGGTGCTATCAGCAGCCCTTTCCTCTTCTTCCACCCATAACTGCAGGTTATGTGTCTGCCTCACGTCCAGTCATGAGCTCTTGAGCTCTCTGGACATCAACATTTGAGTATGTGACACTTACAGTGATTGCTGGACAACTGAAATTTAGAAAAAAATAATTAAACTTTCCTCATTAATATGCCTAAAGAAGGAGGTATAATTGTAGTGAGCCTGAAATCTAGGTATCATTTGATTAAAATGCTATTAAAGATGCAGACATTTCTTTCGAAAGACTGAAAATAGACCTCGAAGCTAATGATTAGCAGAAGAGCGGAAACCCTGTAAAGACAGAAAATTGACTGTATGGTACAATCAAGTTTCTTTGTGAAGTTCTAAATGCTTTCTTAGAAAAATCCCCATAAATTAGTGACTCTACGAGAAAATCTAAAGGAAGGTGAACTCTTGGCATAGCTTCCAATCACAGCGTGCACGTATAGTTCATAACAGCTAATGACATCTTTCTTCTCTTCAATTTCACATAAAAAGATAAAAAGGAAAACTGTGAGAATTTGTCTATAGCATGATGATTGTGGTCAATATCTTGCTATTTGCTCTGTCAATGCCATCAAAATATTGTTTAATAATTTAGAAGCAACCATGTAATTTTCTTCCCCAGTAGTAGCAAATTAGGCACTTACTAAATAATTGACAAAAATACTTAATTCTAGGGATGCCTTGAGGAACATACTATTATCTGACAGTTTTTAAAACTTTTTCTTGCATTAGTGATTATATTTTTGAATTATTTTCATGCCTCTTCTTACCAGCATAGGAAACTGCACAGCTTGAGACTTCAACCTTCTCATTTTCAGTAACTAACCATCTTCTCTCACAAAAATAGAGAGGGAGTCATGCAGAGGATTCATTAAAAAGTGGATATATGGGGGGAAGAATTCAGATAGACAGGGGTATACACTTTCAGTCATCATATCGTAATGAATTAAGTTTGCATGCCTATTTCTATGAAGACATAGCAAAAATGAGAATTTTGAGCATGCAGACTTGATCATATTGAATGACTTGTATGCCCTAAAACATTATTTTAAGAAATAACACGGGAAATGTCAAAAATTTAAAATAAATACAAATACAGTTTTGCAAGCAGCTTGAAGAAGACAGTTTTAAATAATGCAGCAAACCATACCCTTAAAAATCTTTGTAAGAAAATCATGCCCATAGTTCCACACAGTTGACTTCTTTAGAGAAGGAAGCTGAAATACTGGTATCAAAACGCATTAAAAGCATCTGTAACTTGGAAATGTAAGTTCCACATGCTCACAAAACCAAAGAAGGAATTCACTTGTGAAGCAATGTCTGATTCTTCTTCCAGGAAGAAAAAAATATAACATTTAGCTGCATTCAATTCTGTCCCAGCCACACTTCTGACGCTATGCTTTCTTACTCAACAGAGCCATGGGAAATGTATGCCATTGTCTGCTTGCACCAAAGGTGTTTCTAGGCATCTCAGTGAAAAAGCTTGAGTAGATGAGCTAGGTAGAGTTGATCAGTGGCAGAGGCTCAGCAGTTATCTTGGAAGAATGTTTGATAATTTTTCCTCACTTATTTTTGCCAAAAAACCTCTAGGAACAAGAACTGGAGTAGATCCTGTGATCACTTTAACCAAGATTGCTAAAATTTAATGGATGAGTTCCAGTAAGTCTACATTTTGTTTCTTCAGGAGAACAGATGTTACTGAAGTATTTATTATATGGGACCCTAGAAAAAATAATTACAAAATATAACAACTATTCACATGGAAATTATTCATTCTCATCATTCCATATCTTTTGTTTCACTTCATTTTGCACATGCTGAATCACTTTTTTCATGGTCAAAGAATCTGTTGTACCAGTAGCTGGTCAGTAGATGACAGGTGAATATTATAGCTAAAGACTCTTTCCCTTCAAGCTCAAGATTCTTTACACAATCTGCTCCCTTAAATTTGGCACCCAAGTGCCTTTGAGGATCTTGATTATGTACACTGTTTCTTTGTTCTAGTGATTATTTCTAAGCAATTTCTGAAAAGAGCTGGTTATCTACTCTGCAGAGACTCTAACAGAGATTTCAGAGAATGAGTACTCACTCAGATGGTGGGGGAGGAAGGAATGGAGTAAAAACCCACCTCCTTCCTGCTCTCAGTGTCACCTGATTTTTTTCCAGTGTAATGCAGTTGATGTTAATTCCACAGTAATTGAATTACTTTTCTATCCATGCTACAGAGCTCAGAGTCCTGCCCTACATACTGTATGAAACCCATGTAACCTACACAGCTCTGTTTTTGAAAGCTCAGATATTTCTATCTCTTCAGTTCGTGACTTCAGCTGTTCTAATCAATTGTCACAAAAGGGAAAGTGTTTGTTAGTTGTTACTTTGTCGTTGTTGTTGTTTTTTTTAAAAAAAAAAAAAAAAAGAAAGAAATTCCTTATGCTTAGAAATGTTAGTATCTAAGAGGTGCAAATTACAAGCCTTGGCATTCACACCTTACTGCAGTAATGAAGTGGAACGGGTAAGTTGCCATCTGCTGCTGTTTGGCTGTAGACAGTTTTCTGCAAGACTAAGTTAACTGGTCAGCAGCACATCTGTTTTTACTGTGATCTGTGATGCCTGTAATTGCCCACTGCAAAAATATAAAAGCATTATTTTAAGATGAAAATTGAGAATTTGCAGCAGATTGTTGGAGGCAGCCAAAGCCAGCAGGGCGTCTCTGAGACGGCAATTTCCAGAGCTTTCTTCTGTTCCACCTCTGGCTGGTATCTTGGAGGAACTGTGTGTCCGTGTTTCAATAAGACATTATGGTTTCTGCTTTGAAGGCTCAAGAGAGAAAATTTGTAGCCATTCTACAGGTTCACAGGAATAGGACAGAGGCAATATTTCTTATGTTTGTTTGTTTGTTTGTTTTTCACATTTGCTAATTAAAGTGCTAACATTGTCATAGCAGAGCTCAGCTACAGTAGACTGCTAATAACAACTCATTGTCATAAAACACTTTCAAAAGGTAGTCAGAAGTACTACTAAGATTGAAAAATCTAAGCAGAGTCAAAAGTAATTTTCCCTGTTTTTAATGCTGTTTTTAAGAACATAGCAAAGGTTATACCTTATTAGTATGGCATGTTAGCATTTAATGGCTCAAAAGCCAGCCTTGTTGTAGATCTGTCAAAAATCCTGTGGTTATAATAAGGAATCCAATTTGATTTGGGTTTGGGGAGGGGAGGTGCTTGTTTTTGTTTGTTTATTGTGCCGATAAGGCTACTGGGGAAAAATGATATAAAAATGAGAGTTTTAAAACAGTAAATGTGTAGAGTTTTATGAGATCCTTGTGGAGGGGAGGTATTACCTTTTACACTTAATTAGTTTTTGCTCAAAGGATGGGAAATTAGCTTTCCTTTCAAAGGCAAAACACATTTCTAAGAGTCTCAGGCAATGGCTAGATTTGAGCAGCTAAAGTTGAATTCATGAGAAAATTCATACACATTTGCAACACAATTTTGCCCTTGTCATATACGTATGTTATGCATATATTCTTAGCAAAAAAAAAAAGCTGCACACAAGCTGAGAATAAATGATCCCAGTATGACTGTGCTTCTGAAGAAAATATCATATGAAAAATAAAATTCTTGGTCTTAGTCACTGCAAAAAGTATCTGCGATATTATACAGCTGTCTATGACTTAACGTACCTATATCGTACAAAGATATAGGCAATATTTGCCTTACTCATTGTAACAACAGAGAACAAAATAAGTTTAAAGACAGAAATAACAATAGCTATTCCATTAGATGTGTTTCCTGTAGGAAAGAAACATGGATAGCATAAAGATTTGGCTTTTATGTACATGCATGAAACATGAAACTTGCTAAGGGAAGTTAAACTGAAGAAATTAAACCACAGTCATTTTTACGTTTGCTTTAGAGCAATTTTCACAGGACAGGTCCAGCTAAGGTGTAAATCTCGTCTCTCATAACTGGTGGAAATCACAAGTTATAGATCATTGTCAGGATGGGAAGCATTGGGTCTGAAGGCCCTGCTGGGTTGAAAAAAATGATGCTGGGTTGAAGGAAAAGGTGAAGCACATAGAATCATAGAATCACAGAATGGTTTGGGTTCGAAGGGACCTTGAAGACCATCTAGTTCCAACCCCCCTACCACTAGTGGAAGGAATAACTTCCACTAGACCAGGTTGCCCAAAGCCCAATTCAACCTGGCCTTGAATGCTTCCAGGGATGGGGCATCCACAACTTCTCTGGGCAACCTGTTCCACTACCTCAACACCCTCATAGTAAAGAGTTTCTTCCTAAGACCAAATCTAAATCTACTCTCTTTAGTGTAAAGCCATTACCCCTTGTCCCATCACTATACTCCCTGAGAGAGTCCCTCCCCAGCTTTCCTATAGGCTCCCCTTTAAATAGCAATTATATAACAATTGTCTCAGCAAAAAAAAAAATAATAATTTCAGTAGCTAGTAAAACCTCTTTAAAAGGCTCAAAATGCCCATGAAAAGTCTTTAAAAAAAAAAAAAAAGTTTCTTTTGGTTTTTAAAACAAGAACGTAATTTTGTTTGGAAGGAGGTCACCTGGTTGAGCGACCTGGCACACACTCAAAGCAGGGACAGCTTCAAAATTTAAGAAACAAAGTATTCATCTGCTTGGTGAAATTAAAAAAAAGAAAAGGTCCATATTAAAAAAATAATTTAATAAAATTTGAAATAATTAATTATTAAAAATTAATTTTAAAAGTACATACATTTGGGGGAATCATTTTTGTCCTTCAGTTATTTATTATTACACTGTCTGCTCTCTTTTTTTCTCTATCCTCCTGACTTCACTGGTAAAAAAAGAGTAAAGTGGGAGAGGAATAAAGAGAGGAACAACAACAACAAAAAAAGTGGGGGAAGATTAAAAAACAAACAAAATAGAGTTGAGACTGGACAGATCATTTTATTGCTGTTGCAAAATCTGAAATTTTCAACTTTCTTAATTTAACATTTTGGACATTTTAAAATAACTACTGTGGAATGCATTTTTTTCATACCATTTTTCACCAAGCAGTAACAATCTTACAGAAACCTTGGGCTGTTCTCATTACGATAACTGTGAAATGACACTTTTTTTATTCTAGCACATTTTTTTATAAGAAACCCATGTTTGTTTTGTTTGTTGTTGTTGTGTTTCTCTGACTTTCTCTATCCCAAGTTTTCCCAGATATATGAGCTAGTTATGGTTTCAACTGTTACAATACATTGGCTGTGGGTCCAATTATGTTGACTATATTGTCACTCCTTGGTTCCCTCTCCACATTCTGTCTCTCATTCCCGAAAATGAAAACAAGTTTGAAAAATTGTCTCGAACTTTTGGGGAACATAAGTACGCAGTCTGTTAATTGTAGTGAACTGAGAACAGAAGGCTGGAAGCTCTCAGATGTCCTTCCTCTGAATAGATCCAGGGAGAGATGAGAGCAGTGGCAAAGGCATCAGGGAGACTTCAGGTAAGAGAGAGATACAGCAGACAGTGTGGGATACCTTATACGTTTGGTGGAAATAGCTAGAGGAAAATCAAGAGAGGCCAGAAAGGAAACAGTTTACAAGAGGGGAGAGATCAGTAGTTTCAAAAGCAGCCAAAAGATTAAAGAGGAAAAAATAGACAAGAAGCTCTTGAATTTGCCCAGGAGGAAGACTTGGGTCTTCAATAGCAGCAAACTCCTATTGAGTGCCTGGGTCACAATCAAAAAGACATAGATCAGATAGGAAGCGGAAAAAGTATCAACGAGTTAAGTGACTGGCTTCAGTGCAAGAGTTGTATGAACAAGGCTTGCAACAGCACTGTATACACTTAGGGCAGTAAAATCATACATTTGGTAGATAGTTGCTAGCCCAGAGTTGCTAGCTGTCTTATGTTCCAGCTCTAGCTTCTATGGCTCTATGAAAGAAAAGCTAGCAGGGCAGGAATTGAACAGGAACCTGTAGTTAAGGCAGATGCTAAATGACAACAAGGGAACACAAAAATTTGTAAGGATCATTTAAAATATACGTAGAGCATGCGCTGTAAAATATATTTTGCAAATGAGCTTGAATGAATACCACCGCTGAATTTGTGTTTGGTCATGAAAAGGAAAAATAGCATGCCTAATTACTGAGCAGACACTGGTAGCCTTACAAGCCATACAGAGTGCATCTTCTTGTTACAATACAAATCTCTGCTCCCCACCCACGGATGCTCCTTGTTACAGTAATCATTTGTAGTGAAATTCCGGGGAGAACAACTAATAGAGTCACAGCAGTACACCTGCATTATACAGAAGGGGACAGTCATTACCAGAGGAGAATTTAAACAACTCAAGATTAAGTAATGCCCTAGCTGTTCTAGTCCAAACAAAGACCTCAATAGAGTTAGGCATTTCTGGTTTCAAAATAACCCACTGTCCCTGGAATTTTTGTAGTTATCTGTGTAGAATAATGTGCTATTGGCTCACACACACCCACACACAAACAAACAAACAAAAAAAAAAAAAAAAAAAAAAGACTGGTACTGTCCCAGTGAGAGGAACTTACTGTCAGTTTTGCCATCCACTGGTATCCAGTATGACAAGAATGTCACCATGACCTCAGCTGGACTATCATACAGTACACCTGGGCAGATAAAGCAGTAATAAGCAACATCCTGGATATCACCTGGTAGGGTTTTTTCTGCCTATGCTTTGGAGTATGGGAAGGTGGTATTTGTTCAACCAATACCTCTTCTTTGCAGAATCCGTTGATGAGGAAAGTTGCAAGGGTCATTTTTTTATAGATGTAAGATGCAGGGGGAGAAGGATCTATGCTTGTTACTCTCAGTGCCCCAATATCTATTGTTAAAGTTGGACTACCACCACTGCATATAAATG